>BLSH010544803.1:55247-91208 GCA_018402905.1 Glandirana rugosa | reverse complement strand
GAGGGGACCACCTCCCCCACCAATCCCAGCAAACAGACCCGGACAGTCAAAGGGATGGGCACCATTAAAATATCAGAAATACACCCCGTGACCTCCTTCCAGAAAACCTGGATCTGTCCGCAATCCCAAAAAATATGATGAGTTGCAGCCGGACTAAAAGAGCATCTCCAGCACTCCGGGGAAGCCGACGGATATATGGCGGCTAGCCTGGCCGGAGTGAAGTAGATACGGTGAAGGAACTTGAACTGGATAAGCCTGTCTCTGGCCGAAACCAAGTGTTTGAAGGGTTGATCCCACAAGTCATCCCAATCCTCACCCTGTATCTCCGGCACCTCACTCTCCCATCTCTGTCTACATTTAGTGACCGCCTTGGGTGTAGTTTTGAACAGTTCTTTGTAGGATATCGATAGCACCTTAGACAAATCCTTCTCCTGAAGCATAGACTCCAAACCAGAGGGCACGGACTCTACCTTCTGAGCTTTAAACTGGCTCTGAAAAGCGTGCCTGAGCTGCAGATACCGGAAAAAGTATGTGTTAGGCAGCTCATGCCTGCTTCTCAAGTGTTCAAACGTCAACAGCTCACCCAAGTTAGTGACATCACCCACCCTCTTTATGCCTCTCGTGGCCCATATCTCAGGGTCTGTAAAGGACAGAAAATGAGGTAATTTTGGGTTCAACCACAACGGTGCCAGGGGTGACACTCCTAAGTAACTAGGGCATGCCATTTTAAGTGCCTCCTCCCACGCCCTAATCGTAGCCTTCATAGATTGAGTGAGGGGAAGGACGGCTCGCGTACCCCTGTGTATTGCCATCCGTAGAGATTCATAAGAGCCCAATTGGGCCGCCTCCAGAACCGTGGCCGAGTCCTCCTCATCCATTGTCAACCACCTATGTACAAAAACCAGTGCCCCGCTATGTAGTATTTCCTCCAGTCCGGCAGTGCCAGACCCCCCTGATCCACCGGTTCCTGCAATACCTTGACACCTATGCGGGGTGGGGAAGGGGCCCAGAGAGACGAACCAGTGATGCCCTCTAATTGCTTAAAGAAGGACAGCGGGAACCTCACTGGTGCGTGTCTGAGAAAACTTTCCCTTCATGTTTACCTAGTGATCCTATCAGTAATACACGTCCTGTCCTAGGGTGACAATGCTCACTCACTGTACTATATCTACGGAAGAGCAGCATTGTCACCCTAGGCTGCTCGCTCCTGATTTGAACTACAGAATCTCTCACCTTCTCTCTATAATGTAGGGGGGTGGGTTTAGTAGTCCTTCCAGATAAATGAGCATGTAGGACGACTGCATTGGCTTTTTTTTTTTAATTTTCAATCTGAATAAACACAAAGTGCTGTCCTGAGGCAAGTGTTTCATTTTGAACTTGTATGTACAAGTAAGCTTATAATAACACTACAGACAACAATTTCCCAGCACACTTACCAGCTAGCCTGCAAAAAACAAATTTGCCTTGTCTAACTATTCCCGTTCAATACAGAGGTTTTACTAGGCACACATTTGCAAGTATCTGCGGAAGCCACAGTACCTACGTCAAGACTCCTCTGTACTGTGGTCCAAAACTCCTAGTTGGAGCATATAGCAGTGGATAAATTAAGGGCACATTTTCCTAGAGGGAGCCCACTCCTCCTTAAACGAACAGGGACATTGGACGCCCAGCAAAAGCACATTGGTGGCTGGAGGCATCCAATGTGTCCCCACGCCAAATCCAACAAACGAGCTATACAGAAAGATGGCAACCATCACAATTTATAACCAACCTTTGCAGTAAGGTGCACAGGGAAGGGCACTTAGTGTGTTGTGAATGCAGCGCAAAGTGCTCTACTATGCATACTAACTTGTTATGGCATAGTACTGCAGGGGCCCATTAAAAAACAAAGTTTATTGAATTTACTACTGCTTTAATGTGACAACCAAGGAATACTGATGCCTGAGTGCGGTTAAAATATGCGGCCTCTGAGAGTCTGTCAGTGAAGCCTAGTAGCCCATGGCAAATTTAGCAGGGCCCCATATAAATGAAAAATATGTGTATGTATGTATATATGTATGTATGTGTGTGTGTGTGTGTGTATATATATTTTATTATATCTTTTCATGTGACAACACTGAAGAAATGACACGTTGCTACAATGTAAAGTAGGGATTGTACAACTTGTATAACAGTGTAAAGTTGCTTTCCCCTAAAATAACTCAACACACAGCCAATAATGTCTAAACCGCTGGCAACAAAAGTGAGTACACCCCTAAGTGAAAATGTCCAAATTGGGCCCAAAGTGTCAATATTTTATGTGGCCACCATTATTTTCCAGCACTGCCTTAACCCTCCTGGGCATGGTGTTCACCAGAGCTTCACAGGCTGCCACTGGAGTCCCCTTCCACTCCTCCATGATGACATCACGAAGCTGGTGGATGTTAGAGACCTAGCGACCTCGTGTAGCTCCAGACCATGACACTCCCACAACCATTCTTGACTGCAGGCAAGACAAACTTGTTTTTGTACACCTCAACTGGTTGACACCATACACGCTTGACACCATCTGAACCAAATACATTTATCTTGGTCTCATCAGACCACAGGACATGGTTCCATTAATCTATGTCCTTAGTCTCCTTGTCTTCAGCAAACTGCGGGCTTTCTTGTGCATCATATTTAAGAAGAGGCTTCATTCTGGGACGACAGCCATGCAGACCAATTTGATTCAGTGTGCGGCGTATGGTCTGAGCACTGACAGGCTGACCCCCCACCCCTTCAACCTCTGCAGCAATGCTGGCAGCACTCATATGTCTATTTCCCAAAGACAACATCTGGATGTGATGCTGAGCACGTGCACTCAACTTCTTTGGTCGACCATGGCAAGGCCTGTTCTGAGTGAAACCTGTCCTGTTAAACTGCTGTATGGTCTTGGCCACCGTGCTGCAGCTCGGTTTCAGGGTCTTGGCAATCTTCATATAACCTAGGCTATCTTTATGTAGAGCAACAATCCTTTTTTTCAGATCCTCAGAGTTCATTGCCATGAGTTGTGCTTTTAACATATTTAATGCGTGCCATTTACCTGTAGTAGTCTTGTTTAGACATCCAAAAGCCCTCAGATTGCTACTGTATGCCCCCACCTTGGACATGTCAGCAGCCTCAGCTGACTCAAAGCTGTCACTGAAATGACACTGCATAGTGTTTCCCCTCGCTACCCCCCGCCCCCTCCAGCAGCTACAGAAAAGGTTATATAGATAGATGTAGTGGTTATATAGATATAGAGGTTATTTTCCTGGAGTTGTTCAAATATTCAAGAATTTCATGACCATTTATATTTTAAATGAGGATGATTTTTGCTTTTGTTGCCATTAGGGAGTATGTGTTCTAACAGATTTGGAAGAAATGGATTTGTACTTGAAAATGTTCATTCTTATCTTAATCATAAAGTATAGTTCATAGGTCATGCATAGACCCTGAGTTATAGACTGATACCTTCAGGGGGTTACCCTATAACTCTACCTCACTTTGAGAGTCCTTTATTTTTTGCTTATGTTCTATTTTGGACATCTTCTCCCTTACGGAGAAATCATTCTTTTTAACTCTTCACTTCTTCTACAACAATAGAAACATTGCATCTGGATTGGTGCCAACTTGATAAAAAAAACATTGGAAACTGTACCTGGACCCTATGCTGTGGGGATGGCCTGTAATGTTGTTTTGGGCACTTTATCCTACATGGGCGCTCACCAAAGCGTGTCATTAGGCTCAGGGTGCTATACAGGTTCAGCGTTGTGGTCTATCCCTATAGAACCCAGAACCTTCTGAGGGTTATGCCTACTATGATGGGTGGACCCTATACGAGAGGGGAATACCCTCACCAGTAGCATTGGTGGAAATTAGGCAAAAGGAAGACACATCAAGTTTAGGCAAGCATTCATTCTTTTGAAGGCTCACATGGCAATCAATCTCATGATTGCTCATGATCAGTGATGAGGTTTCCCTTGCCTCGGAGCAGGACCAGATTTTAACACCCGTCTCTGCATTAGATTCTAGCTGAATCACCGGCATACATGTGGCCTACCTGACTAAGGCATACTTTTATGCAACAGAAAAACTTGTAATCAAGAATACTGGCTCAAAAACACATAAACACTTAAGTACCCAGGATTGAGAGGAAAAGAGTTAAGCAATTTGGGTGGAAGAGCTGCTGCCAATAGCATAAACAATGACCAGGGATTAGCTCTGAATTTTAAAATCAATAAGATAAAACAAATATTATCTTTTATATACATTTTTGCAACTATGTCACAAAAACTCAAATAACGACTGTAATACAGTCATCCCTGTCCAGGACTCAGAGACGACAGGTTCTTTCTTCAGCTCCACTGTTTCTACCGGATTTGGCTTCTCTGATATGCTGCCCTAAGAGGCAGATATAGAATGGAATGCAGAGGAGGACCTGAAGGCAGTGTTGGAGGGGGCCGCAGAATATTTCTTACCCCCACCTATGCACCTGATATTGCAGCTGCAGGGAATATGCTTGCTTCTGTTGATTTGCACACTTCTGCTGTGCACAAAAGCCTCAGCATTGTTCCACTTAAAACAGCCCCCCTCCCCTTGCCATGCCCCTTTGGGTACAAGGAGACCTATCAAATCTAAAAAGATATTTCCCATTCATGAGCAAGTAAAATAAGCAATGTATGACAATTAGGTCAGTTCAACTCTGTCCAGTGGAAAAGAAGTTAACTAAAAAGTGTCCAGTTCCAGTACTAGATCTCTGAAACCTATCTTACTGTACCAACTGAAGATTTTCCTTCATTTAAATATTATCTTCCCTACACTTGCAGGCCCAGCTCTGCATAAGATATTGTTGCAATTTAAGAGCAAGTTTAGAACAAATTTAAAACACAAATTTCCAGAATGTCTTTGATTTCTATTCACATGTGCAGAATCTTGTGGCTGAAAGCCGGGTAAGCTGAAGCTGCCTGTAAAATATACCTCACACATATGCACTTCGAAGGAGGACATGGCTTTGCGGCACTTGACAAACCCTTTAAAGATGTCACAGGAGGAAAGCTTCTTCTCCAAAGCAGGGAGTTTTAAAAGTCCCCTTCCTCAGGATAGGAGTTTTCAACTTTTAAGCCTAAGTTCAGTCCATTCTTTCGGCCCACAAAGTCCACCCTAAAGTCCCACACAAACAGTCCTCCCCTTAAACCTTCTTCCTAATGAAGGGGTATCACTTTGAAGAGCGGGAGGATGTCTGTCTGTCAGTGGTTTTAATGGGGTACAAAATAGAGTTCAATACTCTTCGCCCTTTCTTTTTCTTTTCCCAGGGACTAGTGCCAGTATCCCTACAGGACAGGTTCAAATTATTCTATTCAACCCTGCTCAAGGTACCAAAGCCCAATGGAGGTATTTTTCTACCTAAAATCCCTCAACAAATATCCTGAGTTCCAAAATTTTGCATGTGATTCATGATTTTGGTAATTGCCACTCTGAGACAGTTTTCAGGCTAATCAATGTCTTCCCTCTAGTGCGAATTCTACCTCACCTGCTTCACAAAATAGCGCAAGAGAAGAAACCTGTGATTCTCATTGTACCATCCTAGCCAGGAAGAATCTGATACACAGAATTACATAGATCCCTAGGAAGCGACTCCTAGCCCCTTCCCAGCAGGCCAGACCTATTGTCTTTAGGCCCTCTATTCCCCCTGCGCTTCCAAGTTGCTGTCTTTTAATGGCATGGCTTTTGCAGCAAAAGTCTTAAAGGACAGAGGGGTCTCCGTGTCCTTCATTGCTACTTTGGTAAAATCAAGGAAATTAACTTCCTGGAAGACCTACTACCTTACTTAGAAAACCTTATTTGCCTGGTGCGAACACAGGTATTTCGAACCGAGATTAATTTGCGCCTCACATTCTGGCATTCCTACAATCAGGACTGGACCAAAACTTGGTCTTAAACACTCAGGATAGTTTTCAGCTTTGTCCATTGCTTTCCAAAAAGTTCTTTATTTAAGGTGTATCTTGGATCAGGCCCCCTTTACAGCATCCTGCATTTTTGGGACCCCAGTCTGGTCTCAGTCTGCCCTGCAGAAACCACCCTTTGAACACATCATAGAAATCTTGTTAGATCTCTCCTGCAAAGTGGTCTTCTTGGTTGCTATCACATCTGTCAGATGTGTCTGAGTTGGTGGCTCTCTTCTGAGGAGCTATTCCTCATTCTTCACAAAAACAAGGTAGTCTTAAATCCAAGATCATCTTTTTGACCTAAAGTGGTATCAGTCTTCCCCCTCAGGGAAGACGGTGTTGCCATCTCTGTGCCCTGCTCCAAAGTAATTGCTCCTCACTGCCTGGGTGTAGTCAGTCTGCCACAAAGCAACAGTTTCCATCAGGAAGATGGACTCCCTATTTGCCATACCCCCATGATCTTGCAAGGGATATTCTGCTTTCAAGCTCACTATCCCTAGAGGGATCAGGCAACTCTTAGCCAGAGCTTCCACTCTAAAGGACACCATACCTTCTGTGCTTTTACAAGCTTACTCCATCAGGTTGGTGGATGTTTCTTGAGCATTCCACACTAGCCCTCTGTTGCCCAGCTTTACAAGGGCGCTACCTGGTCTTCTGTTCACACCTTTTCAAAGTTCTTTCAGGTAGATGTCCAGTCGTCTGCGGATGCAGTTTTAGGCTGCAAGGTTCTTGAAACGGCACTCTAGGGTAAGTTGACTCTTGTTGGGCCTGTTGGCACAGTTCTGTTTGCCTGGTTGTTGCCCATCCTCTTAATTTATTGCTTGCAGGTGTCTCTGGGTCTATGAATACTCAGCCTGTGTAATGTATGATTAAGATAAAAAAAAATGTAACTTGCCTGTTTTCTCTATTTATATATATTTTTTTTATGAATGGAGCAATTGTACAGTTAACATGCTGCTTGGTTAGCTTGTTTCTCTGCTGACACAACTGGATTTCTTTTTTGGTGTACAGTTCTTGTACTGCACCATAGTTTTGCTTATTACTACATTTGATTTAGTCATGATTATACACCTTGCTTCCACAGACAGAAAAAGGAAGTGCGTTACATGAAGCTGCCTTATATGGAAAGACTGATGTGGTACAGATGCTCCTAGATGCAGGTACATTATTTGTTAAAATACCACATATTGTATATATATAACATAACATCTAAAGTTGTAGATTATATTAAATGGGATTGAAGCGACTGAAACTTCCTGTTCTCGCTGGGGATCCTGCCACACATCCGGTGAGTCTTCAGTATACAGAGCAGAGCCCAGATCTCGGTGTTCAGACCTGGTGGTTGTTCACAGCATTTGAATCGTAGTCCTTTCTCTTACTTGACAGATCATGTGTTTTTCTTGACTTAAGATATAAATATTGAAAATTGCGCTTGCCTCTTAAATCTAAATTCATTCTTGTGTTTTTCAGCATATTAATAGTCATTTTCTGCAGTGTTTTCTCTTGCAGGTCTTACTCCACTGGCTACACTAGTGCTTAATCATTTCTGTGCCTGTTTACACTGATCACCACCCCATTCTGTGTCTGTATGCTGCTTTAATCACTTCATGCTGTCTGATTCCCTGTGCTTTGTACAATGGCTCAACACACAATCCCCTGGCTGCTGCCTTCTTGGCACTTTTGTGTTCCACTGTCTCAGACCTTCTTTACTTCCCTTTCCCACAGCTGAAACACAATTTTGCGTATTAGAAAAACATATTTTTTTTCTTGAGAAGGGAGAAATTGCAGTTCAAGGCTGCTCCCTTTTTCCTGTCATTGATCAGCTCCTGCTATGTATCCTTTTGTTTCAACTACTGGTCCATAACCAATTTCTCTTCTAGATCCTTTCTCAGTGGGACACAATAGACATTAATTTATCCTTTCATCTCAGAAACTCTAATTTCTTCTGCCTCCCTTCTCCCCTCTGTATTTGTCTAAGCTATATTCTTCTTACCAATTCACCCAACCATGCTCCACCACGCCATATTTGATCGCACTCTGCTCTGTTGTGAGTTACTACTACTAGGGAAAAAAAACGACACTTCCTTTTTCTCCTCGTGGCCCATTATCTGATTACTCCTGATAACATCCCAGGACAAGAGCCCCGCTGCTCCAGGTGCATAAATTAACTCACACAGAGTGCCAGCCACGGCCTGCCTCCATGGAACTCTTGAAGAAAAGAAGAAACGGCTGCACATCCAGAGGTTCCAGTTGCTTTTATTGGTCACCACAGAGGCACTACAAACACCAGCATGTAGTCAAGTACGTAGACGCGTTTCACACATCCATCGTGTGCTTAATCAGTGATTAAGCACACGAAAGATGTGTGAAACGCGTCTACGTATGTGACTACATGTTGGTGTTTATAGTGCCACTGTGGTGACCAATAAAAGCAACTGGAACCTCTGGATGTGCAGCCGTTTCTTCTTTTCTTACTCCCAGTAACATGCTTCTAGTAAATATACAGTAAATTAGCCTAGGCAATTGTTTCATAAACTACAGTAATGTAAATACATTTAAAATTACCTGAGTAATTCTAAAAAGTAACATTTTTTCCAATCTTTATTGTGCAATTTTGCTGAGCCTGTGCGAATTGTAGCCTCAGATCTCTGTTCTTTGCTGACAGGAGTTGCACCTGGTGTGGTCTTCTGCTGTAGACATGAATGTGCAAAAGACATGGTTGAGCCAGTTTGGGGTTGAGGAACTTGACTGGCCTGCACAGTGTCCTGACCTCAACCTGATAGAACACCTTTGGGATAAATTAGAGCGGAGACTGCGAGCCAGGCCTTCTCGTCCATATATGTACTTAACCTCACAAATGTGCTTCTGGAAGAATGGTCAAACATTCACATAGACACACTCCTAAACCTGGGGGGCAGCCTTCCCAGAAGAAGTGAAGCTGTTATAGCTGCAAAGGATGGGCCAACTCAATATTGAACCCTGCGGACTAAGACTGAGATGCCATTAAAGTTAATTTGCATATAAAGGCAGGTGTCCCAATACTTTTAACAATATAGTGTATGTCAAATGAGTGGTATTACATGGCACAAAGTTTTTAATTTTATATTCCCTGTTAATACTATTGCACTGGAAACTTTCTAATTTGCCGTGGCTTGCATCCAGTCATCAAGCAGGCATTAGAAGTCTTGACGTTCTTAAGTTAACTTGATCCTCTCTTAGGCAGAACTTCACCTTTCCATCCCTGTCTACCTTGCCAGGTGTGGAAAATTGGCAGGCAGACTTTCTCAGTCATCATGTCTGAATCCGCGAGAATGTGTTTTCTATCCAGAGATCTTTCAAGCTTCTTCCCAAAGATGGGGAACACCAGATGTGGACCTTCTGGCATCCAGATTGAACAACAAACCAGTTTTTTTGCCTTGTCCAGGGACCGTTGGACTTTGCAGTGGATGCTCTGCTGCTGTCATGGGACCAGTTTAATGTGATCTATGCCTTTCCGTCACAGGATTGAGAGGAATGGCATCCTGGTTGTATTCATTTTGCAGAATTCAAGGAGAATGTGGTCAGTTGACTGTTCTGGTGTGCCTGGATCTTGCCCCAAGGGCCTGTTTTTCATTCTGCTTCTAGGCTAGAAAGTCAACTGTTGGTAAAGTCTGCCATTGTACTTGGAGGCCATACTTTGCTTTGTTTGAGTCGAGGAACTTACTTCCTATAAGGTATTCCTGTATTCTATCCTTCGTGCAGTCTAATCTGGACCAAAAACCCTCCTTGAGTTTCATTAAGGGACGATTCTCTGCCTTGACTATATTTCAGAGACCTTTGACCTCACACTGTGTACTTAAAGTGACATTAAAGGTTCATTTAAAAAAAACAAAAAACAAACATGTCACACTTGCCAGCTTTGTGCAGTGGTTTTGCACAGAGCAGCCCCAATCCTCCTCTTCTCGGGTCCCCCACCGGCGCTCCTGGCTCCTCCTCTTCAGCTAGTGCCCCCAATAGCAAGCCACTTGCTCTGGGGGCACTGGTGTGTCCTTGTTCCCGAGCCCTGCTCTATTTGTCCATAAGACACATAGAGCCGTGATTTGGCCCCGTCCCATCCCCACTCTCTTCTCATTGGCTCACTGGCTATGATTGACAGTAGCAGGAGCCATTGACTCCAGCTGCTGTCTCAGCCAATGAGGAAAAGAGACCCGGGAGAAGCTCTGCTTTTGTGCACATTGCCGGAACAAGAGGGAGCTCAGGTGAGCATTAGAGGGTGGGGGCTGCTGCACCCAGGTGGTTTTTTACATGTATGCTTGAAGGTAAAAAAACTTGAACCTTTAAAACCACTTTAAGACGTTTGTTAGTGGAGCCACTCAATTTTCTCCCCCTCTTAGTTCCCCTCTGTCCCCCAGGCATCCCAGTCAGGTTTTGTCTGCTCTTCAGATGCTGCCCTTTGAGCCTACTAGGTATTTTCCCTTGTCTGACAGGTATTTATATGTAGCGCCCTCTAGAAGTGTGCTAGAAGGTAGAGTAGGCAAACCATCCTGACTCATGCTGTAAATATCTGAGTCTATAATTAGGTCACGGTTATTTGAGTTCAGAGCTGGATGACTCATTTCAGTTCTCTGGGGCCTCCCCCTGATGTCTGCAAGGTTGGAGAGGGGTTAGGAGGAGTTGCCATGCATATTTAGGAGGCCTCAGCCAATCCTCAGTAGTGGGCTGGATAAGCTCATAAATAGACATGGGCCATGCCAGCAGGGGCAGTTAGGTTGAAGATAGAGATACAGTGTTGAGGAGGCTCTCAGTGGCCCTGAGGGGTACCCCTTAGTCTGGGGGGGGGGTGTCCTGCCTTGTGCCGGGGCTTGGGCGCTAGAAGGATCCTGTGGAAAACACAAGAGCGGAGGCTTTCCTGGAGGCACGGCAGCAAGAGAGAACAGAGTGAGTATGGAGGACACGGGGGGATACCGTGGGGGATGGGGGACACTGTGGAATGTGGAGACAAAGGGGGGGACACCATGGGGGGGGGGGAGAGGACACAGGGGGTTACTGTGGGAAATGGAGTAAACAGGGGGACACCGTTGGGGGTGGAGAACCAGGAGTGTATCATAGGGCCTACTGTGGTCCTGTTGGTGCCCAGGCCCCCTTCATTTGTACTGGCTGCTGCCACTCTGCCGCTCCCCCCCTCCCCCACACGATGCTGGTGCTCTAGAGAGTGACACCAGTGCCGCTCCCCCCCCTCCCCCACATGATGCCGGTGCTCTAGAGAGTGACACCAGTGCTGGCATCGCGTGCGGGGGGGGGGAGAGCGCCAGCAGCCAGTACAGATATAGGGGGTGTTATTGCAGCCTCTTCCCATGCTAGACTGCATTGTTGCAGACTGGAGAGTCTCATGGGGCAGTGCCCGCCGAGGGATCAATCATTCCGCCCCTGATTGGGGGGGGACAGGATAATTTTGGGGGGGGGGTCATGGCCCCCTCTGGCCCCACCCTAGCAATGCCCCTGTTTGTTTTCATATTGAAAAAACTGCCCTCCTGAACCTTATTCACCCCCTTGATGATGTATTTAAAGGTTTCAATCATCAAGGTGTTACAAGTTTTTCCCTGAGTCTGTTGAGGCCTGATTGTTAAGTGGGCCTGTTGGGGTTGTTTGCTGTGTCTCCCGACCCTCACTTGGAATGCTCTTTGACTTCAGTAAAATCTGTTTTCTGGATTACAGTACAGGACTCAAGACCCTATCCTCTTATTATGATCTCCCTATTGCTTGCCACAAAACTGATGTGGGTGTAGGAGGGGTTTTTATAGGGGGATGTCCATTCAGCTTTCTATTTGCCGGTGTCCAGTCACTTGAAGGTAACTGCTAATAACTCAGACCTTATGATTTTTGACACTTGTTGCTTGCAAGTTAAAATCTGTATCTTTTGCTAGAAAATTACTTAGAACCCCCCAAACATTATTTATATTTATATTAATATTTTATGTCACGCTGTATTTGCCCAGTGGTCTTTCAAACACATTTTTTTTTTTTTTTTTGAAAAAATACATTTTGTTGAGTTAAATAAGAAAACAGTAAAGTTAGTCCAATTTTGCATATTGTTAAAGATGATGTTACCCCGAGTAAATAGATACCTAACATGTTACACTTTAAAATTGCACGCACTCGTGGAATGGCGACAAACTACAGTACACAAAAAATCTCCATAGGCTATGTTTAACATTTTTTTAACGGTTACCTGTTTAGAGTTAGGGGAGGTCTTTTGCTAGAATTATTGCTTTGACTCTAACGATCGCAGCAATACCTCACGTGTCATTTGAACACAGTTTACATTTACGGGCCCGACTTATGCGTTTTCTTTTGTGCATGAGCTCGCGGGTACGGGAACGCTTGATAATGTGTTTTTTTTTATAATTTTTCTTTATTTTTATCTTCTTTATCTTTATTTAACACTGTCCCTTTAAAAAAAAATCTGATTACTTTTATTGCTGTCACAAGCAATGTAAACTTCCCTTGTGACCGTAATAGGCGGTGACAGGTACTCTTTTTGGAGGGATCGGGGGTCCAAAAGACCCCAAATCCCCACTTTGCACTTCAAAGTACTCAAAACACCAAAATCTGCATTTTGGAATACTGACAATTTTTTAAAATCCGCGCCATTGGCAGGACCCCACAAAGTTGATAACAGGTATGCTAATGACAAGTCATATTCAGTGCCTTTAAAAAAATATTCATACCCCTTGAAATTTTTCCACATTTTGTCTTGTTACAACCAAAAATGTGGTAGACCAACACAAAGTGACACATAATTGTCAAGTGGAAGGAATCTGAAAAGTGCATTTGTATTCAGCCCCCCTGAGTCAATACTCCATAGAACCAACTTTTGCTCCTATTACAGCTGCAAGTCTTTTTGGGGATGTCTCTACCAGCTTTGCACATCTAGAGTAATATTTCTGCCCATTTTTCTTTGCTCAAGCTCTGTCAGATTGGATGGAGAGTGTCTGTGGACTGCAATTTTCAAGTCCTGCCACAGATTCTCAATTGGATTTAGGTCTGCACTTTAACTGGGCCATTCTAACACTTGAATATGCTTTGATCTAAACCAGTGGTTCCCAACTCCTGTCCTCAGGACCCACCAACAGGCCAGATTTTAAGTATTACCTTGGGGAGATGCAGACTAGAATACTGCAATCACTGAGCAGCAAATTATATCACCTGTGATGTATTTCAGTTATCCTGCAAACCTGGCCTGTTAGTGGGTCCCGGGGACAGGAGTTGAGAACCGCTGATCTAAACCATTCCATTGTAGCTCTGGCTGTGTGTTTAGGGTTGTTGTCCTGTTGCAAGGTGAACCTCCATCCCATTCTCAAGTCTTTTGCAGACTAACAGGTTTTCTTCTAAGATTGCCCTGCATTTGGCTCCATCCATCAACTCTGACCAGCTTCCCTGTCTCTGCTGAAGACAAGCATCCTCACATGATGCTGCCACCACCATGTTTCACGGTGGGGATGGTGTGTTCAGGGTGATGTGCAGTGTTAGTTTTCCGCCACACATAAGGTTTTGCTTTTAGACCAAAAAGTTCCATTTTGGTCTCATCTGACCAGAACACCACCTTCCTCATGTTTGCTGTGTCCTCCACATGGCTTCTCACAGACTGCAAACAGGACTTCTTATGGCTTTTTTTTCAGCAATTGCTTTCTTCTTGTCACTCTTCCATAAAGGCTGGATTTGTGGAGTGCACGCCAATAGTTGTCCTTTGGAGGAGCTGCAGAGATCCACAGCTCAGATGGGAGAATCTGTCCTGAGTTATCATGGGCCTCTTGGCTGCTTCTCTGATTAATGCTCTCCTTGCCCAGCCTGTCAGTTTAGGTGGACGGCCATGTCTTGGTAGGTTTGCAGTTGTGCCATACTCTTTCCATTTTCGGATGATAGGTTGAACAGTGCTCCATGAGATTTTCAGAGCTTGGGATATTTTTTTTTGATAACCTAACCTTGCTTTAAACTTCTCCACAACTTTATCCCTGACCTGTCTGGTGTGTTCCTTGGCCTTCATGATGCGGCTTGTTCACTAAGGTTCTTTAACAAACCTCAGAGGGCTTCACAGAACAGCTGTATTTATACTGAGATTAAATTACATGCAGGTGGACTCTATTTACTAATTAGGTGACTTCTGAAAGCAATTGGTTCCAGTAGATTTTAGTTGGGGATATCAGAGTAAAGGGGGCTGAATACAAATGCACACAACACATTTCAGTTATTTATTGGTAAAAAAATTTGAAAACCATTTATCATTTTCCTTCCATTTCACAATTATGTGTCACTTTGTGTTGGTCTATCACATAAAATCCCAATAAAATGCATTTCCGTTTTTGGTTGTAACATGACAAAATGTGGAAAATTTCAACCCTGAACTTTTTACCCTGAAAATTTAAATTTGTTGCTTTTGAAATTTTAAAGATTTTTTTTTTTTTTTTTTTTTAATGTTCTTGCACTTTAATTACTTGAACAGTATCACTTTTTTTTTACAGTTGGTGCTAGTTTCTTCCCAATAACATAACATCTTGGTTAAAGAATGTTTAATATGCTTTACAAACCCTTATTTTCCGTGTCTCTGATTAATAAGTTCTGCAGTAATTTTAAATAAATGTATTTGGCTTTCTCACATTTCTATTTCTAGGAATTGATGTCAGCATCACAGATAACAAAGGCATGACAGCACTGGACATTGTACAAGAGGTGCCTTCACAAAAGAGCCAGCAGATATCATCTCTTATCCAGGGTGAGAGCTTTGTGAAGATGTGCAGTTAATCCAATGCTTTTGGAGTTATTTGCAGACACACTGTATAAGTAGAGTTAGTAATGCATGTTAAAGAAGAACTACATATTTTCCTCCCCAAAACAATGGATGCATTGTGCATGTAAATTAATCACAACGCCTTTTCAACGTTTCAGTTTGTGTAACTTACCTTCTTTAGCTGTATACAGCAGGTTTCTGTGTCTGTGATGTCACTTCTCCTTCTGGCTGAATTTCAAAGTTCCCTGACTTCCTGTTTCCTTCCTTTTGCCAGTCCTGATACTACATGTCCCATGATCCTTTGAGCCTCTGTAGTTTCAGGGCAGGCTATTGGAGTCCTTTGTAGTAGCTGTGGGAGTTGATGTGGGCAGGTCTAAGGGTTACTGTGGGTGTTTCTGGGCCTTTATGTGGGGGGTGAAAGGGGAGGAATGGAATTGTTATCCCTGCCCACACTCCATTCCTCTCTGCAGTGAATAGGGAACAAGCAGGAAGTGGAACTTCAGTCAGAAAATGAAAGTGATTCTAAAGGCAGTTTTATATTTCTTTTTTTAAATAAAGCTGTTATACTTCCCTGCTTTGTGTAATAGTTTGCAGAGAGCAACCCCGATCCTCCTCTTCCTTCACTGCTGCTTGCTAAGAGCACGCTCATGCATGCTTGCTCATGCAACCCACACAGAAAACACATGTCTACACCCAGCAAAAACACGTCGCTCTCACAGTACCATTTAGGCTGGGTTCGTATCTGCGTGTTTCTGAAAGCACAGCAACCCGCATAGAAAACACAAGCTTTGCGTTTCTAAAATGCATGTCAATGTACATCACACGCTGCATTCTCATTTGCACATTTCTGAACGCATGACAAGCTGCAAGAAAGCTCATGCTTCGCCAGATTTCAAAAATGCACAGAAAAGTGCATCACACTTGTTTACATCTGCGTGTTTACTGATGCACAGCAACGTGCAAGAAAACACACGCTTTGGTGAGCATTTTGAAAACCCGTGGCGACGTGTGACTCATTTGCATTACCATTCGTTTTCATCTGTGTGTTTCTGAGCACACAGCAACCTGCAATAAAATAACGGCATGCTTTGCCATGCGGTTCAAAAAAGTACAGCAATGTGTGTCACATCAGTGTCACCATTTAGGCTGTGTTGTCATTTACACGTTTCCAAACGCACAGCAACCAGCAAAGAAAGCACGAGCTTTGTTGTGCGCTTTGAAAACAAACGCCAATGCGTGTTGCATTTGCATTACAATTTGTTCACATCTGCACATTTCCAAACACATGGCAATCCACAAGAAAACACACGGCAGTCTTGCTTTACCCTTCGCTCACATCTGCGTGTATGCACAGCAACCCACAAGGAAATGTATGCTTTTCCGTACGTTTAGAAAACGCACAGCAGTGCACTTGCATCACCATTTGTTTGCATCTGCATGTTTCCAAATGCACAGCAAGCCGCAACAAAATGCATACTTTACCATGTATTTTGAAAACATGTAGCAATGTTCCTTTGTATTGTACTATTGGTGTATTGTCTCCCTTTACATTGTAAAGTGCTGCACAAACTGTTGGTGCTATATAAATCCTGTATAATAATGTGCATTACCATTTGGGCTGCATTTGCATCTGTGCATTTCCAAACGAGTGACAACCTGCACGGAAGCATTTCTGAACACAGGGCAATTCACAAGAAAAAGCATGCATCTAGTGCTACGTTGGGGCATTTGTTGCATGTAGAGCAGCCCATTTAAGTGCACGTTTTATGCCTGAAAAACGCGCAAGATAATGTGAGCGGGAACATGCATTTCCACTAAGCTGTGTGAATGGAATGTGCTTGGAAGAAAGTTTTTAGGCAGCAAAAATGACCAGGGAGGAGAGGCGAGGGTTAAAAAAAAAAAAAAAACACGGATTCATCAAAGTTGCACAGGGATGATAGTCTGGCTGTCGTGTGACTTTAATGTGGTGCTAGTATGAATAAAGGTGTTTCCTTTTTGAATAATGCTGTGATGTTTAAGTGACTGAGTGGGACTGAATGCTAATTAGGATGTATTCAACCCCACCTATCATCAGAGATGGAGGCAAGTTGCATAATTTGCAGTCTGAAAAACGACAAAGGGGAGTGTTAGACGCTAAGCGCTGCAGGAAGTGGCTGTGGAAGGGACAGAGTCTATCAGCAGGATATGCAAAGTGTCAAATAATACAAAGCCACAACTAAACCCAGAATATCAGGGGATCTGCAGACAACAGAGCAACATGGCACAGAGGTGTGATCTGTACTGGGATTGATCATTTTTTTTTAGTTCTAGTGAAAAGAAAG
This sequence comes from Glandirana rugosa, assembly GCA_018402905.1. NCBI lineage: Eukaryota > Metazoa > Chordata > Amphibia > Anura > Ranidae > Glandirana > Glandirana rugosa. Next base: position 74,175 of record BLSH010544803.1, on the reverse strand, counting down.
TTGGAGTTCAGCTTTTAGGCTACCCATTAATTTAAATGGGCAGTCTAACACCCCAAAAAAGATGCAGTGCATGCTTTTGTACTTTCACACAGCCTCCGAGGAAGCACCTGAAGATAAACACCCCTGCTCTGTCTTTTATAAAACCCATAATGTTTTGTGAATCCTGTGTCATGGGTGTGTACCCTTTTAGAAAATGTTAATTTTTGAAGAAAATTATGTGTTTGTGTGTGTACCATCAGTGAGATGAGAAAAACTGCGTGTGCAAGCTGTACTGTATATCTTTTTGGCTCATGTTCTTTTATTTAATCCTGTATGTCATAAAGGCCACAGTGCAGCCAGACAAGCCGCAAAAGATCCAGAACCAGAACCAGCAGCCAAACCTAGTACATCTGTCTGTATAGATTCACAAGCAGGTAACCGTGAACTAAATCTTTTTTTTTTTTTTTTTTAATTCTCTTTAGCAGACATACATCCAACTTTCGTGTTGTAGGTGATTAATGTTTCCTCACAATTTTCACCAACCACTTGCTTTTTAGGTGGAATGCAGAGAGCACTCTTAGATTTGCGGTTGGACTTGGACAGCATCGCGCAGACAGAGTCTCCTTATGAAGCACTCTATAACGCCTCCTCCTGCCACTCTTTGGATAGCATATGCAGTGGACGGTCCTCTGATAGGGACTCCCTGTGCCGTGAAATTGCAAAAACACGAAGGGTGAGCATAATTGTATATCTATGTCTGTATTTACCCCCTTTTGTTAGCAGGTTTCTTTTATCATGATATAATTGTTCCATAGAAGGAACGACCGCCTCCACCTGCCAAACCTCCGCCAGAAGAAGATGAAGACTTTGAGAGGAGACAGAATGCAGGTGCTCTCCGGGAAGTAAGTATACTTTGCTACTGCTGTCTGTGAAATAAGTTGCCTTTACTGGCTTTTATGAAAGCTTAGTAATATAGTGCTGTGAAAAAGTATTTGCCCCCTTCCTGATTTTTTTTTTTTTTGCATATTTGTCACACTTAAATGATTCCGATTATTAAACATATTTTAATATTACACAAAGATAACCCGAGTAAATACAAAATGCAGTTTTTAAATGATGATTTCATTTATTAAGGGAAAAAAGCTGTTTAAACTGCCTGGCCCTATGTAAAAAAAGAATTGCCCTTTAAACTCCCTGCTGCATAACCCAAGCGCACTTGAGCTTGAGATCACAAACTAATGGCCAGACATTCTCCTTCAGGATTTTCTGGTAGAGCGCAAAATTCATGATTCCATCAATTATGGCAAGTCATGCAGGTCCTAAATCTACAAAGCAGCCCCAGACCATCACACTACCACTACCATGTTTGACTGTTGCTATGATGTTCTTTTTATGAAAGTTGTGTTAGTTTTATGCTGGATGTAACGGGACGCACACCTTCCAAAAAGTTTAACTTTTGTCTCATCAGACCACAGAGTCTTAGGGAAAATCAAGATGTTTTTTGGCAAATGTGAGACGAGTCTTTATGTTCTTTTTGGTCAGCAGTGGCTTTCGTCTTGGAACTCTGCCATGGATGCCATTTTTGCCCAGTCTTTCTTATTGTTGAATCGTGAACACTGACCCTAACTGAGGCAAATGAGGGCCTGCAGTTCTTTAGATGATGTTCTGGGTTCTCTTATGACCTCCTGAATGGGTCGTCATCATGCTCTTGGATTAATTTTAGTAGGCCAGACACTCCTGGAAAGGTTCACCACTATTCTAACTGTTCTCCATTGGTGGATAATGTGTCTCTCCATGGTTCGCTGGAGTCACAAAACCTTATAAAAGGCTTTGTAACCCTTTCCAGACCGATACATGTCAATTACTTTGTTTCTCATCTGTTCTTGAATTTCTTTAGATCGCGGCATGATGTGTTGCTTTTTGAGATCTTTAAGTGTGCTTCGTTTGTCAGACAGCTTCTACAGTGAGAAAAAAAAAGTATTTGATACCCTGCTGGTTTTGTACGTTTGCCCACTGACAAAGAAATGATTAGTCTATCATTTTAATGGTAGGTTTATTTTAACACTGAGAGACAGAATAACAACAAAAATATCCAGAAAAACGCATTTCAAAAAAAGTTCTAAATTGATTTGTATTTTAATAAGCGAAATAAGTATTTGACCCCTTATTAATCTACAAGATTTATGGCTCCCCGGTGTCTTCTATATAGACAACGAGCTGAGATTAGGAGCAATCTCTTGAAGGGAATGCTCCTGATCTCAGCTTGTTACCTGTATAAAAGAAGCAATCAATCAGATTCCAATCTCTCCACCATGGCGAAGACCAAAGAGCTGTCCAAGGATGTCAGGGACAAGACTGTACACCTACACGAGGGTGGAATGGGCTACAAAACCATCGCCAAGCAGCTTGGTGAGAGGCTGACAACAGTTATTGCAGTTATTTGCAAATGGAAGAAACACAAAATAACTGTCAAACTCCCTCAGTCTGGGACTCCATGCAAGATCTCACCTCGTGGAGTTTCAGTGATCATGAGAGTGGTGAGGAATCAGCCCAGAACTACACAGGAGAATCTTGTCAATGAGCTCAAGGCAGCTGAGACCATAGTCACCAAGAAAACAATTGGTAGCGCACTACGCCATTAAGGAGTGAAATCCTGCAGCACCCACAAGATCCCCCTGCTCAAGAAAGCACATGTACAGGCCTGTCTGAAGTTTGCTAATGAACATCTGAATGTTTCAGAGGAGAACTGGGTGAAAGTGTTGTGTTCAGATGAGATCAAAATCGAGCTCTTTGGCTCGATAGTCCTCAACTCGCTGTGTTTGGAGGAGGAGGAATGCTGTCTATGACCTCGGGAACACCATCCCCACCGTCAAACATGGAGGTGGAAACATTATGCTTTGGGGGGTGTTTTTCTGCTAAGGGGTCAAGATAACTTAACCGCATCAAAGGGACAATTGAACAGGCCTTGTACCGTCGAATCTTGGGTGAGAACCTTCTTCCCTCAGCCAGGGCATTGAAAATGGATCGTGGATGGGTATTCCAGAGTGACAATGACCCAAAACACACGTCCAAGGCTTACAAAGGAGTGGCTCAAGAAGAAGCACATTAAGGTCCTGAAGTAGCCTAGCCAGTCTCCAGACCTTAATCCCATAGAAAATTTGTGGAGGGAGCTTTAGGTTTGAGTTACCAAACGTCAGCCTCGAAACCTTAATGGTTCAAAGTAAATGACCAGGCTCATCAAAGGAACAGCAATACAGCATGTGTGGACAACCCCTCACATATGATATGGTGTGTTTATAAAGAACAACACCTGCTGCATGAGAAAATCATAGCGCTATTAAAGCAAAAAATGTCCAAAATAACTGTGCACTATGTGTTCTAATAGGCATCAATGACAGTTGTGAGGCTAAAATCTAGATGCACACTAGGTACTCCACACAAGCGTCCGTTAATGTCCAGGAAATAGTCATATGTCAAACAAGTGGTATTCAAAAAGTCACATATGTAATAAATTTTTGTAAATAAAACTGAAATAAATTGAAGGTGGTCCTCAGTGAGCTCCCTCCCATGAGCACTGATGACACCCCCACTTACCAGATGTTGGTGACCCCAAGGGCCAAACTCACTTAGTGGGAGACGTCAAAAAGCATGTGCCCAACTACCTCCAAAATTGTCCTCCAGACGCCGATTGCCAGTGCAAATCACATGCAGAAATGGACCCGGTAAAAAGGAGAAATGGGGACTGCAATCGTTAGGAACGTTTATTAAAATCCATAGTCCCCATTTCTCCTTTTTTCTGGGTCCGTTTCCTCCTGTGATCTGCACTGGCAATCGGCATCTGGAGGACAATTTGGAGGTAGCTGGGCACATGCTTTTTGACTTCTCCCACTAAGTGAGTTTGGCCCTTGTGTAAAAACCAACAAAGGGTATATAACAAAGTATTGAGATGAACTTTTGTTATTGACCAAATACTTTTTTTCCACCATAATTTCCAAATAAATTATTTAAAAATCAGACAATGTGATTTTCTGGATTTTTTTTTTTCTCATTCTGTCTCTCATAGTTGAAGTGTACCTATAATGACAATTACAGGCCTCTCTCGTCTTTCTAAGTGGGAGAACTTGCACAATTAGTGGCTGACTAAATACTTTTTTGCCCCACTGTATATGTCATTCTTTCTGCCTGGAAACTTGAGAATGTCCATGGCAACCAAAAAGTGTCCCTTTAGGTCAAAAGTGGTTTTTGATCATCTAGAAAACACCGACAGCAAATAAAAATCATTTGCAGAATTGAGTGATACTGATTTTTGGGGAAATTTATCATCAGACACTGAAAGTGATGACAGCGACAATTCTGCAACTGTGCAAATTTCAGTGTTTTTGGTTTGATTACATTATTGAATACATTTTATCACTATTACGTTATTATTTTTGATAATTATTTTTAGTAGTTATATTATAATTTATGATTTCATGTTTCAAACTTTATCATACCCGAGATGTCTACTAGACTCTTGTTTGGACAGATTTAAGTGAGTTATTCCTAATAATTACAGGTCTACAATATAAAACGCCAAATTTCCATGCAAAATAATGTACCGCTTTCAGCACCAAAAATCTGAATAATCATACCGCCAGGGAGGTTAATAAATGAAATTGTCATTAAAAAACTGCATTTTGCGTAATATTAAAATTTGTGATTGATCTGAATCATTTACGTGTTGTATATGCAGGAAAAAAAATCTGAAAGGGACAAATACTTTTTCACAACACAATATTGGTACTACAGTATTTGTAAATCTTTAATTAACTGGGCTCAGATCACGTATTAACTGGACAGATCACAAACACTAACTGGCTTACTGGTTACAAGTTTTAACACTTCAGCTGTTGCCTGTAAATGTGGCATGTGTGATGATTAACATTATTGTTACTAATATTACTCATTATTTATTATTAGCATTGCCCAGAGAGAGGGAACTAGAATGCTAAACTTCTTCTTTCAATGGGTCATCCAAAATGTTATGGGCTACCTCATGGCTTTGTATCTGTGTTCCCCATTATCTTTCATAAGCAATACATATACTGCAGGTGTGTTGTCAGTTCAGCACTTCACTGGGCAATTGTCATAACCAGGAATGAAAACAAGTTGCTCTGTCATGTAAAAGGATACTAGTCAAACATGACCTCCCTGTAAATGCGTCATTCTGATTAGTGCAGATCAAAGCCCAATGAACACAGAAATTTGTATTGAGTCATTCACACCATGCATTTTATACCGTATAGGTATACGCAGTCCAGCAGGAGAAAATAAATGCAACCCATCTTATAGGCATTTATTTTCCTCTCTCTATACATTGGTTGTCTGCTGTGGGTACAGACATTCCAATTATTGCTCAATCATTAAACTTTTCTTAAGACCTAGAGAAAATCATCGCATATCAGTGGAACCTTTAGCATCCTGCACACCAATAAGTCTGGCTGTTCTTAAAGTGAACCTAACCTGACTGAAATGGTTTACAGTCTTCTCCTAGGTTCCAAGAGTAAGTATAGGGATCAATTTGATAGCTAACCTATGTTTTTCAGGCATGTTTTAGACCATACAATGTTTTATTTTACATGTCCCAGTCATTTTTTAGGTTCAGAAACGAACTTAATATTTTTTATGCATTCTTTTTTTTTATTTATTTATTTTTTTTTATTAGAAGTAGCTTCGGGTAATAATACAGTGTACATCAGATATAGTGGCCTCAAAGAACAATCGTATAGGCAACAGTTGGAAGTCAAACAATGCAGATTGATACTTGAAATAAATGAGCAGGAACAAACATTCCTTTTGTCTCAGGTTCTCTTGCATAACAACCCATGTAATGTTTAGGCAAGTGCAGGCCATCAGGTTGCCAACCCAGGAGTGCTGGAGTAATTTATGATGCCAGAGTTTTTACCAACGAGTTCGGGGGTAAAGGGGGAGTCTAGGAAGAGGGATGGGGTCTACTGAGCAAACTGCTGGGAAAGTAGGACCTGGTGGCAAGATGCACCTAATATGTTTAAATCTATGCAGTGCTGAACAGTTTCTCGAACTTTTATAGACTTCAAGAACACAAACCTAGACTAAAGGTCTAGTGAGAACTTGTAAATAAAAATGTATTTGTCTTATTCACTACTTTATTTGCTGACGTACTATCTAATTGAAAAGAGAAATGTTAGGTATGTATTTTAATCTAAAAGTAAATAATGGTAATGTATGAAGATTACCCTGGGTTTGTGCTGAAATGTCAGGCCTGCCATATTCCTGACTAAGCAAGGAGTACTGTAATTTCTCTACTTCCTGCCCTTTGATGTTAGACACTGTCATGTGTTCTGAGCTCCCAGCATCTGATGAAATGTCAGGCAGTAATGTGCCATCGGAGTGATGCAAGGACACCAGATGGTGCTGCACAGAAGAGGATCAGGGAGCACTGCCTATCAACACAAAGCCCTTGGGTAACCACATGCATACGTGCTACTGGTGTGCTGTCATTCTATACATGATTATCATATATTACTTAAGTTAAAGCTGGGCAGGTTACATGTTTGATTCATACAATTTTGTCTAAATTTGATATTGAACCAATGTAGAAGTTTGTACTGGTAAGGTTAAACACCACTATAGCAAGGTTGAAGCTGAGGGGTAAATTTTAGGACCTTTAGGTGGTGTATTGGCTGTAATTAGATTGCAATAGACAGTTGTTATGGATCAGTCGGGAATGTAACTGTCACATTGGTTGGGCTCTCAACCAAATTGTCAAACCATCCAATGGCTGGCGTCATAACTGATCACATGTGCAGCATCATGGCAGTTGAAGATTAAACAGAGGGCATGATGGCAGCTTCCATGGCTGAAAACAATAGCGGGGTTTACTTTCACTTTGTCTGTGGCACATTGACATTATATGTGTGTGTATTTTAACCTTAAATAGACTCCATGCCCCACAATGCATCATTGTCTTGTGGGTGACAGGCAAGCTACACAGAGCTCTCGTTGGGCAGAAATTTATTTTGTGATTTAGAGTTTTCAGAGTTGTATTCAAAGGTTAACCACTTCAATACAGGGAAGCTCCTGCCCAGGCCAATTTTCAGTTTTCAGCGCTGTCACATGACAATTGCGTGGTCATGCAACAATGTAACCAAATTCAATTTTTATCATTTTTTTTCCCCACAAATAGAGCTTTCTTTCGGTGATATTTGATTACCACTGGGTTTTTTATTTTTTGCTAAACAAATAAAAAAAGAACAAACATTTTGGAAAAAGTTAGTTAATAAGGCAGCACTGACTGGGCACTGATGAGGCAGCACTGATGAGGGGGCAATAATGATGAGGCACTGATAGGTGGCACTGATGAGCACTGATAGGTGGCACTGATTGGCACTCATAGATGGCCACTGATGGGGCGGCACAGGTTGGCATCCCTGGTGGGCACGGGTGGACATTCCTGGTGGATCTGCACTGATAATCAATGCGCTGATTATCAGCGCAGACCCGCCCCCATCAGGACAGCCACTGATCAGCTCTCCTCTACCCATGCTTTGTCAGCGCGAATAGAGGAAAACAGATAAACGTCACTTCATGGTTACTATGTGACCAGCTGTGATTGGACACAGCTGATCACATGGTAAAGAGCCCATGTCATAGGCTCTTTACCAAGATCGGAGATGTGGTGTGTCAGTGCGACACACCTCACCACCGATTGCCGCGCTGTGCGCCCTCGCAGCTTATCTTGCTGGACATCAAATGGCGCCCAGTTAGGATAACTTAACCACTTTGCGGCGGTCATTCTGCTATATGGTGGGCGAGAAGTGGTTAAAGTATAACTAAAGGCAAAACTTTTTATTTAGTGGAGCAGGATTAGAACACCAGGAAAAGAAAATCCCAAATTTTGGGGGGTTATCCCCAGGGAATAGAGTGGAAATCTTCCAATGGGTACACTAGTTCTGGTGCTCTGGGGATCCCCAAGAAATTCTCTTAACTTGCAGGGATTTCCTCTCACTCTTGGCTTTGGCTATATGACAGGAAGTGAAGGGAAATCTCCCCAATGGCACACAGATGGCCAATATGTATTCTTCATATTTTAGGTAAAAAAATTGCAATAAGCGTATATTGATTGGTTTTCACAAAAGTTCTAGCGTCTACAAAATAGGGGATAGATTTATGGCATTTTTATTATTAATTTTTTTTTTTACTAGTAATGGCGGTGATAACCGATTTTTAGTGGGACTGTGACATTGCGGCGGATAAATCGGAGACTTTTGACACTTTTTTGGGACCATTGACATTTATACAGCGATCCGTGCTATAAAAATGCACTGATTACTGTATAAGTGTCACTGACAGGGAAGGGTTAACACTAGGGACGATCAAGGGTGTTCCCTGGGAAGTGTTTCTAACTGTGGGGGGAGTGTACTGACTGGGAGAAGAGAGACAACGTTGTTCCTGATCACTAGGAACAGCAGATCTCTCTCTGCTTCCTTGACAGAACGGGCACCTGTCTGTTTACATTGACAGATCCCCATTCTGCGCCTCGTTCCTGCGATAGCAGGTTGCCAGCAGACATCGGGGCAGTCGCCGGCTATACACATCAGCTCCCCCACCGTGCAGTGGGCGCGCACACCTGCTATAGCTGTTTAAAGGGCCAATGTACAGCTATGGCGAGTCGCGGGAACGTGCCGACTTGCAGCTGGTCGGCAAGTGGTTAATGTCCTTTTTTTGGCTTTCTTCTATTTTCACCTGGTGATACAACCAGCAAGATTTTCACAGCACAAACTCTCCAGCAAAATCAGTTTATATGAGACACACCACTTAACACAGGCAGGGATGATTAAAATGATTAGCTTTTATTTATTCAGGCAAAACCTTTATCTCAAAAGGGGTAAATACGGTTTCTCCTACGTTCACCGACAGATGCAGCTCTCCATTGACATGTGGGGTTATATGCAGATCCTATTAGGAGTTAACTAGGCAAAGAAAGAAAGCAAACTGGCCCCTCCCAGGGGGCTGTCCTCTCTTCCCATATAATCCCCCTACTCTGCTCAGTACATCAGTTTTAACATGCCTAGTGCAAGGAGTTGACCTGGCTCCCTTATGGGACCTGCGGTTAGAATTTTTGCTACCGCTTTTTTATTTTTTCTCAAGCTAATGAAGACTACTATCAAGAAGCCAGCTGGGGCATTGAGGGTTTCTGAAAAATCCTGTACTTTCCCCAGCATGGCCAACCGATGCGAGCCAGTCCCAGAATATTAGTGGGTCCCGCCGCATCGTGCCCGTTCCGTGCGGGCAACCAGTGGGTGATCCCCACTTGTGCCCAGTGTCCGGATTTGATCCTGTCCAGGGGTTGTGGCCAGCAGCATCCCTCCCCTGGGGAGAAAAGTCTGCGACCGGGTGGCTACCCACTGCGCCCGTCAGGAGTGGTGAGTAAGCCCCCCTAGGGGCGCTGGGGGGGGGGGCGCAGGGCAATTTTTGGCATTTTTGGAATTTGCCATGCGTTAGCCGCCGGTAGAGGCGGGTCGCTGGGGCTCTCCTGGGTCCTTTCGTCCCTTCCGACCCCCACCCCCCCGCTCCGCACCCCGCTAGCACTATGTGCAGACCGCCTAGGCTGCCATGCGGCGATCCGCCGCCATTTTCCTTGGGATTTTCAATACCATGCTGTGGCGCCCATTTTGCCGGAGCCTCGGTGTTCAGGAGCCTCGGTGTTCAGCAGCCCTTTGGCCTCTAGTGGCTGTCCTCGGCAGCCATATTGGAGTCCCTGCATGCTGTGAAAAACGTGCTGCTGCCGTTTTTCCTTTCACTTTGCTGGGACAGTGTTGCTGCCTGCTGACGGCGCAAGCTCTCTGGCGGTCCACAGGACGTTGCTTGGTGACAAAGACAGCAAGTATAGCTGGCTTCCTGGGGGTGCTGGTGGCAGTGGGTGCAATCCTCCTGGGTCTCCCTGGCGTTCTGAGGGGCGGTGGTGTGTTTACTGTGTGGGGGTGCCGCTAGTGGTTGTTTTCACTGTGTGTGCTCAATCTGTGGGTGTGATGGCTTAGATGCAGTGCAGCCTGCATTGGGATCCCTGGTGTCCCTAGAACAGCTGTGGGCGGTGTTTGGGGAATTTTTTCCCGGGTGGGGGGCCGAGCATGGCCCCGGGGGCCCCTAAAAAGCGCCCCCCTTGTTCTTCAGGGGAGGATTCCGAACCGGAAGTAGCGTCGGGGGTCACGGGGACCCCTGTGGAGATTTCTGAGGGTGAACTTTATCTCTCAGATGGGGAGGAAGACCAGGGAGCAAAGGCAGCACGCGAAAAGGCACTGGTGTCGGCAATAATTTCTGGCATCCGTGCATCTTTGCGACTGAACCAAGATGGCGAGTTGCAGACGACAACTTATGTCTGCGGGACTGCCAAGCCCCCTAGGTCACCGAGAGCTTACCCTTATGATACATTTTTTGATCATTTGATCTATCAGGAATGGCAGCGCCCGCAGCATTCCTTCACCATGCCCAAGCGTTTCGCTATCCGGTATCCCTTTGAAGATAGTTTTACAAAAAAGTGGGCGTCCCCTTCGGTGGACCCACCGGTGGACCCACCGGTGGCGCGACTGAACAAGGTGACGACTATTCCCCTGGAGGGGTCGCCGTCATTTTAAGGATCCTGCCGATAGGAGGACGGAGGCAGTGTCTAAGGCACTTTTCATTTTGGCGGGTTCGTCCTTGCGACCGGCCCTGGCATCTGCCATGGCGGCGCAATATCTATCTGAATGCATGGCTGAGCTGCAGAATGATCTAGACTTTGGCAGAACGCTTGAAACATCGCAGAAACCAGATCATGTGTTTCATGGTATCAAATACCTGTGTGATGCAGCCCTAGACCTGCTCCCTATGTTGTCCAAATTGTCTGTTTTTGCAGTCATTATCAGACGGGTCCTCTGGTTGCGTTCGTGGTCGGGTGACTACGCCTCCAAAAAAGGATTAGCGGACCTCCCCTTTCAGGGTGGCCGTCTATTTGGGCCCCAGTTGGACAAGATCATTAAGGATTTCACGGGCGGGAAGAGTACCTTTCTTCCAGAGCCCAGGCGGCGAGAATTTCACTGCAAGCAGGGACCTGTCTCTTCGGGTCAGAAGAGGTTTTCTCGTGCCACTGGTGCAGCGGGCGAGGGACCGCGAGCCGGCAAGGCTGCTGCAGGGGCCGGTAAAAGACCCTGGCAATGCAAAAACGAAAAGGCAGGATAAGCCCTCCTCTGCATGATGGGTTGCCCCCACCTGACGATCGGGTGGGGGGGCGTCTTCGGGGGTTCGCCGGCAGGTGGACTGCCCGCATTTCCGACCGGTGGGTGCAGGAAGTGGTGTCCTCCGGGTACAGGATAGAGTTCAGCACTCTACCCCCAGACAGGTTCTTCCCATCGAACTTAAGACTCCCGCTTCAACGTCGGGATGCCCTTTTCGGGGCGGTTCAGACCAGGGGGTGATCGTGCCGGTGCCTCAGCCAGAGAGGTTTCACGGTTTCTACTCGAACCTATTTGTGGTCCCTAAAAAAGGAGGGGGTAAGGCCAGTGTTGGGCCTGAAGGCGCTAAACTTTTATGTGAAAGCGCGAAAATTCCGGATGGAATCGGTCGGCTCGGTCGTGGCCGTCCTGCATCAGGGGGACTTCCTGGCGTCCCTGGACATCAGGGACGCGTATCTGCATGTTCCCATTTGTCTTCGACACCAGCACTTTCTGCGCTTTGTGGTGGGAGATCTCCATTACCAATTTGTGGCACTGCCCTTCGGTCTGGCCTCGGCTCTTTGGGTCTTCACCAAGTTGGTGGCCCCAGTGCTGGCCCTGCTGCGGCAGAGGGGCATCGCGGTGGTAGCTTACCTAGAGGACCTTCTTCTGAGAGCGGAGTCTGCCTCTGCCCTGGAGGAGAGTGTGTCCATCACCATGGCCTCGTTAAAGGACTTCGGTTGGCTGATCAACCCGCAGAAGTCGTCATTGACCCCGTCCTGTCGCCTGGAATATCTGGGTCTAATTCTGGACACGGAGCAGGTGAAGGTGTTCTCACCCCCAGCCAAACTGCAGTCCCTGCAATCAGCAGTGCGAACCTTACTGTCTCGCCGGCAGTCATTACGGTTCTGTATGCGGGTGCTGGGGCTCATGGTGTCGGTTTTCGAGGGGGTAGCTCACACTCTGAGCCACACTCGACTACTTCAGCGAGCGATTCTGTCTCGGTGGGACAGATCCCCACCGTCTCTGGACCAGTTGGTCACCTTGAATCGTCAGACCAGGGTTTCTTTGGCCTGGTGGCTTCGGGCACCAGCTTTGACGAGGGGAAAATTGTTTCTTCCCCTGTCATGGTCGATAATCATGACGGACGCCAGCCTGTCGGGCTGGGGGGGGCGTCCTGGGCTCTCTCTCGACCCAGGGTCGTGGTCGGCGCAGGAGTGTCGCCTTCCGATCAATGTGCTGGAGCTAAGAGTGATCAGACTCTGTCTATCCCGCTGGACGGCGAGGCTACAAGGGCTCCCGATTCGGGTTCAGTCAGACAATGCCACAGCGGTGGCATATGTGAACCATCAGGGCAGAACGAGAAGTGTGGCAGCGGCTGCGGAGGCAGCTCTCATTCTGCGTTGGGCAGAACTACACGTTCTGGCAATCTCCACCATCTACATTCCAGGCGTAGAAACTTGGCAGGCGGACTTCCTCAGTCGCCAGATGCTGGATCAGGGGGAATGGTTCCTCCATCCAGAAGTATTCAGCCAGATTTGCCACAAGTGGGGCACACCAGACGTGGACCTCATGGCGTTGCGGTTCAACCACAAAGTGAAGTCCTTTGTGTGCAGGACAAGAGACCCTTTGGCAGTGGCCACAGACGCGCTCGTCTTCCGTATGCCTATCCTCCCATCAAACTTCTCCTGCGCCTACTGCGCAAGGTGGAAGCGGAGGGAATTCCGATGATACTGGTGGCTCCGGACTGGCCTCGGCGTCCGTGGTACGCCGATGTAGTAAGAATGGTGACAGATGCCCCCTGGCGTCTCCTGCTGCAAGACGATCTGCTGTCTCAGGGACCCATATTGCACCCTGCTTTACACTCGCTGGCTTTGACAGCCTGGCTATTGAATCCCAGGTGCTGAGGGACAGGGTTGTCGACTCAGTGGTCCCTACCATGCTGAAGGCGCGCAAGTGTACTGCGCGCAAAATTTATCATCGCACCTGGAAGGCCTACATTGCCTGGTGTGAGGCGGGGGGGTTGGAACCCTCGCTCCTATGTGGTGTCTAGGGTCCTGACTTTTTTACAACAGGGCCTGAATAAAAGATTGGCCTTGAGTACTCTCAAGGGCCAGATATCGGCCTTGGCGATTCTTTTCCAACGCCCTTTGGCGTCACATTCCTGGATTCGTACATTTGTACAAGGTGTATGCCATGTGGCTCCTCAGGTGCGGTCACCTATGGCACCATGGGATTTGAATCTGGTGCTTTCAGTACTTCAAAAGCCACCATATGAGAAGATCAGGGATATTCCCTTACAATTGTTACAGAAAGTGGCTTTCTTGGTGGCCATTACATCCGCTAGGCGGCTGTCTGAGTTGGCTGCGTTGTCCTGCAGGTCTCCTTATTTGGTCCTGCACAGGGACAAGGCGGTCTTGCGCCCGTCCCCTTCTTTTTTACCGAAGGTGGTTTCTTCTGTTCATATTAACGAAGATATTGTTCTTCCTTCGTAGTGTCCGCACCCTTCACATCCTAAGGAGATTGAGTTACATTACTTGATGTCGTATCTGCTGTGCTGGTGTATTTGGTGGCTACATATGCTTTTCGGAGGTCTAACGCGTTTTGTTCTGACGGATGGTCTGCGCAAAGGTTTGGCGGCCTCGTCTGTTACTGTCTCTCGTTGGATCAGACAGACCGTGACTCATGCATATTCTGTTCGGAGCAAAGTGCCTTTTTTTCCAGTCACGGCTCATTCTACCAGGACTGTTAGCACTTCCTGGGCTTTTCGACACCAGGCCTCGGTGTCACAGGTGTGCAAGGCGGCTACTTGGGCCTTAGTGCACACGTTTATAAAGTTGATGTGTCCGCATCTTAGGATGCTGCTTTTGGCTGTAAAGTTCTCTTGGGTACAGTTGTTGTTTGCCCACCCCTCTTAATGACACAGCTTTGGGACATCCCCACATGTCTGTCAGTGAACGTAGGAGAAAAAGGGATTTTATTAAAACTTACCGTAAAATCCTTTTCTCTGAGTTCACTGACAGATGCAGCACCCACCCCTCTGCGTTTTTTCCGGTACGGCTTGTTATGAACTGATGTACTGAGCAGAGTAGGGGGGATTATATGGGAAGAGAGGACAGCCCCCTGGGAGGTGCCAGCTTGCTTTCTTTCTTTGCCTAGTTAACTCCTAATAGGATCTGCATATAACCCCGCATGTCAATGGAGAGCTGCGTCTGTCAGTGAACTCAGAGAAAAGGATTTCATGGTAAGTTTTAATGAAATCCCTTTTTGCTGTAACTGATTATATAAATATGCCGGAATTTGGCTTCAATTAGCTCCATTCTTCTTCCAGACTATAGGACCTTGGTTTCCAAATTAAATGCAAAATTTACTTTTATCTGAAAAGAGGACTTTGGACCACTGAGCAACAGTCCAGCCCTTTTTCTCTTTCTGACTTTGTCTCTAGTTCAGGAGTGGCTTGACACAAGGAATGCAACAGTTGTAGCCCATATCCTGGATACGTCTATGGTGGCTCTTGAAGCACTGACACTAGTCGTAGTCCTCTCTTTGTGAATATCCCCCAAATTCTTGAATGGCCTTTGCTTCACAATCCTATCAAGGCTGCGGTTGTCCCTGTTGCTTGTGCAACTTTTTTTTACCACTTTCCTTCCACTCAACTGTCCATTATTATGCTTGAATACAGTGCTCTGTGAACAGCCAGCTTCTTTAGCAATGACATGTTGTGACTTACTCTCCTTGTGGAGGGTGTCAATGACTGTCTTTTGGACAACTGTCAAGTCAACAGTCTTCCCCATGTTTGTGCAACCTACTAAACCAGACTGAGAGACCATTTAAATGCTCAGAAAATCTTTACAGGCGTTTTGAGTTAATTAGCTGAATAGAGTGTCACGCCGTGAGTCTACAGTATTGAACTTTTTCACAATATCCTAATTTTCTGAGATACTGAATTTTGAGTTTTCACTAGCTGTAAGCCATAATCCTAAAAATTAAAATAAAGACACGTGCCAGTTTAATGGTCATGTTATCAGTCTTTCAGTTTCCACAGAGACCAGCTATGGTGGTACTTGTCTATTTTCCCCTCTTTATAGGGCAGAATTTTTTCCATTAGGGCTATACCATTGATTAGTCTAATGGCCTCACTAACCTTTGGTGATTCGTTCGATTTCCATTTTTGCATAATAATTGAGCGAGCTGCCATTATAATGTTCATAGAAATTGGTCTATGGGGTAGCGCGGATGTTTGACATATTAATCCCTAGTATTGCTTGTTCTATGTTTTGGTTTTACGAAATTTCCTGTAGTCTTAGAAATTAGTTTAAAAATTTCGGACCAGAAGCTGCGGATATGTTTGCACGACCACACCATGTGGAGTAACGTGCCCACCTGTCCACAGCCTCTCCAGCATAAATTTGTGTTGGAGTTCAAATTTACTTCTTCCTTTCCTATTCCTTTCTCTTTTTCTCTCATCTTATTTCTTCTGATCTTTTGCTAATGTTAGTTGCTCCTTTTCAAGTTATTAACTGAATTATGTACATTGATCCACTGGTGCTCCAATTGTTTTTTTCCTTACTTCCTCTAGAAGGTGGGGTGTGCCTGCTCGGCCCCCCTGACCACAGTGTGTTCCCTGTGGGGTGGGTTGGGAGGGCGGAGCGGAGCCGCCTTAGACACCTGAGAAGCACCTGTAGTGGAAACTATTGCATACCCTAAGACTCAGGTCTTCAACACACTATTACATTGAACATAGAGCAACATGTTATGTTAATCTGTTGATATTTTATGTGCTTTATACCCAAGCTATGCCTTTATGTCTTGCTATGTATAAACTTCTAAAAAAAACTCAATAAAAATTCAGTTGGGAAAAAAAAAAAAAATTCAAATAAAAAAATGCTTAAAATATATCTCTCTGTGTGTAATGAATCTACCGTATATAATGAGCTTCACTTTTTGAATTTAATTACTGAAATTAACTATTTGATGAACTTCAAATTTTTTGAGATACACCTCCATTAATAAAGGAAGGTGAATTGTTGTTATGGCATTCATAACCTTAAGGGAGTGCTTTTTTTGCAGCAAAATTCTTGCTGAAAACTGAGCCATTTTGCAAACTTTTTCAAGCAACTCATGCTGTGCAGCACTTACCCACCACTGCTTTTAATCCCTTGCATGGATAGTACAAAGCTTTATTGCTAAGACACCAGGGAAGCGGATACCAGATTAACTGGCTCTACCGTTGAGGGAGAGTTGAGTACATCATCACTGCGTAAGAGCTTGAAAAATTCCAACATCTCCCCAGTGTTGAGAACAGAGTATGAGGATTGCAGGTGAAATAGTCAGTGCTGCATTATAAAAGTGCACATAGTTACTCCCCTGCTGCTTTGGTGATAAGAGAAAGGGAAGTAAATAATAGCAACATTTTCAAGTTAGCTACACTGGCATGTTGGTTTCTGGTTTAACATTTAAGTTTCGTTAAGTCTAGACCGGGGGTCTTGAATTAAAATTTACGGAGGTCCGGTGAGCAAAATTTCCTTCCAGTAGAGGTCCGAATCTTGTTAGCGCTATAACACATCACTGTCCCCCCGTACATCATCGTCTTCAGCATACTTTTCACATCGTAGTCCCCTTTACATCACAGTCCCCTCTTTCAAGTAGTCCCACTGTGTCCTCAGTTCTCCTTTACAACACTGCCCCCCTTTACATCACACAGCACCCCCTTACACCATGCATGCCCCTTTACACCACACAGTGCCCCTTTAAAGTCCTGTGGTACTTTTGGCAGGGCAGAGGAACTAATCATCCTGGGGTGTCTGCTCCCAGTCCTCCAGCCCGGCCACCAGCTTGTTAATATGAAAAGATGCATGCTCTCTGTCCCGATCTGCAGCATACTGTAGATTGGGACAGAGAGTGGGCGTCTTTTCATATTAACAAGCCGGGTAATCACACACTTGTGAACATAAAATTGTGTAGGAATGGCGCTGTCTGTCAATAAATAAGCTATTAAATGACAATCAAAGGTATGTAATTAATATTTCATAAGGGATAATGGCCGTAAAAGTCCGTAAAAATCCGTAATAGTAAATAAATTGTTTAAAACATTAATATAATGATAGGGTATTAGTAGGATATTCAATGCCACTCAATAAGAATTAGTATGATATTAAATGCTACTCAAAAGTGTGTGATTAATACATCACAATAAATACTGTTCGTAAAAATCCGTAAGAGTCCGTAAAAATCCGTAATAATAAATCAATATATAAAAATTGTTAAAACAATAATAAAATGTATAGGACTAGAGAAGACAATGAGGTAGTGTTGTATATGATAGTTTGAATTGAGGGAAAGATATAAATTCATATAAAATGCTATGTCCCAGGATGTCCGTAAAAAATCAGTAAACCATCTATAAGGAACAGTACTATAGCTGACTGTATATGTCCTCAAATGGACTAAGAATTATTATTTAGTAGGTAGGGCTCAACATTAATATCTTATAGGAAAAATACTTGTAAAATCTTAGCAGTGGATAAAAGAGACATACACATATCAAACTGATCAAAAAAAGGGTGCGGGTTAATATATAGCTAATACATCAATCACTTATAAATCCAGCAGAACGTGAATGTGCTGATAGTTGAAGATGATGTGTTGAAAAAATATATGTACACGTCCCAATCAAAAACGGGCGTTCAAATATAACTGGAGTACTATATTTCTCTCGATTTCTGCTATTTAAACCGACTTTCAGTGACTTTAAGAATTGCAGCAATTCAGGTGTAGCAGTTCTTCAATAAAGTGACTTCAGTGCTGATCCAAACAAATCAGGGTGACTTCCGTGCTTCCCCACATGTGTCCCCACTTACCAGAATTTTCTCACCCCTGCAGGGGTACACGCCTCGGCAAATGGGGTCTTGGGGTCCTCCTTCCGGGGGTCTGGATGAATCCTCTCTGTTCTCCTGTCCTGGGTCTCCTCCTCCGGTCTCCAAGGGAGTCTCCTTCAGTTTTTGGGCTCAGGTAGGGGATGCGGCAAAAAAAGGGATTGTAACGCAAAGCGTGGAGGAAGGAAGGGGCCCCTACCTTTCTCAAAGCGGGTCTTATCCTGCCGCTATCTGTGGCTCCGTCTCTAACTGGAAAACTGTTTTTAAAAAAAACTTTTAAGCTGTGTTACAATAAAAAACTCTTTTATCAAACATACTTCACCATTGTGGATTTTACAATCCCTTTTTTTGCCGCATCCCCTACCTGAGCCCAAAAACCGAAGGAGACTCCCTTGGAGACCGGAGGAGGAGACCCAGGACAGGAGAACAGAGAGGATTCATCCAGACCCCCGGAAGGAGGACCCCAAGACCCCATTTGCCGAGGCGTGTACCCCTGCAGGGGTGAGAAAATTCTGGTAAGTGGGGACACATGTGGGGAAGCACGGAAGTCACCCTGATTTGTTTGGATCAGCACTGAAGTCACTTTATTGAAGAACTACTACACCTGAATTGCTGCAATTCTTAAAGTCACTGAAAGTCGGTTTAAATAGCAGAAATCGAGAGAAATATAGTACTCCAGTTATATTTGAACGCCCGTTTTTGATTGGGACGTGTACATATATTTTTTCAACACATCATCTTCAACTATCAGCACATTCACGTTCTGCTGGATTTATAAGTGATTGATATATTAACCCGCACCCTTTTTGATCAGTTTGATATGTGTATGTCTCTTTTATCCACTATATAGTTAGTGAATATTTAGGT
>BLSH010544803.1:36286-55237 GCA_018402905.1 Glandirana rugosa | reverse complement strand
TTCTGCTGGATTTATAAGTGATTGATGTATTAGCTATATATTAACCCGCACCCTTTTTTTGATCAGTTTGATATGTGTATGTCTCTTTTATCCACTGCTAAGATTTTACAAGTATTTTTCCTATAAGATATTAATGTTGAGCCCTACCTACTAAATAATAATTCTTAGTCCATTTGAGGACATATACAGTCAGCTATAGTACTGTTCCTTATAGATGGTTTACTGATTTTTTACGGACATCCTGGGACATAGCATTTTATATGAATTTATATCTTTCCCTCAATTCAAACTATCATATACAACACTACCTCATTGTCTTCTCTAGTCCTATACATTTTATTATTGTTTTAACAATTTTTATATATTGATTTATTATTACGGATTTTTACGGACTCTTACGGATTTTTACGGACAGTATTTATTGTGATGTATTAATCACACACTTTTGAGTAGCATTTAATATCATACTAATTCTTATTGAGTGGCATTGAATATCCTACTAATACCCTATCATTATATTAATGTTTTAAACAATTTATTTACTATTACAGATTTTTACGGACTTTTACGGCCATTATCCCTTATGAAATATTAATTACATACCTTTGATTGTCATTTAATAGCTTATTTATTCTGAACTACTACCTCATATTTATTGACAGACAGCGCCATTCCTGCACGATTTTAACTGTTTGATTGTTTCCCTATTGGGAAATTTATAGGAAGGCAGCAGTCTCACTGATTTTCTATCAGTCCTAAGCGCAGGAAACCCTTCATTCACACACTTGTGAACATAACTTGGGCATCTCCCGCCCCTCAGTCCTGATCTGCAGCTCCACCCGCCCCCTGTGAGGATGACATCGGTGGCCGGGCTGGAAGCCCAGGAGAGGACACCCAGCCGTGGCAGTCTGGATAGGGCTGTCACTCGGTCCTGTTCCAGACCGCGGTCTGCCATTTAGTGAATGCTGGTCTAGACTGTCATTATATAGATGTGACCAAGGGCTCTACCATATACCAAATAATGAACTGTTGAATTATAGTGATGTATAATACAGTGTTGGCAAAATTCATATGTCAATCAATAATTAAATGGTAAAAAAGCTTTTAGAACTTTATATTTAAATCCTCAAATCAACTAAACAGTTCAAATAAAAATTGCAAAAAATAAAGTGCAAAAATAAAAGTCCAATTTCTTCATGATGACGCGCACATCGTGAAATGCATTGAGATGAGGCGTGACACGCATTTAGGATGGAACTGGAGAGTCTGTGATCGGCAGCTTGGAACGCACACTGACTCACTACACAGCAATGGTCTCGCATCATCTTGAAGCCACTCAGCTGCATATGGTTTGATGCCTTTCTTTGTGGGAACAAATGAGAATGCATTTGGATTTGTTTTAAAAAAACATTTTTACCTTAATAAAGCGGTATTACACTATTTCCTGCTTTTTGTGGGAGCCTTTTTTACATAGCCCCTCATTGGGAATAGCGATCGAGAGAGGGTGTACAGCTGGCATTGCAATTGTGATACCGAATTTCCTATTAGATATAAGCCTGCTGGTCATTTATGGTCGAATGTCTCTGGTGAGCATTTTATTTGCACATTTTGATGGAGCACAGTACACACATAATTTGGAGATATAGAAGCACCTCATCGTCACTGGTTTTGGAATCCAGCATGCTGACACTTTTATTGATGCAAAAGAAATTGGACTTTTATTTTTGCACTTTATTTTTTGCAATTTTTATTTGGACTGTTTAGTTGATTTGAGGATTTATATATGAAGTTCTAAAATATTTTTTACTATTTAATTATTGATTGACATATGAATTTTGCTTACACTGTATTATATATCACTATAATTCAACAGTTTATTATTTGGTATATGGTAGCCCCTTGGTCACATATATTTACATTTCTGGTGTCTCACTGGTTAGGTGCAGCAACCATTCCACTTTTACTATTTTGATTATTGGTAGGCGCCACCTTTGTTTTCTATTTTCATATAGACTGTCATTATGTATTGTCCTAGTGAGAAGGTGGGAAAATGGGAACTAAATTATTATTTCTCTGCTTTCCATTAACATATCTTTTATATCTGCCTTTTTGAAGAGCTTTTATGTTGCATTTACAGTACCTGTTAAACTAGCATACACAAAAACGTTGGAAATTTCACTTTTGTTTTTTTCTGTTTTCCACAAGGCTCTTGGTCATGCACATGTTAGTCGGGAAGAAGAGAACCCCTATGAGCTCCTGCTTACTGCCGAGACCAAAAAACCTGATGATCAAGGTGGAGTAAATTGTTGTCTTCCTTCAAAATATTAATAAAATAGCAGCAGTTCAAATGCTAAATTTACACAGTTCAGTACTTTTAATCAGTTCATTGACAACTTGAGTTTAGCAATTTTTTTTCTAACCTCTATTCGTTTTCTGAAGTTGCCAAAGATCTTGGCATACAACTATGGTAAACAAACTGTTGCAATTAGGGCTTGTTTACACTGGCTTCATCCACTTTAGAGCGATCCACAGTGAATCATTTTGACACGATGATATGTTATGTCTCCTCCTCACCACCTGCTTTTACCCGTAGGCTCCATGCACACTGGACGCTATCTGGGCTCTCTTGGCGTCGGGCAGGAGACGCTGCTTACAAAACGTTCTTTTGCAGCATTTTGTAAGCGGCGTTTATCGGCGTCGCGTTTTTAGGCATTTTTTTTTTCTTCCATTGCAAAAAACGCCGGATGCCGATAATCAGCCGTTTACCAGCGTTTATGAGCATTTAGCGGCGTTAATCGGCGTCCGGCGTTTTTTGTGGTCAAAAGAACGACTTTTGAACGCCAATTCAGGGCGTTCAGAAAACAGCCCAAAAACGCCACTGCTGATAAAAGACAATTAACGTCCATGTGTGCATGGACACATAGGATAACATAAAGTGGCGTTTTTGGGCTGTTGAAAAAAAAAAAAACGCCCAAAAACGGTCGTTTATCAGATACAGTGTGCATGGAGCCTTAAAGTGATTGTAAAAGTTACCTTTTTTTTTCCTTATTAAAACATGTCATACTTACCTACTCTGTGCAAATGGATTCGCACAGAGCGAACCCAAACTTCCTCTTCTGGGGTATCCTGCTGTCACTCTGGGCTCTTTCTTCCTCCCTCCCGAGTGCCCCTATAGCAAGCCGCTTGCAATGGGGGGAGACTTGTGTGGGCTCAACCCTGAGCTGGGCTGATACACATAGCTCATCTTGGCCCTGCCCCCCGCTCCCTTCTCACAGGATTTGATTGACAGCAGCAAGAGCAAATGGCTCCCGCTGCTGTGTAAGCCTGTGAGGAGAGCGTACCATTGCATCAAGATCAGGCTCAGGTAAGTATTTAAGGTGAGCTCATCACAGAAGGTGGTTCTTTTTTTTTTTTTTTACCTTTAATGCAATGAAAGCATTAAGGTAAAACACCTTTTAGCCTTTACAACCACCTTTAAAAACCTGCACCATCATGTTGCAACTGCATGGATTGCACATGGTTTACAGAGCTCAAACCAGTTAAATGGGTCTGGTTTGGTGGTTGGGATAATCTTTGCATAGCATCGTGGCTGCGACATATGAACACCCCCATCCATTGCCTTTGCAGCTTAAAGGGGAGCAGTTGAAGGGATATGACTGGGATATGGCTGGTGGCTGCCTCATTTTACCACTGCGGTTTTAACATTACTCTTTTGTAAGTGCATTACCTTGGGGCAGGTGAAGCTTTGGAATAAAGTTTGCTTGTATTTGCAGTATCACACTACGTGGCGTCTACTCTTTTCTCACTATGATCAGATGATTATTGTACTCTGCTGACCACTGATTGGATGTCCGTTGTGTATGAGACAATTACTATATTGCACAGCATGAGAATGCAAGGCATTGGAAGCTGGTGAGTGTACATCTATGTGGGGAGAGGTCGACACAGTCTGCTATGCACATGGTGTGGTGACAAGTTCTTCGAATATTGAATCTACAGGTCTACCTTTACAGTGCTCAGCACTGAACTTCTATGTGTTTGGACTTTCCTCTTTGGTTTTGTTTATACACCGCTTAATCAACGGGTCACCTTTTACCATATATGTATTTTATATTGCTGTAGAACGGTGGTTCTCAACTCCGGCCCTCGGGACCCACCAACAGGCCAGATTTTAAATATTACCTTGGAGAGATGCAGACTAGAACACTGCAATCACTGAGCAGCAAATGATATCACCTGTGATGTATTTCAGTTATCCTGCAAACCTGGCCTGTTGGGGGGTCCCGAGGACCGGAGTTGAGAACCACTGCTGTAGAACCAATGTTATCATCTAGCGCCGCTTTTTTACCCTATAGTGCAGGGGTAGGCAACCTCGGCCCCACAGCTGTGGTGAAACTTCAAGTCCCATGAGACATTGCAAGATCCTGACAATCGCAGACCTGACTCCTAGAGGCAGAGGCATGATGGGATTTGTAGTTTCACCACAGCTGGAGTGCCAAGGTTGCCTACCCCTGCTATAGTGTTATGGTAAAGAAAGACTTATGATTACATTTTAATGGTGGCTGTTGTAGTATACTATTTCTATCAATCCATTTAGGTACTCTAGGTACATACATCCTCTGGCTTAATCACATCATGGTGGTGTTTTGCAAACTTTCGTATCCTCTTTATTATTGTATTATCTCTTTCCAGTAAATACATAAAAACTTTACTTCACCTCATCATTTTAAATAGGGGCCCCCGCTGGGACATGGCCCCTCTTTTCCACCTATACTTTTAATCATTTCACTCCTTTAATTTAAGTGAATCTTCTTTTATCCATTTACCAAACCACCTCTCGTGACCTGGTGTAAAATAATTGGTTCCATATAGTGGCGTGAGTGGTGAATTATATTTCCATTTCCCTTTTGCCAATGTGGCGTCCCATATTCTAAGTGCATTATGTGTGATATCGCTTGTGCTTTTGTCGAGATTCCTACATTTCGGTGGGATCCATATCATCTTCCCTAATTGTGTTTTTTTTCTTCATTATTCTGTGCCCATGCAATCACCCATGCCAATATGTTTGCTTTGTAATATTTTACATCTGGTAATGCCAACCCCCCTCTACTCTTTTCCCTGTTCAGCACTGAAGATTTTATCCTGGGTTTTTGATTCCTCCAGATAAATCGTGTTAGTATCTTTTTCATTATCTGGAAGAATTCCTGTGGGATATTGGCAGCATTTGAAATTTGTATGTGATTTTTGGTAATACTATCACCTTTATCGCATTTATTCCTCCTGTCCATGACAAAGGTCTGTATGTCATTCTCCTCACTTCCTCTTTTATTTTATTTAACAGGGGGATATAGTTTAGGTGGTACAGCCCTTCCCATGTTTTTGTTAACGTGATTCCTAGATAGTTTAGTTTTCCCCTGTTGCATTTAAATGGGAACTCTCTCTGTAGCTCTCTCTCTTCCTGTTTACTCACGTTTATAGTCAAAGCCTCGGACTTCCCATAGTTGATTTTAAAGTTTGATAGTTCCCCATATGTTTTCATCACCTCCATTAAATTCAGAATTGTCTCCCTCGGTTTACTCACATAAATTAGTATATCATCCACGTAAGCGGCTAACTTATGCTCATCCTCTCCTATTTCAAAACCCCTTATTTCCCGGTTGTTCCTTATTGTCGCAAGGAGAGGTTCCATAGTAATGATGAACAGGAGTGGGGATATGGGGCATCCCTGCCGTGTCCCATTTTCCATTTCAATGGGAGGAGATAGACCCCCATTTATACTGACTTTGGCCTTCGGATGGTTATATAATGCCCTAATCCACTGTATCATCCTATTTCCTATGCCGATTATTTCCAGCGTCTGGAACATGAATCCCCAGTCTACCCTGTCAAAGGCCTTTTCGGCATCAATTGACAGTAGTAGGCCGGGTTTCACTTCTCTTTTGATGTCCTAGATTAGCAACAGGGTTCTTATCCCGTTGTCTTTCCCTTCCCTCCCTGGTACAAAACCAACTTGGTCTTCCTTTAACACATCTTTTATCACTTTTCTTAATCTAGTGGCCAATACCTTTGAGAAGAGCTTAGTGTCTACATTTAATAATGAGATTGGCCTGTAGCTGGAGCAGAGAGTTTTATCCTAACCCCTCTTTCGGGATTACTGTAATTGTGGCCATCAAGGCCTTGGTTCTCATCTGCCAGCTACTGCCAATGCCGTTCATGTATTTGCATGCTATAGGGGATAAAATCTCTTTAATTTTTTTATAATAACTTATTGGGAGTCCGTCCAGGCCTGGGCTTTTCCCTTGCACTGTATTAGTTATTGCTGTATTAAACTCTTCTATTGTCAATGGGGCTTCCATTTCGTCTACCTTCTCTTCCTCTATTTGTGGTAAGTTAGCTGCTATCAGGAAATCTTTAATTTTCCTGTCCCGCTGGGCTTCTATTTGGGTTGTCCCCCCTTTCCTGACTGCGTATAATTTCCTGTAATATTCTTGAAAAGTTTTCGCTATTTCTTCTGATTTATATATAGTTCTCCCTTTTTCATTTTGTATATTCTCAATATAATTCCTTGATTTTTTTCTTATTTAGAATCCTGGCTAGGTGTTTGCCTATTTTATTTCCCCCTGAATACCTCTCTTTTTTTAATTTTGTTATAGATGATTCGGGTCTCCTGCTGTATAAGAATTTTCAATTCCTCTAGTTTTTCCAATATCATCTGCAGTACCTCTTCTTTTACCCCTTTTTTATGCTCTTGTTCAAGTTTGTGTAATCTTTGTATTACTTCCTCCCTCTGTCTTGCTCTCTCTTTCTTTTTTCCTGCTCCTATGGCGATCAACACTCCCCTTATATAGGCCTTATGAGCTTCCCATACTATCGGGGCCAGCATCTCTTCTAAAGCATTTACTTCGAAGAACCATTTTAGTTCCTCTTTTATTTTCGTAATGATGTCTTCATCATTGAGCAGTTCTTCATTCAACCTCCATTCGTACTCCTTCCTAGGGGCTGCCCCCACATCCAACGTCATGGTTACTGGCGCATGATCTGAAATTGTTGTTACCTCTATATTAGTTTTGACCACCTGGTCTAATGCTCTGTGTTCTACCAGGATATAATCTATCTTTGAGTTAGTCCTGTGCACAGGGGAGAAAAACGTATAATCTTTGTCTTTTGGGTGGTGTATCCTCCATATATCTATTAGCTGGTTCTGATATATTTTCTTTTTGACTCTTCTCAGCTTTGCGTTTGATATCACCTGTGCCCGGGACGTACTTTCCAGGTCTTGATCCAGTCCGAAGTTAGTCTCCGGCTACCACCACCAAACCCTTTTTAAAATCTATCAGTTTCTCCAAGACGCTGGACAGGAAGCCCGCCGGGTTTTTATTAGGGCTGTACACATTTACCAAGGTGCATTCCATACTATTTAGCCTACCTTTCAGGAATATAAACCTCCCTTCTTGATCTACCATCCTTTCACTTAATACGAACTGCACCTTCTTAGAGAACCCAATAGCTACCCCTTTAGATCTTTTTGACTTGGAATCCCCATAGTACCATATTGGGTAGTTTTGGGAATATATTCTTATATTTGTATCGTGTGAGAAATGCGTCTCCTGCAGGAATGCTATTTCTACTCAATATTGGTTTAATTCTTATAGTTTTTATTTCCCTTTGCGGGGCTCCCTAGCCCCTGCACATTGTAGGTCAGGATGTTAACCATTGAGCCTTAAATTCTGTCCCCCACCCCCCAAACTGGGGGGGGGGGGGGGGGGGATACCGACCTTGGAGACCGAGACAGCTAAGAACATCACACCCTCATTTCTACCCCTTTTTTCTCCTGGAAGACCTGGTCCCTCCCTACCCTTCCTGTCCCTGTTGGGGCCTATAGGTCTACCTGTGACCGTTCCACCTCGGGCGGGGTCAGTTTTGTCCCCTGCATCCTTGGTTGCCCAAGGGGTTGAGCTCCTACACTGGGTCCAGCCGTGGCTCCACTTCTCCATCCTCTTTGGAGAGCCTCTCTCCGTCTGGTCTCGGATCTCTAGTAGCCGCCCACTCTGATCTTCACCCCTCCTCCTCCCCCCAATCCCCACCATCCCCCCTCCCCGTTGAACCCCCTTATTCTTCTCTTTGATGTCGCTCGCTACGGAATTCGTTTCCAGGTCAGATCTTCTCTCAGGTTAGTTCTCGCCTCCTCTTCGTTCCACCCTGGCAAATCTGGTGGGGCTATGCCCAATTTTTTACAAAAACCTTCTGTCTCCTCCGTGAACTTCAGTTTGGCCGATCTACCTTCTTTTTTTTCCTATAAGGCAAGCGTGGAACCCCCATGAATATTGGATCCCCTGCGTTTTCATTGGGTCCAATAGCGGTTTAAGTGCCTTTCTCCTAAAACTTGTTTCTCTAGCCAAGTCCGCAAACACTTTAATTTCCGCTTCTTCATGCCTTATTATGTTTCCTGCTTTCATTTTCTGCCAAATCTCCTCCTTCTCTCTGTAATTGTGAAAACGAACAATAACATCTCTAGGAATGTCCTTCCCTAAATTGATGGGTTTCCGCACCCTATGTGCTCTCTCGATCTTTACCCTCTGTCGCTGACTTCCCCAGCAGTGGGCCGAACATTTTGTCCATGGTCTTTTGTAGGTCTTCTACTTGTGGAGACTCCGGTATCCCGCGTACTCTCAAATTTTTCCTTCTGCTGCGATTCTCCTGATCTTCCAATCTATATTGTATGTCCCGCTGCACTCTTCGGACCTTGTTTATTTGTTCTTTTAGGGACTGGATCTCTCTTGCTTGACTATCCAGTTTGTCTTCCGTTTCCTCTACTCTCTTTAGGATTTAACTCAGGTCTTCTCGTATATGAGTCATTTCTCCTTTAAGGGATTTTTCCAGTCTCGTAAACATATCCGCCATCTCTAATTTTGTTGGCATCTGTGCCCCTAAAAGCTGTTCCTCCTCAATTGTATGTAATTGTTCACTTTTTCTTTGACCTCTTGGATCTGATCCCAGAGATAGTCTATTTTGTGGTCCTTTGCTGCCAGTATCCTTTTTACTCTTGGCGTCGGGTTGTTTCAAGGGACTTATTTGCGCGCTCTCCTGTATCATTAATTTTTTGATGGTATTAGGGCTTGAGCTCACTTTGGGTGGGTTCCCCCCACCTCCTTTTACCACTTTGCCCATTTGATGGACCCTGAAAGAGAGATCGAAGTGGACCTCTTGTTAACCCACGTGGGACTTCCCGCAGTATCTCCTCAGGTAATACACTATAGGGTTTTATTCCAGGAAAATCCACAGTGCCAACCTTTAAACTCCTCCTGTCTTAGGCACTTTTGGAGACCAGGTGGCCCCTATGGAGCTCCCTGACCCCCCCCTCTATTCCAGAGTCCCTGCTTGTTGTTTTTTCATCTGTTTATATTTATATATATATATTTGTGGTCTTATGTGAGGCAATCGTTTAGGTTACGTCTGGAGGAACCCTTCCTCCTCTGTCCTCCCCCACTTCTAGTCAGGGACACCCTGTCTCAGTAGAGGCTCCTATCTCTCCTCTTCCCGGGATCCGTCTGCCACTCCTCCTTCAACACTCCGGCAGAGTGGGCGGCCTGGACGAAACCTCTCCTGCATATAGGGCCGCGGCACCTCCCGCACCCCTTCCCCTCACTTACCACTTCCTTCCGAATGCTTATTTACCGTCCTCTTGCCCCTCTCAATCTGTATCCAGTGGCCGGACCAGTATCAGGATGTCCGGGATTGTTTGGTGCGCTGCTCTTTTCGGTCCCTGCACGGTTCCTCTCTCCTCGTTCCGTCTCCTCTTTTGGCCGCCTCCCTCCGGCTGCTTCTGTTCTGTCTCAGGAGACCCGTAGAGTCTGAGGAGTGGCTACAACCGAGGGAGTCAGGGCTGGATGTCTAGGGGGGTTGCTGGGGATCAGGCGTGGATGGGATCAAGCGTGGAGGGGAAGGAGGCTCCTCTACCCTGCATGCGGCATGTCCGGCTCCAGCCTAGCGGGTGCCTGGCGGGTACGCGGTGCTGCTTCTGATCCGAGCTCAGACGAGGAGCTCACACTGGCGCCATGTCTGACTCCTCCCCCGACCCTTTAAAGCATATTTAACCTAGCCTAAAATGTTTCTAAGTTAACAGCTGTGCTAAAGTGTGCCAGCAGGTACTTACTTTTAGTCGTCCTTGTAACCCCTTGGATTCTATGCCTAGGCTGTACTTGAGACCTTAACTACTGACTGGGGAGATTTTGCCTCACTTCCTGTCTCAGTGTCTGGGAGTCAGAGGGACAGGAAAGGAAAAGAAATCTCTGAAATGGAGACCGAGACAATAGCTAATAGAATTTTGTTAATCACTCTTAAATCCTTTTCTTGGAGTCCATTGAGGGACACAGCTTGATGAAAATTAAGCAACTTAGGGTTACACTGCTGCATACAGGAGAAACAGACATTTGGCACATAGAATAATGAAGGCCAGCCCCCTAGAGTCTATAACTCCTCCCACCTCACACAGTCCTTCAGTTGAGTCCAAGAAAAGGATTGGTAAACCTTTGGAGCTGTACCTGGTGCTATGGGATGGTCAGTAATGTTGCCTCGGGTACTGAATCCTGCATGGGCGTTCACCTTGGCATTTAGTGCAATGCGTGTAGTCACCTACAGGATGCTATACCGGTCCAGGGCTGTGGGCCATCCCTATGGAACCCAGTCCCTGAGGACCACTTAAGTTGTATGCCCACTGTGACGGATGAAGCTTGGACTTTATAACAGTCAATTGTCATGGACAGGTAAGACAGGATTATCATGTATGCTTCTGATCATTACTGTAAAAAAGTGGTGATATTTGAGTTATATTCACTACAGTGTAAACTTTTCAAATTTGGCACTAAAAACGAAACCACTCAGAACTTAGGTCTCAGGTTGATGGCCAGCTGTGATATCACCCCACAGGTCACAAATTTTACTGCCACGTCTCCCTAGAGCCCTTGTAGGTTACTCAGGTGCTTTCTTTCACCCTTTCGTTATGAGGATTTGCTACAGGGCTGTCTACACCTAGATTCCTGCAAACTCTATCAGTGAGTACTCCACAGGGAAATACCCTAACATGTAGCTATGGCAGGGTCTAGGTCGAATGGGAGCCATTGCAAAACCAGAAGGCATTTGTTCTGCTGAAGTCCTGCACAACACTCAATCTCAGAAGGTCAATGTGCCCCTTGCATCGGAGCAGGAGTCTGCTTTAACATGGATGTCTGCATTTGACTCTAGCTCTGCTTCAGGCACCCAACAAGTGTCCTATTTGACAAAAGCAGAATTTCCTGCATCTATGTCACAGTTCCTCAGAAAATAACCACATCTCGGACTCAAAAATGCCACGTCTCTTCTACTATCATTTTTCTACTGGAGTCAGATCCCAACATGCCTGTCCTAGAAAAGGCAGACACAGAAGACAGTGAAGAGGGCATGGAGACATTATTGGAGGAAGCTACTGGAAATGTTTCTCCCCCAGAATGCTTCTATGTTGAAGAGGGAGTTTTACACAATATATTTACTAATGTGGAAAAGCTCACTGCTGCTGTTCAAAAAGCCCTTGATCTTATGAAGCTTTATTCTCCTCCATCTCGCCATGCCCCTTTTGGGTACAAGGAGACCTGCAAAATCTTTAAAAACATTCCCTGTTCATGAACAGATAGAATGTGCTGTACATGCAGATTGGAGCACTCACAAAAAGATTTTTAACCCCTTAGATCTTTGCAGAACTCTGTCCAGTGAAAACATCCGAGTTTTAAAACTAAACTGTAACTAAAAGCAAAGACTTTCGCACTCATTGGCCAACCTATATATGGGTTGGTGGGAGCAGTCCCACATCTTTGGAGGTCAAAACCCATTCAGATCGTCTATTGTTTTATATTTAAGATTTATAGATGATCTCTTGCTCATTGTTAGGAATGGTGTGGAGTTATTGCCATCTATGCTTTGTTATCTGAATGACAACAGCTATAACTTGACATTTACTGGACAAGCGAGTGGCAACTCCATGTGTTACCTGGATGTACACCTTACAGGAGGTGGTAGTGGCGTCACCACCTCCCTGTGTAGGAAGCCACTATCAGGCAATTCTTTGCTATTGGCCGGGTCTGGTCATCTGAAACATAGCATCAAGGGTATCCCCGTTGGCCAATTTTTGCGAATACGCCGCATTTGTAGTTGTGACAAAAAGTTTGATATAGAATCTAGAGCCCTGAATGAGAGATTTCTCAAACGGGGGTACCCTAGATGGATGTTGGACCGGGCATTACATATTGCCAAACAGAAAGATAGAAATGAATTGTTAAAAGGGAGGACCCATCGATAAGAGAGGACACGTATGAATTTGATTCTTTCTACCCCATTTAACTAGGAATTTGGGGAGGTTAGGGAAATAATTAAAAAGCCCCTACCAATCCCAACCTCGGATAAAACCTGTGCGGAAATCCTAAGAGGTGGTGTAGATGTAATCCCTCGCAGGGCCCCTACGTTGGGCCAGTCTTTATCTCCCAGTTTCTTTCAAATTAAATCGTCTGGGTCCCTTACGTGGCTACACTGTAGGGGAAACTACAGTTGTGGGGCGACGGGCTGTGTTTGCGAGATTAAAGCCTTCTTTAATTGCAACACCACGTTCGTGATCTACCTAATCACATACTCAATCTGTAAAGTTCAGTATGTGGGTAGAACGATTTGACGCCTCCGGGACCGCTTCCAACAGCATGTGTATAGTATAGAGAAATGTCTGTCGACTAATGTGGCCAGACACTTTAATCAGTGCCACAATGGGGACACATGGCCTTCCTGCAGGTCCAGATTGTGGAAAAAATCAGGACCCCCCCCCCCCAGGGTGGGGATGCATTCCATGTCCTGTGTCGGAGGGAGGTATTTTGGATTTTTTCTTTCAAACCCGCATCCCTTTGGGATTAAATTATGAAAAGGAAGTTGGCCATTATTATAAATGATGTTCCTACCTCCCTCCATGCTCGACATGGTTTCCATCCATTCCCCCCTCCACCACTGATTCTATCAATATGTGTGCCTTTACAGATGGACTCCCGTTCCCTTCTCTTTCCTCCTCATCCTCTCTTGAAGCGCTTGATGAGATGTTTTTATATGGTGCTACATCATTGCCCTATGTGTCACTTGAGTGCCATTAATCCCTTATATTTATTTATATGCACGATGATCCTTATTTTGCACTTTGGAAGGGAATACAGAGAACCTGACCGGGGTTATAACCCTCCCATACTGTATCCAAAAGATAGAAAGAAGTTTTGCTTTATTGACACTTTAAACAAACATCTCATTATATCTACTTAAAGCGGAGTTCCACCCAAAAATGGAACTTCCGCTTTAAGCACTCCTCGCCCCCTTACATGCCGCATTTGGCATGTCATTTTTTTGGGGGGAGCGGGGGGAGTGTGTACCCATTTTTCAGAGGGATTCCTGTCCCTCTTCCTCCTTCCGTTTCTGGGCTGACTAGGCAGCGACTCTTCCCCTAGGTGGCCCCTCCCTCCTGGCAATCTTCTGGGACATGTCACAGGTCCCAGAAGATTGCCTGGCCACTAGGAATGCGCAGTGCGACTCGCGCATGTGCAGTGCATGCCTGGCCATGAAGCCACGGCCGGTGCCCACACTTGCAATGACGGCACCACAGGGAGGAGGGGGAGACCAGTGAGGCTTCGGGCGCAGCCATCGCTGCACCACGAGACAGGTAAGTTACTGTTTATTAAAAGTCGGCAGCTACACTTTTTGTAGCTGCTGACTTTTAATAAACTAAAAAACGAGTGGAATGCCGCTTTCAGCTGTTTCTTCATTCAAAAATTCTACAGATAGAAAAAGTTTTAGACCCTCTCAAAGGCTTTCTCTACGCTTATAGGCCCAGCCCTGCAACCAACTTGCGCTGTGACTTCAGTATGTCAAACTGCAGCTGACTGGATAAGGGCAGTGAATAACCAATAGGACAATGCTCTTCATCTTTAACTTTAAATCCTATGTTCAGTCCTTCCTTTCAACGCAAGCTTTTGGCCACAAAGTCCACTTCCCAATAAAGGGGCACCCTCACTCCTAAGAGTGAAGGGACACCTGTTGCAGTTTTCCCACCCGTGGATCACAGACATCCCACACCGGTGGTTTCAAAAGAGTACAAAACAACAACAAAAACCCTGTAAGACAAAGGCATAAGGAGCTGAAAGATGACATCACTCCTGCGCATGTCGTCGGTCACGGCACAGGGCCCTGAAGAACCGGCACATGCGGATGTTCCTTCAGTGCGCATGCTTCGATGACGTCGGCGGCAGCATATATAGTAAATATCTCCTAAACGGTGCAAGTTTAGGAGATATTTTACAGTACCTACAGGTAAGCCTTATTATAGGCTTACCTGTAGGTACAACTAAACAGGAAGACTTTACTTCCTCTTTAAACTTTCACTGTTCTTATGTTAAAGGAAATGTAAATGTAAAATCCCTGGGGTTCCTGTCAGTTGTATGCTGGAAACTGCTTTCCTTCAATGATCAGACTTGCTCTGAGACACGCACGCACGCACTTTCACTGGGAAGACCAGTGTGCTGTTTCTCCTCCCCCAGCTCTTGTGGAGCTGAGAACAGTGGAATTGTGATCACTTATAAAAAAAAAAATGAAAAAGATATTTATAATGTTTTATTTATCAGTTAACACTATGAAATCCACTTTTTTTAAATGACAAAATAAACAAACAGATTATGGCACTGCTATAAACCTGGCAAGAGAAGCTGCTCACCACAACGTACACTGGACAGGAAGGGCATTATACAGAGAGGCACCAAAACCACCAAAGATAACACTGAAGGCACTGCAGTGATCCAAAGCAGATATGGGAGCATCTGCCTGTAGGACTACTTTAAATCGTACATGTCACAGAGTGGGGATTTATGAAGGAGTGGCCAGAAAAAAGCTTCTGATTGGGAGCTGCTCAGCAGACCGTTTTTGGTCATGAGCCTTCTACAGAAACCCATACATACAGGCCGAATGTCTGCCAGTTTCTGTTGAAACTGCCAACATTTAGCCCATGTGTATGGGACTTAACTGGTTAAAAAGATGCAGTTGCCACTTTAGTGCATTTGCTATTTATAGGACAGCTCATTCCAGTGAATGGGCTGTCCTATGCTGTCTTGTGACAAACGCACACAAAAAAATGCTGCATTGTATAAATGCGAATGAAGCCTTAAATTGTTTTAATGCATTCTATTTTGATTTATTTTTGTAACACTTTATTTTTTTAATTTAGCTTTATTGCTATCACAAGGGGCTAACAAGAACTTTGTGATTGCATGGGCAGGTGACAGGTCCTCTTTATTAAGGCATTAGCGGTGTGTTAGAGGCGGTTGGGGGGTGGCCTACTTTCATAGCTCTGTAAAAGTTTGGGCAGCTCTAGCCCCTTCCTTACCGGGCACTTAAACCCCCCTCCTGCCCAGACCAATTTTTGGCTTTCAGCGCTGTCGCATTTTGAATGACAATTGCGCGGTCGTGCGACGTTGTACCCAAACAAAATTTGCGTCCTTTTTTTCCCACAAATAGAGCTTTCTTTTGGTGGTATTTGATCCCCTCTGCGTCATTTCTGATCGCCGCTATAAACAAAAAATGAGCGACAATTTTGCAAAAAAGAACAATATTTTTTACTTTTTGCTAAAGTACAAATCCATTAAAAAAAATTATTCATCGGTTTTGGCCGATTTATATTCTTCTACATATTTTTGGTAAAAAAAAAAATCGCAATCGGCGTATATTGATTGGTTTGCGCAAACGTTATCGCATCTACAAACTGGGAATTGATTTATGGCGTTTTTATTATTTTATTTTTTTTTTACTAGTAATGGCGGCGATCTGCGATTTTTATCGGGACTGCGATATTGGGGCAGACATGTCGGACATTTTTTACACATTTTTGGGACCAATGACATTTATACAGCGATCAGAAATTTAAATGTCCACTGATTACTGTATAAATGTCATTGGCAGTGAAGGGGTTAACCAGCAGGGGGCAGTGAAGGGGTTAAATATGTTCCCTGGGTGTGTTCTAACTGTGGGGGGGCAGGGCTGGTCGGGACATGACAGATCTCACTGATCCCAGTGACAGGGATCAGTAGATCTGTCATGTCCCCTGTCACAGAACGGGGAACCGCCGTGTTTACAACGGCGGTTCCCCGTTCTGAGGCTCCTGAAGGAGATCGGTGGGTCCGAGCCACGGGCACGCTCGCGCAGCGTGCGGCGCGCGCGCGCGCCGCTGCTGCCACTAGGGGGCGCGCGAGGAGCGTGCACAAGGGACGACGTCCATGGACGTCGTCCCGGCATTCCAGATCCGCGCTGGAGCCGTACTATGGCAATAGCGCGGATCTGGAGTGGCTAGAGCTGCCCAGATCACTTTTACCTGAAATTTGGTCACCGGCTGTAAAAATCAGCAGTTCATGGCTGCAGCAGTAGCTGTGAACTAATTTTAAGCCCTTAAATGCTAGGGTGTTTATACTTGTGCCTTGATAGACAAAGGGTTAAATAGCCAGGCCATCAAAGCCATGAAAGAATGAGTGTAGTAGGGTGGAAGATTGGTCCTTGAGACAAGGTAGAGGCTTGATCAGGTAGAGGCCAGAGAGTGTCAGCTAACAAAGGAGGCTGGCTTACCACTCTCTGAGGCCAATTTGGAAGAGAATGACTGGAATGCCTAAGGGCTTGATCCTTTGAGGTAGACAAAGTAAAAGATTCAGGAAACGAAAGGCCTAAAACTTAGATCAGGGCATACTGATACAGAGGCCCCAGGGCATCTGCTGCAGCTGCTATCAGTTCCTATGTCCTGAAGACGCATCTGTCCAGTTTTTATTGTTGAACTGAGAAGGGAGAAATTCTAAAATGTCCCTCAACACAGACATATGTCCCAAAACCCCTCCTTATTGAGACAACATTTCCCCCAGGTCCAGATGTTGTAGGCTCAGAAAATCTGCCTATCAGTCCTCTGCCTCGAGAATGCGCACCATGGAGATTACTGTAACAATAAACTCTGACAAGAGAATCTGCCTCTGTTGCTGCCGCAAACCACCTGGTGCCCCTTAATGATTCATGTAAGCCACAGTGGCATTGTCTGATTTAAGCCTGGACCAGATGATCAGTCAGAAGGGAGTGTGACGAACGCGGGTATCATATTGTTGCCCTCCTCACCGATGGGTGATCGAGGACTCCCCTGATCTAACACCGCGCTTGTCACTACGCAACAATTCCACTCTCAGCTGCTTTCAGCACAAAGATTTCCCAGTTTGCGGGACCACCATCTAAATGCCAGCCTCCTGAGGGCGATTGCTACCGGGCTAATTCAAGCAATTAACCCTTTCACTGCCACCACCTTTTCTTTGGAGCAAGAGGAGCTCGGGATTTTAGCAATACCAATTATGATTTTAGAATAACCACCTGTAACACGCTTGTCACTACAGATAGGGATATTCAGATGAGTTATTTTAAAAACTAGCGCTCTTCAAAGGAACACATTTGTGATAGCTTGCATTAAAAGCTTTAGGGGCAAGATTAACACTTTTCAGAATAGGGTTTAATAATGAAAAGGTGAAGTTTTGGGTGCAGTAAAATATTTACCGAAAAAAAATAAAAGAATGTTATAAAACAATAAGAGATGTAATATACGGCAGCAAAGAAACCTAATGAAAGTACTTGCTTTTAAAATGTCCTTGATCAATCAGTGATTCGAGGATGATTCCATAGGTTCTCTGATGTTCGTTCATTCGTTGATGGTAAAATGAGAAATCTCAGTTGTCCTTAGCATTCCCTTTTTCTCTGGGTGAAAAGGGGTGGGGCCGTATGTCCTGACCACTCACATGGGTAAGGAGGGCCCGTGGGCTGTCCAGGGCGGACCGTGGAATACAATCTTCCCTAATTCACAATTCCTGTATGAAAATCATATCTCGGGATCGGATCACCTGGCAAACCTCACATTAACGAATTCAAGCTCCGCACGCACAGTGCATTAAAATAAGGCTAAACACAACGGAATTGGCACTCTCCGTTACCCTGGGAAGAGGAAAAACTAGTAGTGGTTCCCCGTATGATCGAATCCTTTGACGTTTGGATTCATTGTATTCGGTATGAATTTTTGCATGCAAATATATACGTGTTATTAATAGGGTTGTCCCGATACCACTTTTTTAAGACTGAGTACGAGTACCAATGCTTTTTTCAAGTACTCGCCGATACCGATTACCGATACTTTTTTTTAATGTCATGTGAAAGTGGTACTAATAAGCAGCACTGATGGGCAATGATAGGTGGTGCTGATGAGGCGTGGACTGTCAGTAGTTTTTAATTTTTTTTTCACAATTTTATTTTTTACAATTCTTTTATTTTTTATTTTTTTTTAAATGTATTGTTTTCTTTACAATGCTTTCTTTTTTTTTTGGGGGGGGGGGGGTTGTGGATAATGCCATTGTTTTTTCATTTTATTTTTAATTATTTTTACAATTTTACCTTAAATTTTTTTTTTTTTCATCAACCCCCTGTTGGGGGGCTTTGGTGAGATGTCAGGGGTCTAAACCCCCATCATCTCCCCTTTGAGACAGGGAGAAAGGGGCTGAGGATAGAGATTCCCCAGTCCCTTCCTCAGCAGCCTCAGCTGCACTGAAGATGAATGAAGAGGGGACAGCGGCTCCTCTCCATTCATAAACTGAGACATCGTAACACACAGTTTACAATGCTCAGTTATGAATGGACAGAGTCACTGACTCTGTTCATTTAGAAAAGGAAAGAGCCGGTAAATGACAGTTTTACCGGCTCTTTCCTCCGCTCTCCATCCTGAACAATCTCAGGACAAAGGGAGAACAGAGGGGATCGGGGGGGGACCGGAGGAGGACAGATTGGGACCGGAGGTGGGGCGGAGGAGGACAGAACGGGACCGAAGGGGGGGGGGGGGGGGGGCAGGAG
>BLSH010544803.1:16993-36111 GCA_018402905.1 Glandirana rugosa | reverse complement strand
CCCCCCCCCCCCCCCCCTCCGGTCATCCCAGAGTGTCCAAGTATCGGATGAGGCATCGGAAGCATTTGCACGAGTACAAGTACTCGTGCAAATGCTCAGTAT
This sequence comes from Glandirana rugosa, assembly GCA_018402905.1. Lineage (NCBI taxonomy): Eukaryota > Metazoa > Chordata > Amphibia > Anura > Ranidae > Glandirana > Glandirana rugosa. The sequence goes on along the minus strand of BLSH010544803.1, from coordinate 36,009 downwards.
CAGTACCGATACTAGTATCGGTATCGGGACAACCCTAGTTATTAATATGTCATGTTCCTAACTGGAGTTATGAACTGTAGGTGTTTTATTGTAAGTTTTAGGCATGAGGTGGGGTCGCTGCGAGGCCATGGTGTTCTGTGTCCCTATTTATGACCCTCGTAAATTCTGAGCCCCTTTGATGTCTGCTTGATAGGTTTATGATAGGCTAGCACAAATAAACACCCTGCTCATGGCTTAAGATGACAATTCCCTGTTTAAAGTGCTTTCTTAGAATTCCCACATGGAACAGGGAGGAGGGGGTGAAACGACAAATTCTTTAAGATCGTTTAAACGGAGGATGGGAAGCATACCACCTAATTTAAGCAGGCCATACCTGTATCGAAATTTGGCTGGTTCAGCAGGGACCGGCTGAGATTCAATCCATGTATGGGCATGCTGATTATACTCAAGCTGTACTCAGCCTGTAAGTTATTTATTTAATTACAGGTACTTGTATAGGGCTGTCAATTTACACAGTAATTCACATATATATTATACATTAACAACAGTCCCTGTGCGTAACCACTTGACCATGGGCACTTAAACCCCCTTAACAACCAGACCAATTTTCAGCTTTCAGTGCTCTCACATTTTGAATGACAATTACTCAGTCATGCAACCCTGTACCCATATGAAATTTGCGTCCTTTTTTTCACACAGATAGAGCTTTCTTTTGGCGGTATTTATTCACCGCTGGCTTTTTTATTTGTTGCGCTATAATTAAAAAAAAGACTGAAAAATTTGTAAAAAAATACATTTTTCTTCGTTTCTGTTATAAAATCTAGCAAATTAGTAATTTTTCTTCATACATTTTGGCCAAAATTTATACAGCTACATATCTTTGATGATAAAAAAACAAAAAACAAATTTGTGTATATTATTTGGTCCTTGTGTAAGTTATAGAGTCCACAAGCTATGGTGCCAATCACTAAAAATTTATCACACCTGATATATTGAAGACCGATCTCATTTCTTGAGACACTAACAAGCCAGGAAAGTACAAATACCCCCCAAATGACACCTTTTTGGAAAGTAGACATTTCAAGGTATTTAGTAAGAGGCATGGTTAGTTTTTTGAAGTTTTCATTTTTTTCCCACAATTCTTTGCAAAACTAATTTTTTTTTTATTTCACAAAATTGTCATATTTCCAGGTTATTTCTCTCACATGGCATGTGCATACCACAAGTTGCACCCCAAAATACATTCTACTACTCCTGAGTATGGCGATACCACGTGTGTGAGACTTTTACACAGCCTGGCTACATACAGAGGCCCAACATTGAAGTAGCACTGTCAGGCATTTTAGAAGCATAAATTACACATCTCATTTCTCAACCACCTATTACATTTTTGAATGCCCTGGAGCACCAGGACAATGGAATTACCCACAAAATGAACCCATTTTGGAAAGCTAACACCCCAACGTATAATCTATGAGGCATAATGAGTCTTTTGAACGGTTCGTTTTTTTTCCAGATGTTTTTGGAAAATGTGGAAAAAAAAAAGAAAACCCATTTTTTTTTTTTTTTTTACAGTTATCCATTTCTAAGATATTTCCAACACACAGCATGTACATAGCAAAAATGACACCCCAAAATACATTCTGCTACTCCTCCTGAGTACAGGCGGTCCCCTAGTTACAAACATCCGACTTACAAACGACTCCTACTTACAAACGGAGGGAGACAACAGGAAGTGAGAGTAAATCTACCCCTAGGAAGGGAAATTCACTCCTGTAAGAGTTATTATGGGAAAAAGGTGTGTCCACTGATGCTTTAGCACCAAGGATTGTTTCCCCCAACAACCCAAAATTTTTAAAATCCAGTTGTCATTGGGACAGGAAGTGAGGTGAAATCTTCTGAACAGGGGCACAGGGGCACAGACAGCAAAACAAACATTACAGAGTTGTTAACCCTTCCCTATGCTATCCAAAAAGCGTAAAAATTGTTGTTTTGGCTGGAGCTACACTAAAATATACCTGTTTCGACTTACAAACAAATTCAACTTGAGAACAAACCTACAGTCCCTATCTTGTTTGTAACCCGGGGACCGCTTGTATGGTGATACCAATCTAATTTCCTGACAACCTATCACATCTTTTTGAAGGCCCTTCATATTTCTAACACATAGCATGTACATCCCAATAACTACACCCCAATATACATTCTGCTGAGCAAAAGGGTAAAGAAAAGATTACCTGTGATCTTAGTAGTGTAGTTGACCACAGGAGGAGAGCACTGATCCAGGCAGCAGGCAGGGACATTGTCAGCGACAGCAAACTGAATTGTCCAGGCAGCAGGCAGGAATATTGTCCAGTCAGTACATGTAGGGATACTGTCCATATGCAGTCCAGGGTCAGTGCAGGTAGAGATATTGCCAGCAGTGCCAAAATATTGGTCCTGGTAGTAGGCCGAAACATAGTCCATAGTAAAGTTAGAAGGCCAGGAAAGAATGGGGACCAGGGTAGAGGCTTCTCTGGTAGATCCAGGCAGCAGGCAGGGACGTGGTCAGCGACAGCGAACTGAATTGTCCATGCAGCAGGCAGAAATATTGTCCATAGTCAGTACAGGCAGGGTCCATATACAGTCCCTGTGTTATGAATTCCACTAATCCAAGGTAAAAGATTAGTCCAAGAGACAGGCAAAAAACATGGTCAAACAGTCCAGGGTCAGTTCCAGAGCAGGCAGAGGTAGGTACAGTTCAGCGTTAGGCAGAAGCGTGGTCGTATAACAGGCCAGGGTCAGTTCCGGGGAAGGCAGCAGTATGTACAGTGCAGTGCCATAAGGGGTGTGCAAGTAAATGGCAATTAGTTTACCATACTTCACTAATAATGTAGAGAAGTATGGTAACGGCGGAAACAGTTACCTATACAGTGGCCCGGTTGGGAAGGGCATTGGGGACAAAAACGTGGTGTCTTTTCTAAATCCTGCTTTGGTGCACACACTGCATCTCTTTTGACGTTTATGGCCTGATTCAGTAAGGGGGATTTTCTCAGGAAAGTGTCGTTCATGGAGCCTGCTTACTACATCAGATATAATACTTTCTGGTGGGCCTTCAGGGTACACTAGGGCGGTGATGACTTCTTCTTGGTAGTAAATATAGGGTACGGGGTTTTCTGTAGATTTTTGGTAAATTACGAAAGAGTTGTACATGGCCAATGTGAAAAGATAAATAGATACTTTTTTGTACCAATGCCGGGATTTTCTGGTGGGTAGATATGGTTCGATCATCTGATCATTGAAGTCCACTCCCCCCATGAACAGATTATAATCGTGGACGCAAGCAGGTTTCTGGATTGGGCCATTTCTTCTGGGGATATCCACGTATGTGTCGTCATGAATTGTTGACAGCATGTGTACATTTCGTCTGTCCCTCCACTTCACAGCCAACGGCTCCTTGTTCCGCAAAGACGCCGCCTCCCCTTTTCTTAGCCTTTCATTGGCGATCCTTTGTGGGAAACCTTTTCTGTTGGTTCTGACTGTACCACATGCAGGAGTCTTCATTCTGTAAAGATTACGGAAGAGGGGCAAGCTGGTGTAGAAGTTATCCACGTAAAGATGATAACCCTTCCCAAGGAGTGGATAAATGATCTCCCAGACAACTTTTCCGCTGGTTCCAATGTAATCTGGGCATTCACGGGGATGCAGCTGGGAGTCCTTACCTTCGTAAACCAAGAAGGCATAAATGTAGCCTATGACTGTCACAAAGCTTGTACAGCTTAACCCCATATTGGGCCCTTTTACTGGGTATAAACTATTTGAAGGACAGCCTGCTTGAGAATTTAATAAGGGACTTATCAATACATAAATTTTTGCTCAGGGATATATAGCTGGGAAAAAATTTCTGAAAAATAGTTTAGAAGGGGGCGAATTTTAAATAGTTTGTCATAAGATGGGTCGTTTCTGGGAGGGCACTGAGCGTTGTCATTGTAGTGGAGGAACCGGAAAATAATTGGGTATCTGGACCTTGGCGTAGTGGAGGAAAAAATTGGCATGTGGTGGATGGGTTTGGTGGACCAATAGCTGTATAAATATTTTTTTTTTTGAGAGTCCCATGTTAAAGGTCAGGCCTAAAAATTTTTTAAATTCGTCCACAGTAACAGCTCTCCATTCAAAGGGACGGTCGTAACTTGAATTTGGGTTGCTTTCAATAAACTGCTGGGCATAAAGGTTGCACTGGGCCACAATAGAAGAAAGAAAGTCCTCTGTAAAAAGTAAATTAAAAAATCAATTGGGGCAAAATTATCGGTGTTCACCTGGACACCTGGCTGGGCGGTGAAAGGGGGGATGTTTGATGCTCCAGAATTGGATAGATGCCACAGGGGGTTCTGAAGGGCAAAAGGAAGGCTAGCCATGGGCCCTTTGGGGCTGAGATGACACCCCACTAGTGCTTGGCAGTGGTCTCGTGGATGGCATGGCTCTGGAGGTGGATGGCATGGCTCTGGAGGTGGATGGCATGGCTCTGGAGGTGGATGGCACTGCTGTACTTGTAGTAGCCTCCTCACCAGAACGCCGCCTTTTTGTGGGCACACTTTCCTCTTCATCTGTTAATTCTGTAGAAGACCCACTACTTGGAAAGGGGTCATATTCAGAAAAAGAATCGGACCCAGACTCAGCCTCAGAGAGCTCCCCGTCGCTGAGGCTAAGGATACGGTATGCCTCCTCTGTGGTGAACATTTTTTTTGCCATACTGGTGGTTGTGTTGGATAGGGGCACAAAAATAGATCTGGGTACACTGCTAGGTGCACTGCTGGGTGCTGATGAGGGTACACTGATGTGCGCTGATGAGGGTGCAGTAATGTGCACTGATGAGGTTGCACTAATGTGCACTAATGCACTGATGAGCACTCGCTGATGGGCACAGGTGGCACTGATGGACGCAGATGGCACTGATGGGCACAGGTGGCACTGATGATCACTGTAGTGGCACTGAGGATCACTTTAGTGGCACTGATGGGCACAGGTGGCACTGATGGGCCCAGGTGGTACTGTAGTTGCACAGGCGAGCACTGTAGTGGCACAGGTGGCACCGATGGGCACAGGTGGCACCGATGGGCACAGGCAGGCACCGATGGGAACAGGCAGGCACTGTAGTGGCACAGATTAGCACTCTAGTGGCACTGATGGGCACTGTAGTGGCACGGGTGAGCACTGTAGTGGCACTTCTGTGGCTCTATAGAGGCACTGATGGCACTGTAGGGCACTGTAGTGGCACTGGTGGCGCTGATATGGCACTGTAATGGCACAGGTGGCACTGATGTGGCTCTGTAGCAGCACAGGTGGCACAGATGTGGCACAGATTGCCAAGAACCTCAACAATGTGGCACTGTTGGGCACTGCGGAGCACTTCTGGGCACACAAAAATAGTTATCTCTACTCACAATTAGGTTCAATCACCCTCTTTCTCCTCACACGCTGCAGCGGTGTGAGGAGAGCAGGGAGATGAACCCTGTCTGAACCTCCTGAGTTTACATTGTGATCGCCCCATCATTGGATAGAGCAATCACGTGGTAAGCGGCCGCCGCCATTGGCTGTTTACCGCGATCCGTGTCCCATGGATTCACCCGGCCTCACCGGGCGCGCGGGACCCTCGATTCTGGGAGGACGTCAATGTACGTCCTCCCAGAATTAAGCAACCGCTCTGCCGCCGTCTTTCGGCTATGGGCCGGTTGCTAAGCTTACAACCTAAGGTCCTAACTCGCATTCATACATACACATGCTAGGGCCAATTTAGACAGGAGCCAATTAACCTACCAGCATTTCATTTGAGTGTGTGAGTATACCAAAGTACCCAGAGGAAACCCAGGCACAGGGAGAACATGCAAACTCCAGGTAGGCAGTGTCATTAGGGGCGGACTGGGCAAGGGGCCCCCCATGCTGCTCTGATTCCCCTTAAAAAGGCCGCTGTGCCACCAGCTGAGAACTGCGCATGTGCAGTTCCGGAGCTGGCTGAGTCTACTGCTCAGGCGGCACTGGAGAGGGGCAGGCAGGACTAGATTAACAGCCCAAAAGCGGTGGAGGAACACTCCTGCTATGATCCGGGCATGTGTCCTGTGACAGGGTTGCTGGCTGCACCTGTCACCACAGGGCTGAGAGTCTGTGTTCCGCACAGAGCACAGCCCCCCTTCACACGAATGGGAGAGGTTGGATCAGCTCTGCCTCCTCCCGCCCATCTCTCTCCATGTACCCGCCCACACTCTGGGCAGCCCGTATGATGCGTCTGTGAGGAGGATGTACGAGTGGGAAAGTTTGAACTGAGCAGCCGGCAACCACATCCTAAACATGAAGCCATCCATGCCTTGACTGAGCCAGTGCGCCTCCTGCTGGGACCTTCTAAGTGAGTGAGCTGTGACCGGCCTCTCCCCCCTCTCTCCCTTCCTGCTCTGTCCCAATTTCCCCCGCCCCCTTCCCTTATCTGCATCTAAATAATTTTATTTCCGCAGCCTGTGCAGTACCTGGTCATATGTGCTATAAAGTGTGCTCACACTAGTGTGCTGCAGTGCTGGTGTACTTCATCTTCCTGCATGTTACCCCTGGTCCCATAGACTTCTATTAGGTTGCACATTTTTTATGCATGTTCTGAAAGTGCACAAAGAGTCCTGCATGTACACTTTAAAATAACTGCAGCAAAAAACGCACAACCTAAAATAATTCTATGGGACTGTGGCTAAGGAAAGCTGCGAGTACAGCAGCACTGCAGCCAAACTACAGCACACCAGTATGTGCCCAAAGGAATGTACACACTTGCAGCAGGCACTGCCACTCCATTGAAAAGTGATCCATGCTCAGGTTACTTTTCAGAGGCATTTGACAGGCATTGAGGAGGTGATATCACATCTCACTGCCTGTTTTAACCCTCTAAATGTCAATCCCTCCAGGTAATGGCATGGTTCACTTCCAGCTCCACCTTATATCCACAATTCTCTTTAGGTATTAGATGTGCTCTCACCTTATTTTTTGCATATCTAATATATAAAGAGGGTTATGGAAATAAGGTGGAGTTCAAAGTGAATTTCTACACCTAAGTGGAGCACTTTACAGACAATTTGAGGAGTTTGTTAAACACAGAGACTGGCGGACGTAAGCCACCATAGACAGATCAACATTTCTGCTGAACCAGCTGAATTTCTGTCCATGTATGGGCAAGCTAGCTGTACTGAGTATGTGGAGAGGTGTCTCTGTGGGGGCAATGTGGAGAGGTGTCTCTGTAGGGGCAGTGTGGATAGGTCTCTGTGGGGGCAATGTGGAGAGATCTCTGTGGGGGCAATGTGGAGAGGTCTCTCTGTGGGGGTAATGTGGAGAGGTGTCTCTGGGGGCAATGTGGAGAGGTCTCTCTGTGTGGGCACTGTGGAGAGGTCTCTCTGTGCGGGCACTGTGGAGAGGTCTCTCTGTGCGGGCACTGTGGAGAGGTCTCTCTGTGCGGGCACTGTGGAGAGGTCTCTCTGTGCGGGCACTGTGGAGAGGTCTCTCTGTGCGGGCAGTGTGGAGGGGTCTCTCTGTGCGGGCAGTGTGGAGGGGTCTCTCTGTGCGGGCAGTGTGGAGGGGTCTCTCTGTGCGGGCAGTGTGGAGGGGTCTCTCTGTGCGGGCAGTGTGGAGGGGTCTCTATGTGCGGGCAGTGTGGAGGGGTCTCTCTGTGCGGGCAGTGTAGGGGGGGGGTCTCTCTGTGCGGGCAGTGTAGGGAGGTCTCTCTGTGCGGGCAGTGTAGGGAGGTCTCTCTGTGCGGGCAGTGTAGGGAGGTCTCTCTGTGCGGGCAGTGTGGAGGGGTCTCTGTGCGAGCAGTGTAGGGAGGTCTCTCTGTGCGGGTAGTGTGGAGGGGTCTCTCTTTGTGCGGTCAGTGTGATGCTGTCTCTCTTTTTGTGCCGGCATAGCGAAGCGGTATCTCTTTCAGGAATTAAGAGGAACTCTCTCCAGTGGACAGTTCATATTCCCATCGCACACGTGGCTGGAATGAGCACTAAAAGTAAAAAGTTGAACATAGGTGACAAAAAAGACTGATGAGTTATAATAACCGCTCTTACTATAATGAAAATAAGAAATATATTTTTTGCCTTCAGATCTATTTTAAATCACATTGCTAATTGCATATCATACTTGTTTGTAGCTGAAATGATACTGTATACTGAAATTTGCACTTAAAACTAACTTTGAAATGTCAGTAAAACTTGGCTGTGTGCAGTAAATTTTGGGTGTCTTGTCAGTAAATTTACCTTTTGGTAGGTTGGCACCACTGGCCTTCATTAATATTAAAACAGTGCACACCCATGCAACCATCCACTCACTTGTTCTCATAGCTGCAGTATACACAAATACACTATGATCTGGCCAGGGTGTGAGGAGCAGATTTTTTTTTTCCCAGTGGGGCAGGCTGGCTAGTTTCGCGGTAGTACTGGCAGGGAAGAAGTGATAAGTGCAGAAGTGACACCTCCCCTATCATTTCCTTCCAGCATCCTATGTACCATCCTCCCGCAGGAGGGAAGCAACCCAGAAGTCAAGACAGCAGCGGGCTAATAACCACCTAATCAGTGAGATAAGACCCTCACTGTTGTTTTATTTTATAATGTCTGGGATGGGGGCCGAGTTGCTGCATCATGGCCCCCTGCGTTGTACTTGCCCCCTGGGCCAAAAGTTGCCAGTCGGCACCTGAGTGTTTTTTTTTTTATCTTAACCATTTTTACATAGAATTGCTGCTGGCAGCTATAGCTAGTAGCAGTAATCGTGTTCATCATATACAAAATGAATGGGCTCAAGTCGCACTGCAAAGAATCGCATGCGATTTGAACAGGAATGCAGTTTTCTCTCCCTGCTCATGTGTGAACTCAGGTGGAAATCACTATGACAAGCCTGGGTTCACACAGGAGCGGTGGGGGAAACCGGATGTGATTCAGACCAGAATCTCACCTCATTCCTGTTCAAATCACAAGTAATTCTTTGCAGTGCAATTTGAGCCCATTTAATTTGTATAGTCTCAAATCGCACTGCAAAGGTATCTGTGTCCGGTATCGGAGAGTTTGTACAAGTACAAGATACTGGTATTGATGCAACCTTAGTACACACTATAAAGGGATATGCTTTATTCATGTTTCATGTCTGAGGTTTACAAACACTTTAAAGCACATGTGCTTACACCACCGTGGTGAGAATGGGCCCTCAAGAAACTCTTAGGGTCAGCTCCGTTGATCCCTGCTGAGCCGGCGGATGACAGGTCCGTCTCTGCTTACTGTGCAGAGATGGACCTGTCAGAGCTCCGCTCTCCTCTATGGGGGATCGGATGGAAACGGATCCGCCTGTCCGTTTTCATCCGATATTCCAGATGGATGGAAAATAGGGTTTCCATCCGTCTGTATTTAGCCGATGTCAGCTGACATGCCACCGCTGACATCTGTTGCTCCATAGCGGTTAATGGAGTGTCCATTCAGGTCCGCCTGAAAAACTGACAGGTGGACCTGAAGGGTCCTTATGTGTGAAAGAGCCCTTCACGGAAATAATGGTTATGAACCTGCATTTAATTATGAGATAAGTACAATTTAATTGTTAACTGAATAATTGGTTGGCAAAGGTGGGTACAAAAAAAATCAAGTAAACATTTTAGTATTTATTCCTTTTCCACAGGGTTAATGCACTTGGAAGGGGATATTTCTAACTCCCAGTCTCAGGTAAAATGTTTAACATTGCTTTCCCTCCCTCTGTGTTTCTGCCTTATTGTTCTGTTGAAAACTGTTCTCAGTGTTGTAATTTATAACACCTTGAACTCTAGGTCAGAGCACGTCACCCTGCACTCGCACATGATCCATCTTATCCTGCAAATCGCCGTGGTTCTTCTGATTTGTCCAGTGGTCATTCTGAAGGGGAATCCCATGCATCTGAGAGGCCAAACAGTAAGAAATTGCCGTTCAAAATGTCTGCAGAATGTTGTTCTGTTTAGCCTCCCCCTCTAAATGTCAGAGAGCAGATATGCACAATAGTACTTAGTGTTCAGCAGCTCACACCAGTTGTGCTGCAGTCTGTGTTACAGAATGATTGGAATGCCAGCTTTAGACACTTCGCAGTATCCCTTTGCTTAGTCTCAGTCACTTCTAGATTTTTTTTGCTTTGTGCTTTGGTTTTGTTTTTAGGCATTGCTCTACGTATTTTCATATGTCACTGCCTTCATCCCTCCTACCACAAAAGTTTTTTATTTTGTCTCTTCATTTTTTTCAGGTGGGCAGCGGAGGAGTAGTTCAGGGGGTTGGAGTTTGACGTCTGCTGACAGCTCTGACTCCCATCTGCTTCAGCACTTCTCTGGACTCCTTCATGGTTCTTCTCCAGTGTGTGAAGTCCGAGATCCGCCTGTACCCTGTGAACCCTCCAGCATCGACAGCTGTAGAAACGGTGCTGCCTCTCGCATGGAGTTGCCACTTCGTCGTAGTCTGTCCAAGTCTGATTCGGACCTGTTAACATGTTCACCCCCAGCAGTTGGTGAGGGAGAAGACTGGAACCGCAGCGAGTCTCTCACCAACTGTGCAGCTGGGGGCAGCAAGAAAAGACTAGAGAAGTCCCCTTCCTTCACTTCAGAGTGGGATGAGGTCAGTCAGAGAAATGGGGAGCCACTTGAATGACATGTGAGTGGATAGTAAAGGCAAGGCAGTTTTGTGAGGTCACAGACCTACAAAGCTGTCATTTTGTAAATCTTAGTGGGTGAATAGCCGTAATGGGGGAAAAAAATGGGGTTTCAGATTTATGTTAGAAAAGTAAAGTGAGTAAGTGCAGGATGGAGTTTGTAAATTAGAATGATTCCTTAAGGTCTTCAGATTTATTTCATGAGAGAACAAAAAACATGATTTATATTAATAGTTCTATCAATGCTTTTCCAGCAGAGGCTCCAGTTGGCCCCAGAATCTTCCCCCAAGCAATACGTAAGACAGACAGCTGGGGGCAATTGCTAGAGGGGCCGGGTGCTGGTAGCAAGGTTGTCTGCTTCTGTTGAGTGTTGCTTTACTTTGTTGTATGTTGCTGCCTGCTGCGATGTAGTCTGGTGGAGGAAATCATCTACTTATGTCTGTGTCAAGATAAACTGCTTGGCTGTAAAGTTTTGGCTGTGATATTTCTGCGGTATTAATGGGATATCTTCCAATGCTTAGTCATGATGTGTTATAAATGTCCTGTTTTAGCGTTTGCTTGAAATACCCCAAAAGGAGAAGCAATTTTAAGATTCTTATATTTGCATTTCAGATATATCTTGAAATGAATGCAAGTGGTGGAGATGGATCTTTGAATTGATATTTAAAAAGTGCTATAATTTAGATAATTTAATAAAATGGTAAAATGATTGGGGGTATGTAGTAACTTGTGGCTGGTCATCAAAATTGTACAGCAAACATACTAATATATGATTTCTGGTTGACTACTATGGAGTTGCTGCATACTGCTTAATCTTATTTACTTATAAGTGCTGGTGAATTTCCTTTCATGGGTAAATATAAGCAGACATTAAACAGTAGTAGACTATGTATTTGCTGCTCTTTCTTCACATTTTTATGAATTTGTTATATTCCTTTTTCCCCTCTCTGTTCTGGTTTTTCCTTTTCCACAGATCGATAAGATAATGAGTTCTATTGGTCAGGGTATAGAGTTTTCCCAAGAGCAACAGGTCATAGCAGGTAACAAAGAGTATTAACATGTGTGCATGCAAAAGAGTGTTTGTTGTCATTCATAAGTTAGTAATATTGTTCATTCTTTAATGCTCACAGGATCCCGTGTACCAGGTCAGAGTGTAGCTCAGTGGTTAGAATCTCTTGGTCTCCTGCAATATGAGAGCAAGTTTGTGCTAAATGGATTTGATGATGTGCGCTTCCTGGTAAGTACATAATCTAAAAAGGTAGGGTATGTCTATAAATGTTATATTTGTTCCAAAATTACCCCCTGGAGTTCATGGTCATGCTGTACAACAGCAGTGCCTAAATTTAGGCCGTTGGTCTCGGTTAGTGTTTCACAACAAGGGTTATTGCTCATGCTTCTCTTTTGTACACATTTCCTGTAAAGGGTGGACTAGTCTGAAATTGTATGGAATGCATTCTACTAGCCTACAGTAGGCACAGAAATTGGCAGATCATGGGGATAGTCAGGGCCTTTATTTAAAGACCAGCTCCAGCCAAAACTAAGTTTTAGATGGGCTATTTTTACATTTTAAATTCCATAGTAGATCCCATAGTTAAGTTCCCAAAGTGGTTATTTCATTTTTCCTCCTGTTCTGTTTGACAACTGTCACCTGGACAGGAAGTGAGAGGAATTGTCCTTCATAGGACGCAAATGGCAGTAAAATATTGGGATAAGTTGTAAACCCTCCTTATTGCTGCCTGTCTCTCCATTGAAGGGATGCTCTCCACTTCCTGTCTTGTCTATCACAAATCTCCTGAACAGCACACACCGTAATAGAAAGTTGGCAAAACATTGAGCCGGTTTTGTATGCTTCTCAAAGCTAATGAAAAAAAAAAAACTACCACGGTTTGGAGATTTGTGATGTATTGCATAATGCTAACTGGATCCGCACCCCTTCACAACTATGGACACATCATTTAAGCACCTTTGTGTCCCTGGAAAATGATTCTAAAATCTTGATGACCTTGCTTTAATCAGAAGAACATAGAACCCTTTCTATGGTAGCGACATGCTTCCTGCATGTCTGTAGTGACTTGCTTAAGAATCGCTTAGCGAATTAGGCCGGTCAAACTGAAGCATCGGGAACCACCTCCATTGTCTAAAATTAACCAAATTACAGCACGTGCATTTGTGCAAAAAAAACATGTGTGCAAATGGCAGAAAAGTACTTGATAATATGTGCAAAATAACAAATTATTGCTTATTGTTACACTTAATCGTATCAACTTGTAATTGTGCAAAAATTAATAAAGTCCATATATCAAAAGTGCTCTTGTGCTCCAAACTTTATCCAAAGTGCTCTTATGCTCCAACGGTAAAAACTTTTGCTGTAGTGTGTCACACACCCCTCCTGTGTCCCCACTCACCGGAAACAATGGACCTCCAGCTTTTCAGTCTGGAGGTCAGACAAGCTTGGTAGAGGTTGGCATGTTGCAAAACATAAAGACTCCACAGCGTGTCTCCCATAAAAAATTCAATTAAACACCGTACTCCAGATAAGGGAGAGAGAAAAAGGGGCAGGTAGTGAAGTACTGTAGGATATTTCACTTTTATTGTGCCATAAAAAATGGGTACTTACAAGACAATTCGGCATGTAATGGAGTGAAACCTAGCCGTGAATGCCGTAACCAGTGTGCGTTCCACGGCTTCCAAAAGTGACGTAGTTGGGATCCATAACGGGAAATTATGTCTTGTAAGTACCCAATTTTTTATGGCACAATAAAAGTGAAATATCCTACAGTACTTCACTATCTGGCCCGTTTTTCTTCTCTCCCTTATCTGGAGTACAGTGTTTAATTGGATTCTTTGTGGGAGACACGCTGTGGAGTCTTTACGTTTTGCAACATACCAACCTATACCGAGCTTGTCTGACCTCCAGACTGAAAATCTGGAGCTCCATTGTTTCCAGTGAGTGGGGACACATGAGGGATGTGTGACACACTATGCCACAAGTTTTTACTGTTGGAGCACTTCAGCACTTTGGACAAAATTTGGAGCACAAGAGCACTTTTGATATATAGACTTTACAAGACATAATTTCCCATTATGGATCCCAACTACGTCACTTTCGGAAGCCGTGGAACGCACACTGGTTACGGCGTTCGCGGCTAGGTTTCACTGCATTACATGCCGATTTGTCTTGTAAGTACCCATTTTTTATGGTGCAATAAAAGTGAAATATGCTACAGTACTTCACTATCTGGCCCCTTTTTCTTTTCTCCCTTATCTGGAGTACGGTGTTTAATTGGATTCTTTGTGGGAGACACGCTGTGCAGTCTTTACGTTTTGCAACATGCCAACCTCTACCAAGCTTGTCTGACTTCCAGACTGAAAAGCTGGAGGTCCATTGTTTCTGGTGAGTGGGGACACAGGAGGGGTGTGTGACACACTACAGCACAAGTTTTTACAGTTGGAGCACAAGAGCACTTTTTATATGGACTTTATTCATTTTTGCACGATTGCAAGTTGATACGATTAGGTGTAACACTAAGCGATAATTTGTTATTTTGCACATATCAAGCACTTTTCTGCCATTTGCACATATTGTTATTTTTCACAATTGCAAGCGTTGTCATTTGGTTAATTTTATTGTTCAGGTGATTAGCACTTTGTGTACAGCAGTTGCAGTCAATATTTTTTCAACTCAGTGCAGGGTTTAAAATACATTTTTTGTTTGACACCTATTGTCTGCACTGTTGGGTGCCATTTCAAAGTTCCCGCTACCACCAGTTTCACAGCAGAAAGGGTTAAAACTGAGGTACTGAGGGATCACATTCCCTGAGTGGAGTGTTGCTTGCGCATGCTCTCTGTTTTTTCCTGTTGGCATAGGAAGCACTATCCTGCTACTACTGCTACTGCTTGCAATCACTTTGTGTTGTGGAACTCAGATCTGGATTGCTACCACTGCCTTCCTACAGTGATCTGGTCACCTCTGGCTGCCCAACCCCAATTAGCTCCAGCTGCTTTTGGTTTGTCTCCCACTTTGTGCCTAATTTGCATTACCTCTACATGGTGGCAACATGTCTGCACAGAGACACATAGGGGACGTTCCTGCTGCTAGTGACCACAGCCAATACTCCCCTTGTGTTATGGGGGCATCTACTCAATATATTCTGAACCTGCAGCTGTAGTCTGAAACCTGGTACCTCCTTGTTGTTGGGTCTTCTTCATTGGAGTCTTTTTTCAGCTCTTTTGGGTGGGGCTAAGTCCCCGACCCTGTGCTCGGGGACCTCCAATCAGAACGCTTTGACCATGTGTGCTCAACTCTTTGCGAACATTGAGCACAGAGGATCTCAATGCGCTCCAGTGCCACCCCTGCATAGTCTATCCTTGGCCCCCCAAAGACCTTAGATCCAGTTGAACCACTGGTTCCTTTAACCATCTCTAAATCAGGGTCTCAACAGTCTATTTCTGAAGGCACTGTCTCTTTGGAACTGCAGTTGTTTGCCATGGTCGCCAATTTACAAAGACATAGACCTTCTTGATATAATGCATTTTACACTGCATTTGGAGGTTCAGCCTGTTGTCTCTAGTCTTGGGTCTTTTAGGGCTTCAGTTGCAAAGGCCTTCCATTTAGACATGCTGTTTGAAGCATTCAACTATACACTCTGAGGTGTCCTGGGCCCCACCTAAGAGTGTGATACAGATGTTGCCCTCTGGGAGGGAATTCAATAAATGTTGGACCTTTTCCACTGTGGGTCAACCAGTGTACCACCTAAATAGGTGGGACACCAGCCAGGTAGAAGATATGCTTTTCTTTAACCCCTTGTCTACCAAGGTATGTTTATTAACAGCATTGTAAACAAGAGGTTAAAACAAGCTACAGCAGCTGTGAGCAGGATCTTTATAGCCGACAATGGGCATTAAGGCAAAAGTGATCACTTTTACAGGGCTACCACTATACCATACCATAGTTTTTCATGATTTCACAGACTAACTCCATTTTTAAAGCTCGAAACATTTGCTATCTATTTACTTATTGCACCCCATCTTTTATATTTTTCCAAGAAGTTTGGTATTATGTTTAATTTGCGCTCCTAACTTAACCCATAAGACCAAGTTGCTGTATAAATATCACAAATTATATTAGCACAACATTTTTCAAAAACATACAGCAATACCCACTGAAATTATTTGAATAAACAAAACAAATTTCCATAGTGCACATAAATCATACAGTACAATACATAGAATATGCACGTTCAGTTCATAGTTACACAATTGGTAGGTTTGTCACTACCGCTTCCCATATCCCTGTATATTGTGTCTACTAAAATGCCCATGTGAATTTTTTTTTTTTTACATTATCAACACTTCTACAGACACCGCATATTGTTATAGGGAGTTCCACATCCTTACCGCTCTAACAGTAAAAAAAGAAAAACCCTACACATTTTTAATGTAAATCTGCTTCTTTTCCAGCTGCTTTGAGTGACTGCTTATCTTCTTGAGGCATCTGAGACAGAATAGTTTCTGCTCTATGCTATGCTAGAATCCCCATTTAGATATTTGTATATTGCAATCATATCTCCTTTTATAAGCGCTTCTTCTCCAAGGAAAATACGTTTAATGTTTAGAGTTGGTCCTCCACCCCCCTTATTTTTATTTCCCTTCTCTGGACTCTCTCCAGTTCCAGCCCATTTTTCCTGAGGATTGTGACCAGACCTGGACACATACTTAAGATGTGGTTGAACCAGAGTTGTGTAAAGTGGTAGCATTATAGTTTTATCACTTGAGTAAATACGCTTTTTAATACATGCTAATACTCTGCTGGCCTTCCTTGCTGCAGCTTGCAATGGCATGCTATTGTTGAGTCTGTCACCTACTAGGAGCCCAAGAGCCTTTTCCATCCTTGATTACCCCCATGGTTCTCCCCTTAGTGTGTAACTTGCATTCATATGAGTTTTTTGCCCCCCAAGTGCATTTTTCTACATTGAGCCTCATTTGCCATGTAGTTGCTCACCCCTCTATTTTATCAAGATCTTCTTGTAAAGTTACTATATCCTGTTGTAAGGGTATTACCCTGCTTAGCTTTGTATTGTCAGCAAACACTGAGATTGAACTATTTATAACAACCTCTAAATCGTTTATGAACAAGTTAAACAGAATTGGTTCTAGGGCAGAGCCCTGGGGCACCCCACCCAACTCCAGACCGTTCAAAAGATACTATTGATCAGTACCCTTTGAACACCCTCCTGTGATCAGTTTTCTATCCAGGTACATACACGTCACGTCAATACCAACAGACCTCAATTTGTAAATTACCTCTTGCCGCCCACATTACCTTTACTGTGGACAGGTGGCATGGCCAGGCTTAGCAATGTAAATATATGTTGCCAGGCACATGCGCGCCACTTCCGTAACCAATGTGTCCGCAGGACACAGCAAATTATGGTTCCCGGTCGCATTGCAGTCACATAATCGCAATCTCAACAAAGCTGCTATGAGTGAATTTTATTCATAACAGCTGTGATGTTATTATTGGCCCACAGCTATCACGATATCTGGGCCAATCACAGCACCCTTCCATGTGATTAGTTGTGGCCAATCACAGGGTGTCAGCAATCAGCCCAGCTGTTATGAATGTAACCCGTTCATGACAGTTCAAACGATTGCTGTCAGTGTAAATCCCTGATCACCCCCCTAGAGTAGTATAGTCTCGCTATGGTGACACTGAATTACTGAAGTATGTAAAAAAAAAAAAAAAGTTTAAAAAGTTAGTCTGTGTCCCTGATAAATAGCTGGAACCTGTTTCTCTTTCATTCATTGATTGACACCGTGCTCCATATTCAGAACCATAGGCTTATATCTCTCCCTACAGGAGTAGGACACTAGGCAGAAAAAAGGACTTGGCTATGCCTATGGGCAGTCCTAGGTGGTATACATTCCCCTCTCTGCTATAGGCCTTCAGTTTTTTTTCTGCCTAGTTCAGGAGTAAGGACCTGGCTCCCTGCTGGGACCAAAGGTTCCATTACTTTTTTCTTTTTTGATGGAATTTTTGTTTTCCTGCAGCGACTTTCTATTAACAGCCAGGCTGAATATTCTAAACTAGATCAGGAGGTAACCCCAGTATGGTCAGTGAGCACGAGCACACCTTTAGCTGTGTTGGGTCAACCATGTCAGGCCCCATCCTGGACTTGGGTGGCCAGCGAGCTAAACGTCCCGCGGGACACATATGACCGGGCGCTGTGTTGCCTTGGCTGACAACCCCCCCACTTTGGTGGCATGGAGGTTCTGTCTTGGGAGTGTTACCCGCACTCTTTTACTGGAACGATGAGTCTCTCCTTCCATGGACGTGGTGTAGAGCGCGGGTACTCCCTAGGGTGGTCAATCCCTCTGGGGGTTCTCCTCCCCCTCCCTGGGTGAGGCCGTTAGCTGGTGTTTCTGCACTTTGCACTTGGGGGAATTGCTGGGGATGCTGCATGCCCAGGTTGTCTGTGTCCCCTTGGCCTAGGTACCTGCGGCGCACTGACCCCCTCCACCCTCGGGGCGGGGGGGGAGGGTGTGCGTATCACTTTCACTCACCTGCTGCAGCTTGTAGGACCTGGGGAGCTGGGGACCTGTCATCAGCCCGTCTGCTCTCCACGTGGTCGGATCATCCAGTAATTTTTGCCACAGCTTTGCGGCCTACTGGCTGGGTGTTGTGTGGGGCGGCCCCAGTGAGGGCGGCTGAAGCCGCTGCTTTCCATTTGGGTGTCTGCCCTCCCCTCAGCTTCCTCTGTTGGTCCTGGTCCCCCGCGCACACGCGGCCGGGCATTCAAATGTTTAGGCTGCGGCCTACTAGGCCGTGCAGCCGAGCAGGGCGCCTCCTTCTGGGTGGTGGCGCTGTGGCGGCGATCCGATTCGCCGGCATCTGTGGCTCTTTTCTCCTACGTTCACTGACAGACGCAGCTCTTAATGACTTTGTGGGGTTTTATGTTCGTCTTACCAGGAGTTAACTAGGCAGGGAAAAGAATCAGCTGGCCCCTCCCCTGGGGGCCGTCCTCTTTTCCTACATTAAAACCCCCCTTTTCTCGGTGTCTACGGCCGCTTAGCCTAGCGGCGGTGTCGCGGTGGTGGGTCTTCCTCCGCGGGACGAGCCGACGTGCCGGATCATCCGGCGTCGGATTTGTAAACTTACGGGCCGGCGCACACGCGCCCCCTGGTCCTGGTTGTCTCCTTCGACTCCCCTCCCGTCTGTGGGTTTACCTTTCGTCGCCGAAGTCGGCGGGAGTGACCCCGGCGGGGTGTGTTGTGGGTCGGTCATCCGGCGTTTCGACACCGTTTTTAATGACCTACTAGGCTGGTGCACCTCTCGTCTGCCCGACTACTGTCCAGGGGTCGAGGGGTCCAGGATGTTCGAC
>BLSH010544803.1:2280-14501 GCA_018402905.1 Glandirana rugosa | reverse complement strand
GTGTATAAGAGACAGGGCTTACCTGGATGATCTGCTCCTGCGAGCGGACTCTGTCTCTGCCCTGGAGGAGAATGTGAACATCGCAATGGTTTCATTGCGGGACTTCGGGTGGTTACTCAACCTGCAGAAGTCTCCAGTGTCTCCTTCCTGCCGTTCCGGAGTACTTGGGTCTCATTCTGGTCACGAGCCAAGCTTACAGTCGGCCGTGCGCACCCTACTATCACGCCGCCAGTCTTCTTTGCGGTCCTGTATGAGGGTGCTGGGGCTCATGGTCTCGTCGTTTGAGGTGATACTTTTTGACCAGTGTCACACTCGTTTGCTCCAACGAGCAATTCTGGTTCAATGGGACAAGTCCCACTGGTTCGTGGATCCTCTGATCCGGCTGGGCCCTCAGACCAGGGCGTCCCTCACTTGGTGGTTGTGGGACTCGGCCCTCACTCGAGGGAAGCCGTTCCTTCCCATCCAATGGATTATCACCACGGACGCCAGTCTGACGGGTTGGGGCGGAGTCCTGGAGCAGTTATCAGCTCAGGGTCGTTGGTCGGCCCAGGAGGCCTGTTTACCAATCAATGTGCTGCAGCTGAGAACAAGAGACAGGTGTCTTTCTCATTGGACGAGGAGATTGCAAGGCCGACCGATTCGGATTCAGTCGGACAATGCCACGGCAGTGGCGTATGTGAGTCAGCTGCGGAGGCAGCCCTGATTCTGCATTGGAGCGGTTCTCCATGTTCCGGCAATCTCTGCGGTTTACATCCCAGGCAAGGATTCGTTGGCAGTGGCCACGGATGCCCTGGTGGCTCCCTGGAGCCGTTATCGCTTCCAGTACGCTTTTCCTCCCATACGTCTGCTCCCGAGATTGGTGCGCAGAATAGCGATGGAAGGAATTCCGACCATTCTGGTGGCCCCGGATTGGCCTCGGCGCACTTGGTACGCCGACGTGGTGCAAAGGGTGGCAGACGCCCCCTGGCGGCTTCCGATGCGAGACGATCTCCTGTCTCAAGGACCCATCTTGCACCCTGTTTTACCCTCGCTGGCTTTGACGGCTTGGCTATTGAGTTCCAGGTGCTGAGGGATAGAGGAGTGGCCGACTCCGTGATCCCCACCTTGTTAAAAGCTCGCAAGTGCACCTCTCGCAAGATTTATCACCGTACCTGGAAGGCTTATATTGCCTGGTGCGAGGAGGAGGGCTACAACCCTCGCGCGTTTGTAGTCTCCAGGGTGCTGACTTTTCTTCAGCAGGGTCTGATTAAGCAGTTGGCTTTGAGTACTTAAGGGCCAGATCTCGGCCTTAGCCATACTTTTTCAGAGACCTTTGGCTTCGCACTCTCTGATTCGTACCTTTGTACAAGGTGTGCGACATGTGGCGCCTAGGGTGAGATCACTGATGGCCCCATGGGTTCTGAATCTGGTGTTTTTCTGTTCTTCAAAAACCACCTTATGAAAGGATCAGGGAGATCCCCTTACAACTTCTGTCGCAGAAGGTGGCCTTTTTTGGTTGTCATCACTTCTGCCAGACGAGTGTCGGAATTGGCTGCACTATCGTGCAGTCTCCTTATTTGGTGATGCATAAGGATAAGGCGGTCTTGCGACCCCTTCCTTCTTTTCTTCCAAAGGTAGTCTCTTCTTTTCATATCAATGAAGATATTGTTCTACCTTCATTGTGCCCTCGTCCATCGCACCCGAAGGAATTCGAGTTGCATGCCTTGGACGTAGTTAGGGCCTTACGGGTGTACTTGGCTGCTACAGCTTCTTTTCCAAAAGCTGACGCCTTGTTTGTTCTGCCAGAGGGCCCGCGCAATGGTTTGGCGGCCTCTTCGGCTACGAATTCTCAGTGCATTAGAAAAACCGCGACCCATGCGTATTCTGTTCGGGGCAAGGTTCCCCCTTTTCCGGTCACGGCTCATTCTACCCGGGCGGTTAGTACTTCCTGGCCCTTCAGACACCAGGCCTCGGTGTCGCAGGTGTGCAAGGCGGCCATTTGGGCCTCGGTTCACACTTTTCTCTATGTATTACAAAGTTGACGTGTTTGCATCTTTGGATGCTGCTTTTGGCCGCAAAGTTCTGCAGGCGGCAGTGTAGGCGCATTTGGCGCCTCCTCAGAGGTTCAGTTTGGTACAGTTGTTTGCGTTTTCCCACCCCTCTTTTTGACACAGCTTGGGGACGTCCCCACAAAGTCATGAAGAGCTGCGTCTGTCAGTGAACGTAGGAGAAAAAGGTATTTTATTAAAACTTACCGTAAAATCCTTTTCTCCGAGTTCACTGACAGACGCAGCACCCACCCCTCTGGGCTCTGTTTTGGTACGGCTTGTGTACAAACTGGAGAGGTCCTCTGGGAGGGGGGTTTTAATGTAGGAAAAGAGGACGGCCCCCAGGGGAGGGGCCAGCTGATTCTTTTCCCTGCCTAGTTAACTCCTGGTAAGACGAACATAAAACCCCACAAAGTCATGAAGAGCTGCGTCTGTCAGTGAACTCGGAGAAAAGGATTTTACGGTAAGTTTTAATAAAATCCCTTTTTTGCGTCCTACTATGTGGGCCTCCTTGGAGGGGTGTCAGTGGGCAACCCCATTTTGTGGGGTTCAGTCGGTAGCCCCCTCTGACTTTTTTGTGTTTTCCGGGTGAAGGTGGCACTTGGGCATAAGACTAGTGGATAGTGCCCTCCTCTGCCTCATCTGTCTTGTCCGATTCTGAATCTGGCTCTGTCACAGTGGACATGGCCCATCCTGCGGGGTTTTTAGCCCCGCTCCCTGTCCGTCAGATAGTGAGGATGATTCCTATACAACTGCAGCGGCGCACAAGAAGGCACTAGTTAATGCACTGGTTACATCCGTGCAGGGGACTTTGACGATGGAGGATGCAGCTGAGGCGGCTGCGGAGGTAGCCATTTCTTTTGGTACTCACAAGCCGTCTTTCACAGCAAAAGTGTTTCCTTATCCCTCCTACATTGGCAAGTTTGTCTATAAAGTTTGGGAGTGCCCAAAGGTCCCTTTTTGTGATTCCTAAACGTTTCATGGTGTAGTACCCCTTTGCAGAGTCACTTCTGTAGAAATGGACGGTCCCATCAGTGTTGGACCCTCCTGTCTCCAGGATAAATAATTCAGCTGTCATTTCGGTAGAGGCATCACCAGCCTTTGAAGATCAGGTTGACAGAAAAGCGGAGTCTGTGGACCGCAACATGTTCACTATTGCTGGTTCGGCGTCATGGACATTGCCCTGGTGTTGCGCTATAGTCTAAGGGGTGAGCAGCTTCCTCCTGTCTTTGTTAAGTTGGTGAACCAGTTCATCCAGGATCTTCAATTTCTCTGTGATGCCTCTCTTGACACGCAGCCCCCTTGATTTCTAAGTTCTTTGTTTCTGCAGTGGTGCTTACGCGTGTGTTGTGGATTAGGTGTTGGTCTGTGGGCCAAACCTCTAAAAACCTCTAATTGATTTGTGCTTACAGGGCGATTGCCTGTCTGGGGCTACCCTGAATTACATCATTAAGAGTTTCATGGGGGGAGGGGGCACAGAGCACCTTTCTTCGTAGTCTGGGAAAGGGAAGGAGCCTTGTCACAAAAGCGACCCTTCTTTCTCTGCACACAAGTCGTTTTTTTGTCTCTCAGGGTCCACTGACAAGGGTTCAAAACCTTTCAAGCCCTCCTCGGGAGATTGCAAGGGACCCTGGTCTGGCCAGCTGAGAGCGGGTTTCTCTAGACCTGCGGACAAGGCCCTTTGTGCGCCCTCACCCATGCCTGGGGTGGGGGGACATCTTTGTTGGTTTTCCAGGCCCATGGACCTCACTGGTGAATGACAAATGGGTTCACAAAGTAATTCTGTCTGGTTACAAGATAGTTTCGTTCTTGCCCTTCGGATAGGTTCTGTCCCCGTACCGGCTGCAAACTCTCTCTGGGGCAATGCAGGACCTGTTGCTTCAGGGTGTGATTGTCCCAGTTCCAGTATCGGAACAGTTTCAAGGTTTTTATTCAAACCTGTTTATGGTTCCAAAGGAGGGCAAGGTTCGTCCGATTCTGGACCTCAAGTCCATTCGCGTGGTGGTGGCATCCCTACATCTGAGTGATTTCCTAGCCTCTATCAACATCAAAGATTCTTACTTGCACATTCCAATCCGTGCCTGACATCAGCGTTTCCTCCACTTTGTTGTGAGAGGAGCACTATCAGTTTGTGGCGTTATCCTTAGGTCTCGCCTACGCTCCTCTGGTCTTCACAAAGGTGTTAGCCCCATTTTGGCATTGCTATGTCCGCGGTGGATTGCTGTGCTGGGTATCTTGGATGACCTCTTCTTCCGAGTCCTCATCTGGAAGAATCCAGACTGCCGATCAGTGTCTTGGAGCTTCAGTTGATAAGGTTGTGCCTTGGATCACTGGGCAGATCGGCTCCAGGGGCTTCCGGCATGGATCCAGTCGGGCCGGCCCTCTCCGCTGTACACATTCCAGGTGTGGAAAATTGGCAGGCGGACTATCTCAGTCCGCAGGTGTTGGACCAAGGGGAGTGGTCTCTTAATCCGGAAGGGTTTCATCTGATATTTCTGCTGTGATTCCAGTCATTCTGGTGGCCCTGGACTGACCTCGCCAGTCTTGGTACGCCGACCTAGTGCGAGTGGTCGACAAAGTACCTTGTAGGTTGTGTCTCAGGGAGAAAAGCCGATCTTACATCCTGCTTTACAATCGCTGGCTTTGTCGGCCTAGCTGTTGAAAGCCAGGTGCTGAAGGATAGATGTTGGTCTGGGTCAGTAATTCCAACTATGCTGAAGACTAGGAAGTCTACCTCCAGAAAGATTTACCATCGTCATCGTACGTGGAAAGCGTGCATTTCGTGGTCTGAGTCGATCGGTGTTCACCCTCGTTCCTTTTCGGTGGCTCGGGTTTTGCCCTTCCTTCAATGAGATGTTGAGCAGAAGTTGGCCTTGAGTACCTTCATGGGCCAGGTGTCTGCCTTGGGGGTCTTCTTTCAGTGACCCTTGGCATGCATTCTTTGGTGTGTGATTTTATTCAATGGGTTTGAAAATATTCTGGGGATCCCCCTGCTTACGCTGTCTCAGAAGGTGGCCTTTTTTGGTGGCTATCGCCTTTGCTTGCAGGGTGTCAGAACTGGCAGCGCTATCTTGTCATACCTCCTACTTGGTGGTCCACAAGTATAAGTGGTTCTTCGTCCATCCGTCGTTCCTACCTAAGGTTGTCTCTGACCTCCATTTGAATGCAGACATTTCTTTTTGTCCCAGGCCCGCTCATCCCAAGGAATTTGTATTGCATGTCCTGGATGTGGCTCCAGCAATTCGGGTGTATCTGGGAGCCACGGAGTCTTTTAGGGGGTCAGACTCATTGTTTCTGGTCACGGACGGACCAAGATATGGACTGCTCCCTTCTTCTGTGACCATTTTCAGATGTATCTGATAGATGGTGACGCAGGCCTATTCGATCAAGGGTCAGGTTCCTCCTTTCCCTGTAACGGTGCACTCTACTCGGGTGCTTAGTGCTTCTTGGGCCTTACGTCCTCAGGCGTCAGTGGTGCAGGTTTGCAAGGCGCCCACTAGGGGTGCTGAAATGAATCAATGCATTGCGATTCGATGGTCCCTGATGCGGCATCGATGCAGCGACTGGCCATAATGACATCATCTGACTTGACCATAGTGGACTTGTCAGGCGTCTCGAGTCGCCTGACAAGTCGCCTCCATGCATTGCAATGGAACCATTCTAAATAGGAGCGACTCAAGTCGCTCCAACTTAGAAAAAAGTTCCTGTACTACTTTTGAGGCGACTTCAGGAGACTTTCATTGACTTCTATTACAGAAGTCGCCTGCAATCCGCCCTGAAGTCGCCTTGGGCGTCCTGCAGCTCGATTCTATGATCATTATGATCATAGGACCCGGGCAAGCAGAGGTCGGGATATGGGCGCTGTGATTGGCCCTCCCGATCACATGATGGCTGTGTCCAATCACAGCCGTCACAATGTAAACATTTCTCTCCCCACCGAGCTCAGTGAGAGCTCCGTGTGGCGGGGGATGGGGAATCTGCAGCTATGTGACAGCTCTGTGTGAAGATGATTTTATACAGAAAGCTGTCACAGATTGCCCCCACACATAGTACACCAAGCACCACTGATACCACTGTCCCCCATACACGTCAGTCTCCCCATTAAAACATCTGTCAGTGCACAACACATCTGTATGTCCCCATCACATCTGTCACAGTGCACAAAACATCTATGTCCCATCACATCTGTCAGTGCACAAAACATCTGTCTGTCCCCATCACATCTGTCACATTGCACAACACATCTGTATGTCCCCATCACATCTGTCAGTCCCCCATCACATCTGGCACAGTCCCCAAAACATCTGTCTGTCCCCCCATCACATCTGTCAGTGCACAAAACATCTGTCTTTCCCCATACCATCTGTTGCAGTGCACAAAACATCTGTATGTCCCCCATCACATCACATCAAATTAAATACCACCAAACAGTCACATGAGTGCCGAGAGGCACCGTGCAGTATGTTGCTACATATTAGGAAGCATGTTGTACACTACAGTGGAGCACTTTGCACAGTAACGGGATTCAAGTTATTTTAACACCTGACCACCACCCACACCCATCGCCACCAACGAGCATCACCCACACCCCTCTACACCCATCTACACCCACACCCATCACTACCCAGCATCACCCACTGACACTCATTATCACCCACACCCCTCACTACCACCCACCCCCTCCACATCCTCCCACTGACACCCACACCCCTCTACACGCATCACCACCCACACCCCTCTACACCCACCCACTGACACCCAGCTTCACCCATCACTACCCAGCATCACCCACACCCCTCACTACCACCCACACCCCTCTACACCCAGCATCACCCACTGACACCCATCACCCACACCCCTCTACACCCATCATTCTCCAGACTTCCCCATCCTTCTGTTCCTATCTATGGATTCCTATATCCCCAGACTCCCCCATCTCTTTATTCCCATCCATGGATTCCTCCATCCCCAGACTCTCCCATCCTTCTGTTCCTATCCATGGATTCCTCCATCCCCAGACTCCCCCATCCTTCTATTACTGTCCATAGATTCCTCCATCTCCATCCCCAGACCCCCCCCCCCCCCATCCTTTCTTATTCATGGATTCTCCCATCCCTCAGTTCCTATCCTCCCTTGTATCCTAATCGTGATGCATCGCGGAATTGAATCGAATCGACCAGATAATCGCAATCGAATCATGAGACCAGTGAAGATGCGCACCCCTAGCGGCCACTTGGTCGTCGGTGCACACATTTACTAAGTTCTACAAAGTGGATGTGCTGGCATCTGTGGATGCTTCTTTTGGCTGCAAGGTTTTGCAGGCTGCGGTTTAGAGGATCAGTTCCTCCTTTGGGGGTATATTGTTTAAGTTGGGCTTCAGCTTTTTTGTTGAGCTCCTGTTGTGCCTGGTTGACTCTTGTGTTAAGCCTTGGGATTTTTTTGTTGTCCCACTCCTCATGTTTGCCACTGCTTGGGGACGTCCCTATGGTTTTGAATATGGAGCGCTGTGTCCGTTAATGAACAAAAGAAAATAGGATTTTTGTACTTACCGTAAAATCCATTTCTCTGAGGCCTTGACGGACGCAGCACCCACCCCTCTAAGGAGTTTAAATACTTCTGACAATGCTTGTTACTAAAATTGTTACTAATCTGATGGCCTATAGCAGAGAGGGGGATGCAAACCACCTAGGACTGCCCATAGGCGTAGCCAAGTCTTCTTTCTGCCTAGTGTCCTACTCCTGTAGGGGGCGATATAACCGTATGGTTCTGAATATGGAGTGCTGTGTTTGTCAATGAACTCTGAGAAATGGATTTTACGGTAAGTCCAAAATCCTATTTTTTAGCTTGCATGGAATACAGTATGCACTTAAAAAAATATCTGTATTTATTTCATTTGGTTGCACTGTTATGTGTTTGTTCTATCTAATTCTATATGACTTTCTCTGTTTTGTCCCTGCAGACTGACAATATATTGGAGGATCAAGACCTAATAGATATTGGAATCACAGATGTAGATCATCGTCGCCGACTTCTTCATGCAGCCCATTTTTTACCAAAGGTAACGAAGTTACAATAATGCACCCTTCTTTCCATGTTTTAGGTTAATTTCAGGGTCCTCTGAAATACATCCAGATTAAACTGGTTTTATTCTGTGTAACAGTACTGTCATAAATACTAAGAGTATTTGAAAGTGTCAGTATGAAAAACAGGACACTGGAATAACTGTTTCCTTAGATGTAGCTGTCAATGCTGTAGAATGGTCTCATCTAATAAAACTTAATATATAACTTCAAATTTACTACTGCTAACAGAGCAACACAATCGGTGGTGTTGGCAGGAAGTATGGATAGTTTTAATAGACTCTTGGACGTGCAACTTAGCGAAAACAATATACAGGGATATGGGAAATGATTTTTCTACACATACCCACCTACACAGGTAGTACTGGATGGACTGTTGTCTTTATTCAACCTTACCAACTATGTAACCCTGATTCTCCTTTTCTGGGGTCCCCTACAAACGCTCCAGGTCCCTCCTCTTCGGCAAGTGCCCCCAGGGAAAGCCATTTTCCCTCGGGGTACCCAATGCGTGCTCACTCCCTCACTGCCCAGTCTGCGTCTATTGGCACAGACTGGGCGACTCAGGCCCACTCCCTCGTTACAGCATTTAATTGACAGCAGTAGGAGCCAATGGCTGCTGCTACTATCAATCTGCACAGGAGGGAGACGGCGGATAGACCTCTTGCTCTTGTGCATATCGCTGGATC
The DNA here is from genome assembly GCA_018402905.1 of Glandirana rugosa. NCBI lineage: Eukaryota > Metazoa > Chordata > Amphibia > Anura > Ranidae > Glandirana > Glandirana rugosa. The sequence continues at coordinate 5,708 of BLSH010544803.1, read as the reverse complement.
GGATCGGGCTCCAGTAAGAATTGAGGGGGGGGGAGGGTGGGCTCCTGTAGCACAGAAGAATTTTTTTACCTTAATGCATACAATGCATTAGGGTAAAAAACCCTGAGGCTTTAGAACCACTTTAAATCAGAGTGTGGGGCCTAGTCTACACCAAGTATTTTTACATGATGGTTCAATTCCTAATACCTTCCCATGTCGCCATTTACAAACTTTTGTTACCATCTACTGAAATTTTTTTGCAGTTGCCTGAGCTATAAGTTATTACATAAGCCCACAAAAAATTGAGGACTTGAGTTAGTTACTTTGTCAACGGTGATATTATTTGAGTACCGATATAAAGGGTGAATAGAACTAGTGCGCAAACCAGTACGTAAAATAAGGTGGTAGCTGCCAACACAGATAAGGTAACCTGATACCAAAAAAATGATTTGAAGTAGAGAATGTGTAGCGCTCACCAATAAACTTAGCAATACAATCTGCCCATAGGGTCAGAAAAGATTGTGCATCAAAAAGCGTGTGAATAAATAAAGAAAAAAAAATCCAACTAAAAACAAAATGGTGTAATAACTAGGAATCACCACAAGATGTCATCTGTGCACTCATCACATTACAATCGATCTAGGTCTTTCTATGTATGTGTGACAATCTAAGTCTGACTTAACCACCAAGGACGTACATTGACATCCTTGGGTTTGAGTGGTGATATCTGAATGGTGCCTGCAGCACCAAAAGCAAAATAATTACAAAAAAAAAATTTAAAGCGATCCGTCCCGCCGAGCTCGCATGCAGAAGCGCAAGTCCCGTCCACATATGAAAACGGTGTTCAAACCACACATGTAAGGTATTGCCGCGATTGTTAGAGCGAGAGCAATAATTCTAGCACTAGACCTCCTCTGTAATGCAAAACTGCTAACCTGTACAATTTCTTAAATGTCACCAATGGAGATTTTTAAGTTGCAAAGTTTGTCGCCATTCCGCGAGCGGACGCAATTTTGAAGCATGACATGTTGGGTATCATTTTACTCAGCATAACATTATCTTTCACAATATGGAAAAAATGGCCTAACTTTACGGTTTTCTTATTTTTTAACTAAAAAAAACTGAATTTATTTTTTTTAAAAAAGCACGCTTTTAAGACCGTTGCGCAAATACGGTGTGACATAAAGTTTTGCAATGACCACCATTTTATTCTCTAGGGTGTTAGGAAAAAAATGTATATAATGTTTGGGGGTTCTAAGTAATTTAACAGCAAAAAAAAACTGTTTTTAACTTGTAAACAATGAACCCAAAAAAACAGACTCGGTTGAGAAGTGGTTAAATAAAGTCCAATTGCAATATAGACATAATCAGTTCCAACATAAAAGCAATCAGAATGTGCTATATACGTAAAGTGCAGTGTAAAAAAGAAACATATCCACTTAACTGTAAAATCAAACTTTAAATGAAAAAAGTGTTATAACTAGAATTCACCACCGGAGGTCATCTATGCACTCTTAGTAGAGACGATTATCATCTGATGACTTGATCTAGGAAATATGTATAAAGTGCTAGCTTTTGGTTTTCTGGGAGGCCCTAAGTTGTTGTTCTATGAACTACTGAAGGGAGGGCGAGAAAAAGCTCATAACACTCTGCTATCCTTACTCAAATGATTAAAATTATGGACTGGACCAATTACATTAACCTAGGGGCTGGGATTACTATCTACCATTGTGGGAGAACACCATTCTCTGAGTGGTAAGAAGTGGGTGTATGGTTTCTGGGCCAGCTGCTGTCAGAATTCTGCCTTAACTCATATGCCCAATTACAAGCCTCCCATAACGAATCGAGACGCCAACTGTACAGATGCTTTTAACTGCGCTGTGTCCTTCACTCTTAATTCCCTACATTTCCCCTTAAAGCGATACTAAAGTCTCTTTTTTTTTTTTTGTTAAAAATAACAAACATGTTATACTTGCCTGCTCTGTGCAATGGTTTTGCACAGAGCAGCCTGGATCCTCCTCTTCTCGGGTCCCTCTTCTGTGCTTCTGGCCCCTCCCTCCTGTTGAGTGCCCCCACAGCATGCTTGCTATGGGACACCCGAGCCGAGCCACAGCTTCCTGTGTCCATTCAGACATGGAGTTGCGGCCCCACCCCGCCTCCTTTATCTCCTCATTGGCTGACTGACTTTGACAGCAGCAGGAACCAATGGCACCACGCTGCTGTCTCAGCCAAGGGGGAGGGGAGTCCTGGTCAGGTGAAACACTCCTGCAACATTGCTGGATTTAGATGGACCTCAGTTAAGTATTAGGGGGACTGAGGGGAGCTGCTGCACACAGAAGGCTTTTTATCTTAATGCGTATAATGCATTAAGATAAAAAACATGCCTTTACAACCACTTTAAGCCGGCCATAGGTGGAGTGATTTTCTTTCCTGCAGCCACAGGTTGCTGGAAAGAAAACCTATCGATTCCCCCATCAGTACAATCAGTGTTGATGGGGTGGAGGAATCTCTCCTGCAGAACTATTGTGTTCTCCCGGCGGGGGAGCCATCTTTGCTGGGAAAACACAGTGATTATTGCTAGTGGCCATAGCCGCTGGCAATAATTGCATGAAAAACCTGACAGACTGGTTTTATCCAAGTTGATTGATCAATCAGTTTAGGTGCAATCAGCCTGCCCATGCATGATTCGAATATCGTCCAGTCTCTGCTTAACCGACTGTGGCTGCCTTTACCCGGACAACACCTTCATAACCTTTCTGTAATATGACCTTAGATTAGTCTTATTGGTGACCTTTTTTTTTTTTTTTTCACAAGAAACTTATTCTGTCGCAGCTTGTAAATTCCCTCCAGGCTTGGAATGTGGATGTAACACAAGTGGGCAATGAGATGTGGGTTCTTTTAGGTTCCTTTAAAATCTCTCTTCATCAGAGATATAAAAATTCAGGTACAGTGAGGGAAAACAGTATTTGATCACCTGCTGATTTTGTACATTTGCCCACTGACAAAGAAATGATCAGTCTATAATTTTAATGGTAGGTTTATTTTAACAGTGAGAGACAGAATAACAACAAAAAAAAAGTCCAAAAAAAAAACGCATTTCAAAAAAGTTATTTAACCACTTCCCGCCTGGCGGAAGTTGACAAATGACGTCCAGGTGGGTGGCTCATTATCCTGACTGGATGTCTATTGACGTCCTCAGGATAATCCGCGATCGCGCGCCCCGGGGGCACGCATTGCGGCGATCGGTGGTGCCGTGGGTCAGTCTGACCCATCGCATTACCGACCGAGGTAAAAGGCTTCGATCCGAAGCCTTTTACCATGTGATCAGCCGTGACCAATCACGGCTGATACTAGTAAAGAAACAGTCACCCGTTTACATGTTTTAGTCGTCCACTAGTTTATGACAAAAGGGAGTGACATGGACTTAAAAATATAGAGACTACTTCTCT
>BLSH010544801.1:10369-21125 GCA_018402905.1 Glandirana rugosa | reverse complement strand
TGGTTTGGGGTGACCGTGTACGTATAATTTTTTCGATCATTTCGTAATCTGTTACCGCTTGTAATATCCATTGTACTCTATTACGGTAATGAGTTTCTCTGTTATCTTATTTTCTTACATAAAGAAACACTTTTTTTGTTAGTATGTGATGATTTGTGCAGGGAGAGGTGGGTTTAGGGGGGACTGGACTACGAGAGGGGATTTGAGCTAGGAGGGGGTGGGGGGTTTGAGCTAGGAGAGGGTGTTTGGGGGTGAGAATTTGTGCAGGGAGGGGCATTGGGCTAAGAGCTGGGATTTGAGGGTGAGAGAGTTTGTTCTGAGAGTGGGTATCAGGATCAACTTTAACCCTTAGGGTTGTCCGCTCTGCCCCATTGCTTTTATACACAGACTCCCTTTACCTGCACAGGCAGCAATTTTATGCGGTCAGCATGGCAATTATGATTGTTTTTTTCACAAAGAAATACATTCTTTTATTCTATTGTCTCTTTGAGTAATGGCATTATCTCATGTTACCTATAATGTTCGCCATTGTCTAATGCTTTACTAGCTTTTTTAATATGCATGTGCCAGTGGGGTTTGGTGACATACAATTTTTTAAATGAAATAATCACCTGTGTATGAAATGTTTGGTAATTGCCATGCTAAGAAACTTCCTGCTTCATGAAGGAAGAAAATAGGTTTACACAGCTAAGAGGCGGGAACTTCCTCTAACCCTGCCATTGCTATGGAAACCTGACCCACAAGCCTTTACACAGCACAGAGCATGTGTGAGATTTGCAGGTGCATTATGGGAAGAGACAGAAGGGAATACAGGAAGAGATACGCTGTGGCTTCAGGATGCCCACACAGAAGATGGCCACGGTCTGCTGTAATTTTATAAGGTAAGAAATTGATGCTGCTAACATGATAAACAAACCTCAGTATACAGCAAACCTTTACTAGAATACACTAAGAATGACTTTTAAAGTGGTATTTTTGTCTTAAAAGTAGAATTTTGGCCGGAACACCGCTTTAAAGTGATTGCTGCAGAGCTCTTGAGTGGCCATATTCAGTGTGGGCATCCTGCACTGACATGCAAAGACCGTCCATTAGAGGGCGCCGGTGTACTGCCATTCTAGCCAGTTTATAATTTTAGCCAAACCCCCTCCTCCTTCTCTCTCACCAAAGACAATGAAATAAAGGTGAATGTGCAGCGAATGCATTACGCTTCTCAATCCCTCCACCCCATAAAAAAACTAATAAACATCCCACACAGGTGATGGAGTTCCGCCAAATATGAAGCCCCTCCGATGTGACGTCAGTTGGCCGTTACTGTCCACAATGAAAAAAAAAATTGATAATGGGCAGCAGCCAATCAGCTCTCACTGTCAGTGTCATGTGGGCGGGGCCACAGCGTCTGGCTTCTAGCCTGCGCTGACCTTAGAGGAACTGAGGCTATAAATAGAAGGTGGGGGGAGTCACCGCATGAATCGATCATTTAGTGGCTGGCTGCTGAGGCGAACAGACGTGTTTTGCATTTGTCTGTCTTACTGTTTCTAGCACACAGCTGATTTAATTAGAGCTTGGTACAGATTAATAATCTGTATACTCATCTTATCTACATTATATACTAGTGTGATACTATATCTATATACTGATCCAATACACGGTATATACTACAGATAGGAATTATTCTTGGTGTATTGTAGCATCTGATAGCAGCAATGGTGCGATACACCCAACCGAATAGAGGAAGGGAGGAAGCTCCCAAAGGGACGTGGTACAGCTGTCTTTGCGATTGTCCGCTCCTTGATTTGCTGGAAATATGCTTTCCATACAATGATGAAGAAGAAGAAGATGACAGGAGGCTGCTCAATAAGCGTTTTCGATACCGGGAAGACTCAGATACAGGAAGGAGGAAAGGAACAGGGGCGGTGAGGGAGACTGAAGAAGAAAAACGTCAGAGACAAAGATCAGAGAAGCTGCACCATGAACAAGTCTTACACAGAATGCAGGCAGCGGTCAGAGGCTTTCTAGCCCAGCGGGCATACAATGCATTTATATCAAATCCAGGTCCAGACACAGTCAGGGGCTTTACTCGCTTCCTGGGCCCTACAGATGTCCATCTGCAGCTTCACCTGAATAAGCTGAATGTGAATTTAACGGCTACAAGTAAAGCTCTCCAAGAAAACTTGCAGGTGTTCTTCAACTTGAACAAAGACCTCAGAGCTCTAATAAAGTGCAATATGGCCCAACGGGATCTGGCATCCCAATTCAAAAAACAAAGACGTATCAATAAGAAGCAAATTAAAGAGGCCATAGACAAGCGCAGACAGGAGGCTCGTGAGGACAAAAAGAGGACAGACAGGCTGGATTGCTATGAAGGCCTCTTCTACGGTCTGCAGACGAATCCAGCTTATCTGACCAGACTCATTAACCAGGTGACATCCTTTCTGGATATTACAGACAAACTGCTCTTACCGCTCTATAATTACGGACAAACTCCACGAGAAGAGTGCTATTTTATTAAATTAATGGAATTTGCTCTTCGTAAGGAAGTGGAGGAAAACATTGAGGCGATATCGCTTGATAAATTACAGATTTTAAATATAATCAACTATTATTACACCCAGACACATGAGATCAAGTACATAGTTGGGGCAATGGCTTATGCACTAAATGCGACACTCCTAGTCCAAACACAACTGACCCCTTCAGAGGTGTTGCCTTCCAATGTGCTGGGCAGATTCAAATCAATGTTCACTGGAACCGGACATAGTCAATGCAATTTATTCACCCTGATAGACAAATTTGTACAGGCTGTATTCTCATCCGTGGACACGTTAAACATAGATAATTATGAAAGAATGGACTTTGTAGGCATGCTAGATAAAAAGTATTATCAACTTTTTTTTTTTTAATCAAAGAAAAGGCTTTATTGAGAGAATGACACAGGTACAAAACCCTTCAATAAGGTGTACATATACATGGTTTGCATAGCATTTTGACATAGGACATGTTAAATTTGTATACAGTATTAACATGTACGAACACTGGAAGCATATCATGCCTTTCTCTCCTACATCTCACCAGACCATCAAACTAACTGTTAACACATTAACACTTTCTGGAGCATATACAGAAGTAATATTAAATGTAGTAGGCACTTGTTCCACTACTTGTACTCCGAGACACGAAGAAGTTTGTATTTTTTTGCTTTCTAATTCTCCGAGCATCTTTAAGAATATAATATTTTGTCCTTTACAAGCTGATGTGGAGCCACCCCTGGGCTTTCCAGCCAGGCCTGCCAAATTTTCTCAAATTTTCCTTGTGCCTTTCTATGTTTATATGCGTTCTTTTCCCTAATAAGGATAGAGTTCACTGTTTGGATCCACTGCTTACTCGTCGGTGCACGTGGGGACATCCACATTCTCGCTATTAGTTTCCTTGCCACATACAATAATCTAAGTAGTGCTATATATGTAGGCTGGGTATATAACCCGTCCTGTAGACCCCCTAGAAGACATGCCAGTGGGTCTATTGCCAGTTGCACTTGATAGACAGTATTTATAGTGGTTACAACCTTTGTCCAATATCTTACCAATTTGGGGCAATGCCATAACATATGAATAAAATCCTCTGGGTGAGCCTGGCATTTAGGACAGATGGGGCTATCACGTGGTCCCCACTTGTGTAACAGCGTTGGGGTTCTATATACCCGGTGTAGAATGAATAGGTGAGATAACCTTTGAACCGCCGAGACGGAGACCAGCGGACCAGCCTCAAGTATCTGCTCCCACTGTTCCCCATCAATAGGTCCCACATCTCTCTCCCACCTCTCACGACAGGGCAGTACATCAGGGGCCTGTATATGTGCCAGCAAGTACAGATATATTTTGTAGATTATACCTTTCCTCTCTGGTTCCTTAAAAATAGATTCAAGAAAGGGGGCCTCCACTAGCTGCATCTTGGTCTGTCTAGCCTGATAAGACATGGCATGTTGTAGTTGCAGGTATTGGTATTGCATATTACGTGGGATAGGGAACTCTGCCATTAAGTCCTCATACGATCTAGTACCAATGTCCCCATATACCTGTGATATATATTTAATTCCAGCTGCAAACCAGCTATGAAACCCTGAAATTTTGTGTAATTCTGCATAGAATCTATTACCCCAGATTGGGGAAAAGACAAAGAAACCCGTAAGACCCAGATGGTTTTTAATTGCTTTCCACAGTTTTTCTAAAAGTACCGCCGTAGGGCATCTAAGGGGTAACACCGGAAAACCCATCTCCATATGTGCCGAGGCCTACAATCCAGACAACGGAGGCACAAGTAGTTCCTTAGCCGAGTCCGCCAACAAAGGCAGGTCCCAACCAGTGAAATGCTGCAATTGTGCCGCTAAGTAATATGTCTGGGAGTGGGGGACCGCCAGGCCACCCTGTGTTTTGGGGTATTGTAGTATTGACAACTTAATACGCGCCACTTTATTCTTCCAAATAAGGGCTCTAAACAATGCGTCCACTCGCAGGAACCAGTATTTTGGTATCTAGACTGGTGCATTGTGTAATATATATAGCAATTGAGGAGACCATATCATTTTGATCAAATTGGCACGACCAGTAACAGACAGTGGCAACCTACACCAGACCGCGCATTTCTGTTTAAACTTATGCAGAATGGGTTTAAGATTTAAAGTGATATATTCTTCTACCTTAGCTGATATCATGATCCCTAGATATTTAAAGGAGGAGACCACCTGAATCTGCTCATCTTGGGGTTTTAGTGACTCAGGAATATTATCAACAGGGAGGAGCACCGATTTGCCCCAATTAATGGTAAAACCAGATAGCCCCCCAAAGTATTCAATCAGTTGCATAACTGCTGTTAGTGATCCCTCCGTATCTCCCAAGTACAACAGGGTATCGTCTGCATAGAGAGACACCTTCTCCTCCACTGCACCCCGCCGCAATCCCACAATCTGCGGTGAGGCCCTGATTGCAGCCGCCAGTGGCTCCAGCGCCAGGGTGAACAATAGCGGTGAGAGCGGGCATCCCTGCCTGGTGCCGCGAAACAATGGAAAAGAGTCTGACAATGAGCCATTAATCCGTATCCTCGCCCTTGGGCTTGCATAGAGAATCTGCACCCATCTCACAAACCCAGGTCCCAGACCAAACCTTTCCAACACTGCCCAAAGATATCTCCACTCCACGCTGTCGAAAGCTTTGGCAGCATCGAAGGAAAATATGGCCCTATTGCCCGAGTTAGTCACTGGAAGCTGGAGATTTAGAAACAACCTACGAATGTTAAGGGCTGTGGATCTGGCCGGGATGAACCCCGACTGGTCTATATGTACCAGCCCGGATATAACCCCCGCCAATCTATTCGCCAGAACCTTAGCCAGTATTTTAATATCTGTATTAAGCAGCGAAATGGGTCTATATGAGTCAGGGTACAGTAGAGGCTTACCCGGCTTAGGGAGTACTATAATAATTGCTTCAGTCATTGAATCAGGAAGCGTTCCAGTTTCCAACGCTTCATTAAATGTATCCAGGAGAGCTGGGAGCAGGGCCTCCCCATAGTGTTTATAAGTCTCCGATGGGAGTCCATCCGTCCCTGGTTATTTATTATTGGCCATTTGTGACACTGCTAGGGACAGTTCCTCAATGGTCAGAGGGGCGTTTAACATTTTTAGGTCCTTTTGGTCAACCCTCGGTATCTCACATCCATTTAGAAACTCATCAATTTCTCCCTCTGTAGGATTTACCTTGGAGGCATATAAATCCCGAAAGAATTCCAGAAAAACCCCAAAAATTGGACCCTGTTCCCTGACCACCTCCCCCACCTTATTTTGAACAGCCGCCACATGAGGAGATTCCCTCTGTGTACGGGCAAGCGCTGCCAATAGATGACCAGTGTATTCCCCTTCCTCAAAGTACTTCTGCTGCATAAAGAACCTTTTATTTTCCGCTGCTGTAATTGACACCTGACGGTAAAGGGCTTGTGCCTCCAACCATCTCCTCTCTGTATCCTCTGTCGGGTTGTTCAAATACTTTTCCTCGGCCTTGCCAGCCTCACTAAGCACTAGATTTTCCCACTCTTTACTTCTTGTTTTCACGAACGTTATTTGTCTAATAATGAGCCCCCTGAGGTGTGCCTTCAATGAGTCCCACACCACCGCTAGTGAAGCCGATTCCCGGTTGAAGCGCAAAAATTCAGCAAGAAGCGGACCCACAGGGTCCGGTGCGGGAAATAACTTGAACCAAAAGGGATTCACCTTCCATAGTTTGGTTGATGAGGTACTATTGAAGGAGGCATTGATTATAAGAGGGGAATGGTCGGATAAATTACGTGGTACATAGCTTGCTTGCTTTATCAGGGTATACGCAGGCTCGTTAACTATACAAAGATCTTTTCTAGAGAGACATTTATACGTTGCAGAGTAACATGAATAACATTTTATGTCTGGGTGCATCTCCCTCCACACGGCCCAGCTCAACCACCACGCGCGCAAATGGGGTAGGGCCCCCAGGGGGCACATTTTGACAAGAGTGAGAGGAGAATTTATCTAAGCCCCTATCCATTACATTATTAAAGTCTCCTAGGACAAAGGTGGGTACATCAGGGGACAAGGCCATAAATTGCGCCAAGTGTTTTACAACCTCAGGCGAGTACGGTGGAGGAACATACACACCAGCAATCACACACTGTTTCCCCACCAGCCTGCACAAAAGGAAAACATATCTGCCTTGTTCGTCCAATCGAGAGTTAATCAACTGAAAAGGCATGCTGTTAGCAATCAGCACGCTCACCCCTCTAGAGTAATTTGAGTAAGTGGCGTGAAATTGCGTGGGGTAACCCCTATGTTTAAGGAGATGCACAGTGTCTGCCTGCAAATGCGTTTCCTGTAGACAAATTACTGTTGGTTTATATTTAGATAGCGTTGTAAACAGTGCCACCCTTTTCACGGCATCCCCCAACCCCCTAATATTCCAAGTTACAAAAGTACAATCATCCGCCATGGGTGTGGGTGGGTATCATACTGTTGCGGGTTATCCAATTGGCTCCACTCCCTGCCCCCTTTGAGAACAGAGAGGCACGTCCATGTACATTTATATAGCAAGGCCAAGGAGGACCTCAATAATGAGGTATAAAGGGGATGGGGGGAACAAAGGAGAGCATATTTTCCTTCGGACTGTTATCGATAGGGCTGTTTTGAAAGCTTCGTATCTCTGTGGCAAGCGGTGTTTGATCAACTCAGGTACCATGGTGCTCCAGAAAAACTGTACCCCGCAACAGGCAGGGCATAAACCAAGTCTTGAACAAACAAGAACAGTACACTGTATTGTGAGCATCAATAGAACATCATCACATAAAGTGGAACTGTCCACGCGGGACCAAACTGTAGGGGGGCCCCAACCACCCAAGAGGAATCTCATTGAGTGTAAGGGCTTGTAACATTCTTCTGTTGAAAGGCAGTTTCACGGAGTGTTCCACTTCGCTGTGGTGTCCGCCTTGAAAAAGAAAAAACAAGAAAGGAGAAAAACCCAAAATATAGGGAAGACAGGTACTTATTGTCCATATTGTAGTAACCCGGCCCGACACTTAGAGCAGGACATTCGGACCATCTCAACCTCCAACCTGGAGCAAGGGTGCAAACAGTCACGTATTTTTCGCCCGGGGGAGGGCACTTTCATGGGCATCCAGCCAGTGAGCTGCAGACCCTGGGTTTTCAAAGAAGTGAGTTTCCCCGTTGGTGGTTACCCTTAGCTTGGCAGGATAAAGCATGGCATAGGAGACATCATATTTCCTGAGGCGTCTTTTCACATCAAGAAATTTCGCCCTCTTACGTTGCACCTCAGCCGAAAAATCCGGATAAAAGGATATTCTAGCATTGTCGATTTTCATTACTTCCCCCTTTGTTCTTGCTTGAAACAGGATAGCGTCCCTATCTTTAAAGTTTAGGAGCTTAAATAGAAATGGACGAGGGGGTTCTCCAGGTCTAGGAGGTTTCGCCGGTACCCGGTGTGCTCTTTCCACTGCAAACATAGAGGAAAAGGCTTTCTGCCAAATTTATCTGACAGCGAGTTTTCTATAAAGGCGACCGGATTCTTCCCCTCCGTTCGTTCTGGAATGCCCACTGCTCTAATATTGTTCCGTCTGAGCCTATTCTCCATATCCTCGAGACGGGCCGCTTGGCCCGCTGTAACTGTTTGCATCTGGTGTACGTCCCGGGATAGGGGTGTAATCTCATCCTCCACGCTACTCATTCGGTCTTCCAGGGCCCCAGTACGGTCACACAACTTTTGCATGTCTTGCCTAATAAAATTAATCTCCGCTTTGACCCCCTTCACCTCCGACGTTAAATTAGTGAGATCCGAGCTGCAGGAGTTAACCGCTTCAAGGATGTCTCTGAGTGTGGGTTCTGCCTGTGATGAGGCCTGCTCTCTGCATGTGGTATCTTGACCTACCGAGGCCTGCGTGCTCACCGCCTCCCAGCGGAGAGCCGCCGGGGTCTCCTCCGGCCAATCCCCTCCCAGGCCTGCCGGGTCTGCTCCTGCATCTGTTGCCTCGCCGGTTGTTCTGCTAGGCTTCGGTTGTGGCATCTTACCCGGTGTCTTGGCGAAGAGCTTATGTGCCGCCTCTGCAGCCGAACGAAGCGCGCGGCCGCCATCTTGCCCCATCTGGTCCGTCGAGGATGAACTGCCCTTCGTCCGTTTAGACATTGCTGGGATCAAGTGTCGGGTACCACCAAGCTCAGCAGGTCTGCGGGTGTATTATATTGCCGGGCTGAGCCGTTTGGCTCGGTCAGGATCGTTGTAGCAGGATATCTGTACGGATCTTCGGCGGAGCTAGCTGTCCGTGCTTCCTACTCCATCAGCTGCAAGCCACGCCCTATAAACTTTATTTGTTGCACAAAATGGCATCCATGTGCCCAAGAAAAGACAATTAACATTTAAAATTGTTATTTTAAAATGTATGTATCCCAAACACCATGTGCATTGTCAAGGGACCTCTATGAGATGCAGACATGGGATTCCCAGGGGTAACCGACCAGTGGGGTCGAGTCCCAAGGGAATCAACCAAGAAGTGTTCCACAGTTTACCTGGGATATATGTCCCACCGCAACCCAATACCTCAGTACATTAATATACGTATATATAATTGATACACAATAAACATTTGATTAGTTTAGGTTTTGGTTACGCTGGTGTAGCTCCCAGTAGTTTAAGTGGATAATGGTTTCCTGCTCTGCTCAACTAGTTTCACGCTCATGTGATCTGCGCTTCATCTGGAGCTGAAGAGACAGTCTAATAAAAACATATATATGTATAATGAATACATGCATATTGGAATCAAACATACATACAGAGTGTGATCTTCTACTTATTACTGGTATATTCTACATTGCAACAAATCCATACAAAGTGGTAACCACTTACATTGTATGTACCAGAGTTGATACGCCAGCTATAGTGGTTTCCCCCTGGGTTCAATGAGACCACCCCCAGGCTTGGGGGGCCTCTCTGGGAGGCTAGAATCAATGGCAATCCAGTCGTACACCCCACAGGTGACCAAAGCTGCACCAGGCAGATATGGGGGCCTATGTATAATAAAAATGGAACATAACATGACAAAAAGTTTGGAATAATTAGCCTATATTTATATAGTATTAACCTGCAATTACCTGAAGAAACTATATTCTTAAAATGGTATCCAAAAAGCTATATATAAACATCTATCAGCCTCTTTAAACAGGCGTGTGTCTATAGTGTCTTGGAAGATCGGGAGATATGTAGGTGAGGCAGCTGCAATGGATACCATAGGTATACCATATAATTTAGTACCCTGCAGAGTAAGTGTAAGGTGCCTCCGATATAGGATCCAGACACTATAAGATATGAAAATATCAAAGTAAGTATGCAATACACCAATTGGTGCACAGGGGTTAAATGGACATGTGTGCGGCAAACAAATCAACCGCCTAAAATGCCACTTACCAGATACAGGGATACGTAGCAAAAGAATATTGGTGCCCCAGGAAACCAGTGTGGACTGCCAGTCTGTATCGCAGCTGCAGCACGCCCGTCTTAAATAGAGCTCACATAGGTCCCAATTGATGGCGTCTTTCCAAACAGGCGTGTGACGTCATCAACCTGGCTGAGCCAGTGCGCACACGCACAACCGCCCCTCCACCCCCCAGGTGACTGGAGCATCAGTGGGATCAGATGCTCATCTGGGAGTCAGGAGGGGACGGCGCGCGCATCGCATAGGCAAGGAGCTCCCCCTGGTGGGTGAACTCCCATGCCGCAGTGTCCAATTCCCAGCGCATGTCAAGGGAGACCAGCACCGAGCGGGCAACAGTGGCGCTTTCAGCCGCATACCCGCCCAAGGGCACAAACAATCCGGTCCCCAAAGGGGGCAAAACCGGGAGAGCAGAAACCCTACCCATGATGGAAAAATGAACCCAGGGGAAAGGAACCACCAGCGCCGGAGATACAGAAACTGTACATAGAATATATAAGTCATACAGAAAAGTATACATATTCATAAATCTTGTATTGTACACACCTGGGCCCAAAGCCCATTAGGAAGCCAAGGTAAAAGTATGTAACAATAAAAAATTGAATACATAATTTTTAAGGTCAAATGATTGAACCAATGGACTCAGTCCAATTTTGAAGTATACCCCATATATCGGATACCACATGCCATGATAAATGCATGTGGTATGCTAAAGCAAGGATGCCTAAATCCCTGGCCTAACAAACACGGG
>BLSH010544798.1:856065-872209 GCA_018402905.1 Glandirana rugosa | reverse complement strand
CCATGCCATTAGTAGGCATGGCTGTGATGGCTTCTAAGGGCAAACCAGTGAAACACTTGTTGATTGGCTGCCCTACAGCTTCTCAACACGTGGAGTAAAATAGCAGAACCCTGGACCGAACCCGAACGATTTTTGAAATGTCCGGGTCCGGGTCCGTGCCACGGACACCCGAAAGTTCGGTACGGACCCGAACGTTACAGTCCGGGTTCGCTCAACACTAAAAATGACATGTAAAATTGGCAGATAAAAAATGATCAATAACATGTAAAAATCCCTACCACATCACGCAATTTGTGAGGTGGCAATGGAAGTCCATAAGCACTCCAGGGAGAGGCAGCCAATTCCTAAGAAGCTGAACCAGGCTTCAAAGAACTGAAAAACAAGGAAGAAAGGGAGGCGCCTCTAAGTGCAGCATTAAAACAAATTTATTGCAAGGAGAGATTAAAACACTCACTAGACTCAGATGAGTAATCAGCAAAAAATCCAGTCCATGGGTGGCGTCACAAAACGCTCTGTGCACTGTATGGTGTGTCTCCTGACACTGCGGTAACTGTCCGTCCGTCAGTGGATGAGATGGTAAAGCCGGCTGTATGTCCAAAGCAAGGCTGGAACCACAGGAGACCAGGCGCAGGCGGGTGACGTCACTGCAATGCGACGCGTTTCATTGGGCGATCGGCCCAGCTGACTTGAGGGCCGCGCCTCTTCCTCAGGCAAGGACTGTTCCAACCAAAAAACATGCTAAATATATATTGGCTAAAACGGCAGGGGGCGGGACAAGTGGATAGGTGACCTCACTGGGACAATACTCGGGATAGGAAGGCAATGTATGCATAGGAGGTACAGACAAGAAAAACAGTATTATAATTAACAGCATTAAAATAAAAGCATTAAAATAAACGGGCAGCAACAGAATTACGATTAGCCTAATGAATATATTACGATAGTATATATCACAGTGCATGTGTCTGCCGATCATATCGTGAAGACAGCAGCGGATTTCTGAAATATGTGTAAGAACTGGGGAAAAAAGGGAAATACATATACTATGGAGACATAATATGATAAACCCAAAATGTGTATACATATGTATATATACATATATACACAGGGTGGGCGAAGGGAGAAGAGGAAAGGGGACTGTATATTCCCCTCTTTATGTATATATATACATTCCCCTTTCCTCTTCTCCCTTCCCCCACCCTGTGTATATATGTATACTACTTTTTTGTTGGTTCACAAATAAACGACTGAATTTTTCTTGGACATCGGAGTGCGGTCCCTTTTTGGATTATATAGTGCCTCCATTATTTCCCTAGAACACCCTCCTATTTTCAGCCTGTAAAAGAGTAACCCTTGCGTTGGTACAGTATACCTTTAAGTACAAGTAAAGTTGTTCATTTACTTTTCCATTACCTCATTTATCTGTTCCTATATCTATTTCCATGTGGTGTTGAAAATGAAGACCCATTATCACACTGAAGACATAATTATTTATACTCAAACATGTGGCTGCATTGTGCATTTAATCTGAATCCACCACCTTCTTCCCTCAGCAAATGAACAAAAGTCCACAGGGCAAATACATTAGCATTGTTTTGTTATGGATATATTCAGATCCTGAGACAAGCTATTTTATATGGAGCATCAGCCTATTGTATGCTAAAGGAAATGAGCCTAACAAAACAATCCACTGACTCATTGTATGAATATTGCTAATTATGAGACTTGCTTTACAGATGATGAGAATGTAGTTAAACTCTAAGAGATGGATACAAGAGAGCCTCCTGAGGACATTTTCAGGCTGAAGATTTCATTTTAAATTACACAAGAGAACATTAGTCATGAGTTTACGTGAAGTTCACAAAAAAGAACAAAAAACTTTTTTTGTTTTTTACATGTAAATTTAAATAATCTATTTCAGCAAGCTGACCCTACTTATCTTTTCTTGATTAAAGTGATAGTAAACCCCAAACCAAAAATGTAACATATTGCAGCTTACCAATCATTAGGTGTGGTGGCTGCATTTGTTTTCTTTTTCAAAGCTTTTTCACCTGGTGATCTGGCCAGTAACACAGCTCCTATATTAGAGTGTCCCCACTCTGGATGAAGAGAAGGAGCACCACAAACACCTTTGGGCAGCAGCATTGTCAGCCTGGGAGGAGGGGAGTGTTAGATGTACTAGCAGATTTAAATACACTAACAACTTGAAGCTAAACTCCAGCTAATACTTTATAAGCAGTAACAGCAAACTGTTTTTTTTTTTAGTTTGGGATAAAGGTTTTACATAAATAAATAAAAGCTGATCATTGTAAGCACCTGTCAGTGATGAATGGTTTGTCTTATTCCCAGAACCCATACAGTATATGTGCAGCTTGTTCTTTTGAAAAACAACAGACCTACTGGCTGGATCGCCAGATGAAAATAGAAGAAAGAAAGCCAAAAAAAAAACAAATGCAGCCATCACATCTAATAAATGGTAAGATGCAATATAATAAATGTTTGCTTTTGGGTTTAATACCACTTTAAAACATTTAATTTTGTCACCTAAGTTTAGCCATGTAAGAGAATTTAATTGTTAGTTTTAGGATGTTCATTTGATTTGGTTAGTTGGATCCTTTTCGACCACGGTGATGAGAAAATTAGAAAGACCATATGGGAAAAACGTTTAATTCCAAAATCAGATGTTAAAAGCAATTAACATTTTGAAGAAGTTTTGGAGTGATATTTGTCAAGTCCCTGTCCATTATTGAATGTACTGATAAGATTGTTTGTATTGACATCTGCCAACGTATGGTTTTAGGTCTAAGATATGGCTTTAGGTCCACTAAAGGTAGATATTTGAGATGGAAGGTAAAGGTATATTTCTGGTTGACATATGAGGTCTAAGAGCCCCAAGAATGGGAAAGTGATATCAGCAGAGGCACATGAATGTGAAGGAGAAGCTGAGAAATAGAGTCTTCATTGATTTGACATTTATTGTTATTTATCAGACCCAAAAAAATGTAATAAATTGCAGCTTACCAGTCCTTGTAGTTGCTGTATTAGTTTCTTTACTCAGGCTATGGACGTTTACAGCAAGTACAGAAAGCATCTGTTGATCTTGCTAGTTAAAGGGAGTTCCACCCAGAAAACTTGCCTATATAGACTTACCTTTGAAGGAAACATTTTTTTTATACTCACCCTAAGTTTCTTGCTGCTAGGTGGTCTCTGTAATCTGCCCCTTTTAGGTCCTAGGCTCTTCTCCTCACTTCCTGCTTCGCCCGGCCTCCTGGGAGATGTGACTCATCATTTTCCAGGAGTCAGTGGGCTTCCCTGTACTGTAAAATCGTGTTATTTCCAGACAGGAAATTACGCGATTTAAGGCGGACCGAGATTGAGGAGTACATGATGGTTATCCACCATGCACGTCTTTCAGGAAGAGATGCCCTCACCTAAAATGGAAAAGTCCAGCAGTGAGAGAAACGAAATTGTGAGTAAAAAATACATGTAATTACTAGGTGGTTTGAAAGTAAGGAAACAAAAGGTTACATCTATTTAGTATTAACCACTTAACCACCAAGGACGTCTATTGACGTCCTTGGGTTTGAGTGGTGATATCTGAATGGTTCCTGCAACTGCAGGCACGATTCAGATATTGTTTTTTAGAGAAGGCGATTCTGAACAAGATAAAAGTGGTCTTAGCGGTGGATTCGCCGCGAGATCACTTTTATCAGCGGCGGGAGAGGTGCCCCCCGTTCCCGCTGCTCTCCCGTCATCTCCGCAGCTTACTGGACCCGCCGGCAGCAGCGGAGATGATCCGATCCTCTCCCCCCGTATCCGTGAGCCGACTGAACAGCTGAAGCCACTCACTCAGCTCCATAATATGGCAGGGCGGAAATGGCGTCACACGTCACTTCTGCCCAACGGTCTAAAAGGGCCCATTTTTTTTTTTGGGCTGTCATTTTTTTCAAATAATTTTTTATTTTTTTTGCACTGTAGTGTAAATATGAGATCTGAGGTCTTTTTGACCCCAGATCTCATATTTAAGAGGTCCTGGCATGCTATTATTCTATTACAAGGAATGTTTACATTCCTTGTAATAGGAATAAAAGTGATCAATTTTTTTTTTAAAAGAACAGCGTAAAAATAAAAAGTCAAAAGCGAAATAAATAATTTAAAAAATTGTTTTTTAAAGCGCTCCGTCCCACCGAGCTCATTTGCAGAAGCGAACGCATACATAAGTCCCGCATAAACATAAAGTAAAGCCGGCAATACAATAGAATATAAAAGTTAAAAGCACTGCAATGGGCGCACAATCTTCACCCATCCAGGATCGTGCACCCATCGCAGTGCTTTTAACTTTTATATTCTATTGTATTGCCGGCTTTACTTTATTTATTTATTTTAAATCCACAACAAAGAGTGGTCATTTTATTGCACCAAGTGGAACGTCTTTCTTTTCTCCACATGTCCACCTCGGGAGCCCCTGCCTATTGGGCTTATTGGAGTGCTTAAAAGAGGACATTGTGGTCACCTATCCCACCAACTTGGCTGTAGGAAGACGACAATCCCCATCCCAAACCATCGGTGGAGAGTGCCCGAGATCCCTGTGGTGGGTAAACCACATAAGCGCAATTGACTCCCTGGCCGTACGGTTGTGGGGGTCCAACCAATCTGGTAAGGAGCCATCCTTTTCACATTTATTCTGCAGTTTGAAGCACTATTTTCCTGATTCCTCGAGGAGTTTTTTTACACGTTAAATTGTCATCTATTTGGATACATTTCTATTGAAAATTGGGACCTTATATTTCTATATATTTCGTTTTATTTGCCTTTTTTATTGGACACTTGTCACATGCTTACCACTATTTTGATGATTTATTATGGACTTTAACTGAACTCTTGTTTGATTATCCTATTTATTACTTACACTTGTTTCAACACACTTTTTGATTTATTTTAGCGCCACACCTTTATATGTTTTAAATATTTTTTTAGCATTTGTGGTCTAATGAGGTGTGTGCTGCTCCTCCTCCCCAATTTGTGCATTAGCCCCCCCTTTCCACATTGATGCTTAAATGGCCAGATTAAACTAAACAATCAGTATGTGTCAGTTTATTTGACAATAACTCTATGGGGTCAATGTATAAAAAATTCACTTTGCAAATATCTAAGCATTTGTGTAAAAGTCACAAATAATACCTGTAATGTTTGGAATATGTGTGAAATGTCAGTTTCTATTTATAGCCTTGCCTAGGCGAATGTAATATTCCCTAACATTTAATCCTAGGAAAAAATTGCTTTAAGAACATTCAACCAGAAGAGTTAAAGGACATTTGACCAATAGAGAAAGTAGCCTAACACTATAGACTAAGAACATTTGACCAGTAGGGGAAATAATATAAGGAAAACCTCTACACCATGGATATGCAATTCGTGGACCTCCTGTTGCAAAACTACAAGTCCCATCATGCCTCTGCCTCTGGGTGTCATGCTTGAGGCTGTCAGAGTCTTGCTATGCCTCATGGGATTTGTAGTTCTGCAAAATCTGGAGGTCCACTAATTGCATTTCCCTGCTCTACACTTTTGGAAGTGTATACACCCCAGAAAAACATCTGAATCAATGAGTCGCTCATCGACTTTATGGGTAGACCTAATGTCCCAGACTGTGACAGAATAATCTGGACCAAAACATGAAGGGTATTGTAGCAGCTCCTCTCATGCAGCAAATCACTGAGTTGCAAGCATTTGGTATTAACTACTAGGAATTATTTACTGAATTACAAATTGAGGTAAAAGGACTACAAGAGTAGATTTGCATAGGCAATTGCAGGACTTACTTTCCCCAGATACTGCTGTTGTAGATACTAACACATATATGCCTCTACTACTCAGGTTCAATGGAGACCATCGCCATTACAGAGGTTTCAATGCCATATATACTTTCAGATGTAACCTGCTACATTTACTTCTGAGAGGAAAAAGGTGTTGTTTATTATTAACCTCCTGACTGAGGAAGCCTTAGCCTAGACCTCCCCTTATGTGGAGCAAGACAATGTTATCCTGGATAATTCCAATTCTTTTGTGATTCCTATGTATACATTTTTCAATGATCCTAACGGCTGTACTACTGCAGAGGCAAAGTTGCATAGCTTATAACAGGGCTGACGGTCTATTGCTCAGTACACAACTGATTCTGACATTGGATTTCAAATACCACTTGGAATTCAGCAGCGCAAAAAAGTACGTTATGTCAAGGGCTTTCTGAACAAGTAAAAGACAAGCTTTTCAAAATAGAAACTCAAGACGATCTTGAGGCATTTATTAAATTATGTATTCAAATTGACTTATGGAAAGGAGGAACGGGAGACTGGGAATTCTAGGAAGTAATGGAGGCATGTGTTTTTCTACTAGTCAGTCCACTCAGAAGGGTCCAAAAAGTTCTGGATTCTGTCACTCCTGAACCTATGCAGGTGGATGCTATTAAAATATCTATTTTCTACTCAAGAGAAAGAGAGAGACTGTGTGCATAGAATTTATGTCTTTATTGTGGAGACTCTGGATATTACGCAGGTATTTGTCCTACCGTAATTCATTTTTAAAGAACAATTGCGACAACTAGCTTTACAGTGTCTGAACTCAATTTCTCAATCTGTCTGTCCCTTGATTCATGAGGTAAATAAAGTTAATTCTTTATCATCTTATCTTATCATTAAAAGCTGTTCAATCCCTTGGTCCACAGTGCTGGACTCTGAGGCCAGGGGAAACTTCATGGACATTGAATTTGCCCAAGACAATAACATTCAAATGAGAATTAAACCAGCCCCTATTGATATGGAAACTGTGAATGACTCACCTTTTAGCTTCAGGACTTATTACTCATGGGTCCGTTCCAGTTGAACTCCAAATTCAGGCTGACCATCACAAGACTATCAGCTTTCAGTTGATCACATCACCCAAGTTCCCTATCATCTTGGCCATTCCCTGGTTCTCTATCTATAATCTCTCTATCAACAGGGGGGACACAGACTATAAATTTTACATCTGACTTTTGCAAAGAACATGGTAAAGAATCTTACCAAACAAGTCCACCAATGACCAGGGATTCACGAGCGGTAACTATCCAGTCAGCTCCATCAGACACTCATCCTTTTCTGCTTAGACAACCTCTTTCTTTAACAGAAACATAGAAAAGTGATGGCATAAAAAGCAAGAGTAGTCCATCGAGTTTGCCCATTTTTTTTTTTTTTTTTTTAGTTTTGTTTTGGTTTTTGTTTGATTTTTTTTTGTTAACTGTTTTGTCTGAGTATAGATTTTTGTTTGTCCCAAGCATATTTGAAGCCATTTACTGTTGAGTGTCTCACTACTTCTGCTGTAAATGTATTCCAAACATCAACTACCCTTTCAGTAAACTAATACTTTCTAAAATTAGTTTTGAACTTTCCTCCAGGTAGTTTGAGGTCTGTCCCTGTGTTCTTGATTTTGGTTTCATATGAAAAAAACCGCCCTCCTGAACCTTATTCACCCTCTTGATGTATTTGATGGTTTCAATCATGCCTCCCCTTTCCCTTATTTGCTCCAGATTGTACATATTAAGTTCCTGAAGACGCTCGCAATATGTTTTATTCCCCAGACCTTTCACCATTTCTGTTACCCATCTCTGGACTTATTCTGTCTTATCATCTTTTTGCAAGTGAGGTCTCCAAATCTGGACACAGTAGTCTAAATGAGGTCTCACTAAAGACCTATATAGGGGAATCAGGACCTCCTTCCTCCTGCTGGTGATCAATCTAATGATGCATCCTAGAATTCTATTCACGCTTCCACTGCCTGGTCACACTGTTTCTCATTTTACAATCATCTAAAATAAGTACCCCCAAATCTTTTTCTTCTGTAGTGCTGGCTAACATGGTAACAGGTGCACTATTTTACGTTTAGAAACATTGAATTGCAGTTTCCACTTCGACCAATCTTCCCGTAGAAGAAGAGAAAAGGAACTCCACCCTGCATCCCCTTGATTCAAGATATGCTGAGGTTCTATGTAGTCCTCGACCATCTCATGATGGCTCATTTTATACCAGTGAAGAGGGTACCACTGCTGAACAAACTGTGGAGCTGATTGTCTGTGAAGTCTTTAAACAACATGGAATTTCTGACGATGTGGTGTCTGACAGAGGAGTACAGTTTCAGAATTTTAGAAAATATTTTGCTCAGCTTTTGGTGTTACAATGAATCTGTCCTCTGCTTTTTATCCTCAGTCTAATGGTCAGACTGAGAGGACCAATCAGATTTTGGAGCAGTACCCTTGATGTTTTGTTAGTTACCTTCAGGATGACAGGGTGAGTGGGCGGACTATCTTCCTATGGCCGAGTTTGCTAATAACAATTATAAACATAGCTCTACTTCCCAAAGCCCTTTTTTCTTAAACACTGGATATCATCCTGTTTTTATTCCTGATCTCCCTATTGCAACTCCAATTCCTGCTGTTACCAACAGATTAACTATTTTGCAGGAGATTGACTGATATTTTAATATTTTAAAGGAGGCTCAGGAATATTACAAGACATAACAGATTGCTCCCTACTTTTCATTTGGGTGACAAAGTTTGATTATCTCCCCAAATTTAAATTTGAAGGTTCATGTTCCATTTCCATCTCAGTTGGGTCAAAAGTTTGTCTGACCTTTCCAGATCTACTCAAATCAACCCAGTCACCTTTGTGAATGTATGAAGATTCACCTTGTTTTTCACATATCAAACCATTTCACCTTTCCACCTTTTTTCCACCTTTTTTTGGAAGAATTCTTCCATCTCCTCCAAATGTTTATTGATTAAAGTTTAATTCTTTAGTATAAAATATTCTTTTCTATAAACCATGATATGTTACTATTCCTTTTTGAGATCATACTATTCCTGTCAGAGGCACCAGATATTTACAGGCCCATTATGTATTTTTCAGAATGCCCTTATTGCATCATACTCCTGATGAATGGCTGTATGCCATGAAACACGTGGAGTCTACATTTAAGGTGCCAAGACAAACTCGGGCCCTCTAATACATCCTATATATATATATATATATATATATATATATATATATATATATATATATATATATATATATATATATATATATATATACCATTTACTGATGAATAATTTAAAAATTTGCTTGCTAATCATGTTTTTTTTTTTATTTCTGTATCTTAAAATGTATACTATAATTGTCTTTGTACAAGATTGGATTGTTTTTTTACAACATATCATGGTTTATAGAAAATAATATTTTATACTAAAGAATTAAACTTTAATCAATAAACTATTGACATGAAACTTATTTACCAACATTTTTTATTCATACAATGGCAGGCTTCATTTAAAAGTCCCATTTTCTCTCAGCAAAATATAGGGATGGAGGTCTGCCACTGCTCAGTATGTATATATATATTTTTGGGTGCTGGGTCACATTTATTTCTTTCCTCCAAATGTTGGGGTAAAGGGTGAAGAAGAATTTGTGGTTGAAAGAATTCTTGATTCAAGGATCCTTAGGAACAAATTACAATATCTGGTTCAATCAGATGGATATGGACCAGAGGAAAAAATCCTGGTAACCTGAAGAGAACATTCATGCTCCCAGGTTGACAAAAGAGTTCCACCAGAGATCTCCTCACAAACCTTGCCTTAAGACATCCAGAAGCAGGCTTGGAAGGAGGGGAGTACTGTCACGATTTGGATATGAACCTGGGACCCAGATCTGGCTGTAGCTCTTCTCCCTGTGCCACCTGAGATGTCAGGCAGCTCCCTCCCTGATGCCTTGGACAACCTTGACTTGTATCTTGTTTATGGTGAACCTTGAGCTCTTTGCTTCTCCAATGAACTTCCTGATTTAAGCCACGTCTTTGCACTTTCTGTTTGCCAGATTATTGTGATCTCTCCAGCCAATATCTTGCTCCTTGCATACATGCTGCTGTCCTGAACTTCGCACTTCAGATGAGCCTGTGTCATCTGCTAGGGGAATCTGCTTGTATAATTCCACCTGATTACTTATGAACCTCTTTACTGCTACAGTCCATGGCCCCGAGCCTGATCCCAGACTGTGACACATAACATCAAGCAATATTTCCCTAGTACATGTGCCAGGTATGGGGTGAAGTTGTACAGAGTGTGTGAGAGGCCCACAGGTTACATGCTCAATTTCCACATTTATGAAGGGAGAAATAGTCAGCTGGAGTCTTCCTATATTAGTAGCAGCAAAGGGTAATGCGGAACATTTTGTCATCCTTATTTCATCCAGGATACTACCTCTATGTAGCCAATTTTTCCCAGTGTGGTCTGGTCTGGTGAGATTTAAACAACCAGATGATGAGGTACTACCCAAAGACCAAGGCATCGGTGCAAAAAGTGTCCACCTATTTATTTCTATTGGCCATGGATAATTCATATGTCATAAGACTCGGCTCTTACAATCTCAGGTAAAAAATCAAGGACAAACATTAAAAAGGTGTCACACATGTGGTATCCCCATACTCAGAAGGAGCAGCAGAATGTGTATTGAGGTGAAATTCTAAGTGTGACAATGCAGTGTTTGAGTAATATCTTAATAAATGACAACTTTGTGGACAAAAAAAAATCTTACCATGCTACTTATCAAATACCCTGGGGAGTCTGCTCTCCAAAATGTGATCGTGGGGCCAGTGTTTCTACTGTTCTGGCTCTTCAGTTCCTCCATAAATATGATGGTAATGAAGTGGGTAAAACATGCTGGAACTAGGGTGGTTTAAATAAATCTGTTTGCATAATACACTGCACATATACACACACACACAATCAGATTGAAATTGTCATCAGACGAAAGAACAGGAAGCTGAGAGAGGTCATTACAGAGCTCAGATATCAGGAAGTATTCTCCCAGAGACCAGTTGATAAGCTAAATTAGACCTAGCTACAGATCATTTCAGAAAACTCAGTTGAAGTTAAATTGAGTACATTTTCTGATTGGAGCACAGTTGCTTTGTTTGTGTAAATGCATTAGGCATTATGCGTTTAGACTGAGCTAATTTCTTTCCTGCAACCACGGATTGCAGCAAAGAAATTAGCTTGATTCCCATATCAATACAGACAATGCTAAGAGGGGAAGTCCTCCACCGAGCCATTGTTTTCTCCCAGCAGAGGGCGGGGAAAGCCGTCCTTGCTGGGAGAAGACAGTGATTAATGCTAGAGGCTATACTAGCCACTAGCGATAATGGTATGTAAAATCTGGTAGGCTGGTTGGTAGATCAATCAGCTTGGTGCATTCACATGATACATGGTTCAAATCTCTGCCCTTTCCTGCTGAACCATCTGCTGATTTGACCCATCTATGGCTTAGTTACTCATTGATTGGTTCCATTTGTTCCTTGGGATTGCTCCTTGAATGAAATCTATTGCAAAAATAAACCTGTTTAAAGAAAATGCCTGTAAAAGAAGAATGTACACACTTACCTCCTTTGCCACCAAATACTGCACTGTTGCTAAGAAATCATCCATTGAAGTTTGCTGGGAAACCAACACTTCAAGGAGTATCTATTTCCTGTGTCCCCCCACAGTTCTCACTGGTTCCTCTTCCCCACCTCCACATCACTACTATGCCCTGGACATTGGCAGGAGGAACCACTGAAAGTAACAAGGCAGGGTGGCGAAGGACTTCCGCGTCATTTCCGCTCGGAGGAACGCAGGCGGAGCGCAATCAGCGTCCCCTGCTTCCTCGTTTTGCTAGTTGCATTAGATGCTCATTCATCTTTTTTATCCAATTTTATTGTTACTATTGCTGCTATTAAATGAACGTACTTCACCATTGGAGTCCTCATTTTCTCCTATGGTCTTGATTCCTATGCAAATCCATCCGTGATTTGATCCGGAGGATCCGGAGAAACATCCGAACGTCTCCCACTAAGCGAGTGTGGCCTTCAGGTCACCAACATCTGGTAAGTGGGGGGTGTCACCAGTGCCCGAAGGAGGGAGTTCACTGAGGACCACTCTCATTTATTCATTCATCTACCTACTGCAAATGTGATTTGTACTTTGGGAAGGCGCAGCTATTATTAATTTTAACATTTCATATGTGTTATGACTATTTTACTGACTATTTGCAAGCAGAGTTTGAGCAATCCTACCTGCATAGTCACCATTAATGCCTATTGGTTTATATGACTTTGAAGAAATGTGGATTTTCCAGCAGACAGTAACAGAGTGGCATTTTGTGGTATGTATTGTAATGTTTTGAGGAAAGTATGTAAACCTCCTACTTTTGCAAACATATTTGTTTGAATAGTTCTAGTTTGAAACAGGGTTGCTTTAGATCCCATTCACACTTACAATATGGCCATTAGCAATTACATGCAGGAGACCTAGCAGGAGTTCCTGGCAATTAGCTGCAGGCGGCAGCCCCGTTGATATCATTGAAAGGCTGACAGCTTACAGAAACTTAGAAATGTGATTTTTTTTTCTTTTCAACTTTATTTTGCCTGAGTATAGATCTGTTTGTCCCAAGCATGTTTGAATCTATTTATTGTTGATGGACTCACTACCTCTCCTGGATATCTATTTCATGCATCAACTACTCTTTTGGTAAAATAATACTTTCTTAAGCTTAGTACACAGGCTTAGATTTTCAGATGACAGAACGTCCGTTTTTTGTTGGATGCTAGTCTCATGTCGAGAGTGAAGAGCGTACTAAAAATACAAAAATTTCTGTATGGCAGAATTCAACGTCAGAAGTGACGTAATGTGTTGACTAGCTTTGTATGTATTTTTTCTTTCCTGAGCATGCTTAGTCTTGATCGTACAATTTTTTTCATATGAAAGCCATACTAATGATACGAAAATTGGACGTTGACTTGACATACGAAAAACATTTACTTGTCTGCACATCTAGCTTTTGTCGTCCGAAAAAAGAAAATTGTCAGTCGAAAGGAGCATACAAACGGTAAGAATTTTGGACGATCGGTCCTCGTATGAAAATTCCCGTCCAAAATTTGCATCGTGTGTACGGGCCATTAGTTTAGTTTTGAACTTTCCTCCAGCTAGTTTGAGGTCATGTCCCTGAGTTCTTGATCTTTGCTTCATATTGAAAATATTGTCCTCCTAAACCCTTGATGTATTTAAGGCCCTATCTCAAAATGCACTAGAATCACAAAACACAGGTTCAGATGGCATCTAAAATGTGGTGCGATTTTGCAGCAATTGCTGCGTTTAATGGCAGCAAATTACATTGCATGGAGCTTATCACCCAAACTGTTGGGCAACAAGCTTCATGCGATGCAATTTGCTGTGGTTGACGCAAGATAAATTGTGTGACAATTGTGTCAAAACCGCACCACGTATTAAAAAAATGGCGTCTGCACTTGTTTTGTGATTGTAGTGCGTTTTGAGATTGTGGGGTGAATCACAGCGATTGTGCCGCAATCCCAAAATGCCCAGGTGTGAATCGGGCCTAAAGTCATGTCTCCCCTTTTCCATTTATTTCTTCATTCCTCTAGACTGTATATTAAGTTCCTGAAGTCTCTCCTGCTATGTTTTATCCCTCAGATCTTTCACCATCTTTGGACACGTTTTTTCTTACCAATCCCACTACCTGGCCACACTGTTTGTTCATTTTACAATTATCTAAAACAAGTACTCCCAAATCTTTTTCTCTGTGGTGCTGGCCAACACTGTACCCCCAATATTGTACTTATCAAAGGGAGTCTTTTTCCCTAGGTGCATTATTTTACATTTATAAACACTGAACTCCAGTTTCCACTGCTTTGACCAATCTCCCAGCAATGCCAAATCATGTATTACAGACACCTCCAGGGATATCAACCCTATTGTGCACCTTTGTGTCATCAGCAAAAAGACATACCTTGCCCAGAAAACTTTTAGTTACAGTGCCTTGAAAAAGTATTCATACCCCTTAAAATTTCCCACATTTTGTCATGTTAAAGCCAAAAACGTAAACTTATTTTAAGTGATAGACCAACACAAAGTGGCACATGATTGCGAAGTGGAAGGAAAATGATAAATGGTTTTCAAAATGTTTTACAAATAAATATGTGAAAAGTGTGGTGTGCCTTCAGAAATCACCTCATTAGTAAATAGAGTCCATCTGTGTGCAATTTAATCTCAGTATAAGCTGCTCTGTGAAGCCCTCAGAGGTTTGTTAGAGAACCTTAGTGAACAAACAGCATCTTGAAGGCCAAGGAATACACTGGACAGGTCAGGGATAAAGTTGTGGAGAAGTTTAAATAATGGGTTAGGTTATAAAAAAAATCCCAAGCTTTGAACACCTCACAGAGCACTGTTCAATCCATCATCCCAAAATGGAAAGAGTATGGCACAACTGCAAACCTACTAAGACATGGCAATCCACCTAAACTGACAGGCTGGGCGATGAGAGCAATAATCAGAGAAGAGGCCAAGAGGCCCGTGGTAACTCTGGAGGAGCTGCATAGATCCACGGCTTAGGTGGGAGAATCTGTCCACAGGACAACTATTAGTTGTGCACTCCACAAATCTGGCCTTTATGGGAGAGTAGCAAGAAGAAAGCCATTGTTGAAAGAAAGCCATAAGAAGTCCCATTTGCAGTTTGCGAGAAGCCACGTGGGGGACACAGCAAACATGTGGAAGAAGGAGCTCTGGTCAGATGAGACCAAAATTTTACTTTTTGGCCTAAAAACAAAATACTATGTGTGGTGGAAAACTAGCACTGCACATCACCCTGATCACATCACCCCCACGTGAAACATGGTGGTGGGAGCATCATGTTGTGAGGATGCGTTTCTTCCTCAGGGACAGTGAAGCTGGTCAGAGTTGATGGGAAGATGGATGGGAAGATGGATGGAGCCAAATACAGGGCAATCTTAGAAGAAAAACTGTTAGAGTCTGCAAACAGCTTGAGACTGGAGTTGAGGGTCATCTTCCAGGAGGACAATGATCCTAAACATACAGCCAGAGCTACAATGGAATGGTTTAGATCAAAGCATATTCATGTGTTAGAATGGCCCAGTAAAAGTCCAGACATAAATCCAATTAAGAATCTGTGAAAATTGCTGTTCACAGACGCTCTCCATCCAATCTGACAGAGCTTGAGCTATTTTGCAAAGAAGAATGGTCAAAAATCTCACTTTCTAGATGTGCAAAGCTGGTAGAGAAATACCCAAAAAGACATGCAGCTGTAATGGTAGCTTTGCAAATTATTGACTTAGGGGGACTGAGTACAAATGCACGCCACACTTTCCACATATTTATTTGTAAAAAATGTTGAAAACCATTTATCATTTTTCTTCAATTATTATTTTCCACTTTGTGCTGGTCTATCACATAAAATCCCAATAAAATACATTTACGTTTTTGGTTGTAACATGACAAAATGTGGAAAATTTCATGAATACTTTTTCAAGGCACTGTATATCACTTACAATTTGATGAAACAGAACAGGACCCAGTACAGAGCCTTGTGGTACACCACTAGTGACTGCTCTTTGTTCCAAATGAACCCCCATTTACAACCAGGAGCTAATTGTGGCCACTCACATGTATTTGCTTGTGGATGGACTGCCTACGAATGGTCGGCCCTGGATGGCTTTGTTTCATTTATTTGATGGTTTGGGACATCCTTTAACTGAATTGCATTGGACAGGAAACACAACAAAAATAAAGTAGTATGCTACAAATACATTTTAGGGAAACATTATGCCACAGTCATATAAAACATGCTTCTAAATTGACCTTTAACGCACACATGGTGAATATAATTATTTGAACTGTGTGCCAGATACAGTTTATGAAATAGACACTATGGGTATGTTAAATCTTGCGCAAAAGTTCTGTGGATTTATTATCTAGACATTACAGAATACTGCAATAATAGAGTGAAAATCAGTAAAAGGTGGAAAATACAGCTAGATAATGTCAGAAAGAGAGCAATAAGTCACTTGGGGACAACATTTAAATCCTCTTCTAAAGTCAATGGAAAAATAGTTACAGAAGTCAGATCGACATAAAAGGTGGAAAATGACTAAAAGTGAGATAATAACGTCATAAGACATTACAGATCTATTATTTAGGTGTCTTGAAAACGCGTTCTAAATTGTATGGGTATCACAGATAAAGTATTTGACATAGACCGTGTGTCAAGTTTATTAATAT
>BLSH010544798.1:817566-850528 GCA_018402905.1 Glandirana rugosa | reverse complement strand
CTGCTCATACAACTCCCTTGTATGACCGTCGTATGTTCGACTGTTCAAATCACGCATACGAACGATCGATATCGCATACAACGGTCGTGAGTACGACCTGTTGAATGCGATTGTCGTCCCGTGTGTACGGGGCATTAATTTAGAACTATATTTTAAAAAGTTTTATGTTGCATTAGTGCTTTTGATTCCTCCAATAATCTCTAAACTGCAAATGTTGATGCGAACTCCTCTGAAGTCAAGGGGAGTTGAGTCTTGACAATTCCCTACAAAAAAACCTACATTGCAAGACTAATGAGCAAGGGATTGTCAAACAAGGGAATTAATTAGCTGGGTGCTGCCCTGGAGGATACTGTATGTACCAAAAAAATACTGTTCAGCTGGAAGTAGTTCTTTTAGTAAGGCAAGTGAAAGGTTATGAATACAAAATTTCTTTAAAAATATGCTTGGGGCTCCATTCGTACCTCAGAGTAGCGATTTAATGTTTTGGGTTTTTTTTCGGGCTTTTTTTTAAAGCATTTTTGCAGCTTTTGACAAGCTTTTTAAAAGTATTTTAGAAGCATATTACAAGCATTTTACAGCTTCAGATGTTTTTGTTTAGCCAATAGAAAGCAATAGGTGAGGCAAGGGAGACTGAGCAGAAAATGAGCGTCAAAACACTTGTAAAAAACTCAAGTCAGGTGTTTCTATTGAAGTCTATAGGGGTAAAAAACACCTTTAATTTGCCAAAAAGAAGCTCATGTACTTTTTTGAGTGACAGGCATTTTGCTTCAGGCAACATAATGCTCGGATGTGAACAGGGGCCATTAAAATGAATACGTTTTGGCTTGTTGAGCTTTTTAGAGCTACAAGCTTCAAGCAGAAAATCGCTCAGGTGTGAAGGGGGCCTAACGCTGCCTGTGATGGTGCACCTGTAGAATATACACAATTAAAAGTGACCTTAGAAAAAAAAGTGCCCCTAAATGATAAAAAACCCCCAAAACACAACAAAAACAGCAAAAACTGCACGGAGACCCCTTAAAATTAAACAAGGGGCACGAGGAGCTGGGCACTGCCCTGTGGGGTATATACTAATGCCAAAGAAAATTTTTAAACGATTTTAGAAAAAAAGTTTTACCTGCTACCCCCTCTCGTTTGTTTATTTTTGTAAACGATCAAAAGCAGACCCTAATCTGTGATAAGACTACAATATGGACTTGGAGGGGGCCTAGGCCAGCCCCTAAAAAACATTGTGGTGCCACCCCAAATCCATACCAGACATTTATTTCCGATGAGGGCCAGGTTTGGATTTTAATGAAGAACAAAGAACAAAACAAGCACCAGTGTTCTAGAAAGCAATGGCGTGGGGCAGATGCACAGCCCTGAGCAGGAACTAGTCACATTTAGTGACTTACTGTAGCAACTGGAGGTTCGCTTCCATGGGCTTGCAAATAGGCAATTTCGTTTGCTTGAGGATCAACAAACAGCCAGAGTTTACTGACAACCCTGTGTCGCCAAAAACACAAACCTCAACCCTAGTGACTATAAGAAGGGACATTTTTACATATTCAAGATGTGCCATGTTTATGTGCTCAATAAACAAGTGTACTTTCGGATACATTTAGCTTCTAGGGGATATTCAAATGCAAAAACATTTGCTTTTGCATTAGGGATTAAATAATAATTGCCAAGATTATATAACTTTGGTAGGAAGGCATATGTCACATGTTTCAGAAATAAAATTAATAAGAACAATCCTACTGAAACAAAACATCATCCAAGTTCTACATGTTATGGTAATGGTAAGTAAAACAATGTGTGCATAACTTTTAATGGATCATAGAGAATACACAATCATTTTAATATGATTGGCGCAAGAACAGCTCTAATATACTAAATTGTGCAATGTAGCGTATGTTCAATATTACTCTAATTTATCCAAGACAATTCTACTCTTAATGAGCAAAGCAAGTAAATCACATAATACATAAAATGTGAATGTGTGGGAAACCGCTGGGTAAATCTTTGAAGGAGAAGGATCTTTGTGTCCTTGTAGACCACAGGCTAAACAACAGATTAACAAACTATAATAGCAATTTGCAGCTTCCAAAGCTAACAAAATACTTTCTTCTATTGAACAGATCTAAGGTTCAGCAAGAGAAGTATTATTTTACCACTTTGCAGTGCAGAAGTAAAATGTATCTTGAGCGTGCTATTTAGTTTCAGACACCAGCTTACAAACTGGACTTCAGGATTACAAAAGAGAGTACAAAAGAAGGGAAACCAAACTACAGTGAATAAAGTACCATAGATTTGAAGATGCATTGTTACATTTATTTACAAAGGAGAAGAGTTCCTTTAATGCGGGGGACACACTATGAGGGTCTCACTGTACTAACTATGCAATGTTAGTACAACAATCTCCCTGCTGAGCTATTGTGTTGTGACAGGGGGACTGCCCCCTTCAGAACACACCGGTCATTATTTGCAGCCATTGGCCGGATCGGATGTCGATCGGCAGCTGTTTTTCCAGCATGCCTGTTAGCCAGAAGCCTGATGTTCAGCCGGCTTCCTTTAGAGAGGCAGCAGTACACATGGGCCGAATGTCAGCTGGCTTCAGTTCAACTACTCGGCCCGTGTGTACCAGGCTTTAGAGGTACAATCTGTATGGATAAATATTTAAAAGACCAATACGAAACATTACAAGACATTGAGGTTACCAGGGCTGCAAACACCTGTAGGCGGTTGAGCCACATTTTTTGCTGCCTGCCAACTGCCCCCCTTAAGCTGCAATAGGCAGTGGACATGGGTGTTTACATGCTGTGGTCACATTCCTTTATTTTGTGCCAGGCAAAGTTTACCTGACATGTGTTGATTGGCAGGTGGTAAACCCAACGAGTGCTGCACACTTAACTTAAAAATACGGGGAAGCGTTGCAAGCACCCCCCCCCCCACGACGTGCAATGCATGCAGTTGTGGTGCATTTGTCAGCAAAAATGGGGTTTAAACAGGTGGTGAAGAGGCATCATATCGCTTCCTCACTGCCTGTCATTAGCCCCTGTAGTGCAATATGAACGCGGATCAGGCTTCACGCGAAAGGAAAATTTAGATGTACATCTAAATCTACATCTTGGGCTTGATAGAAAACTGATTTAAGGCCTAGCTGAAAAAGTTATATTTATGTATTCTTTACTGTAA
Source organism: Glandirana rugosa (assembly GCA_018402905.1). Taxonomy (NCBI): domain Eukaryota; kingdom Metazoa; phylum Chordata; class Amphibia; order Anura; family Ranidae; genus Glandirana; species Glandirana rugosa. Next base: position 847,354 of record BLSH010544798.1, on the reverse strand, counting down.
TAACTATTTAAAAAAGGATTAACTCCACTCATCATATAAGGATGGCAAGTCCATCCTCTTGGAGGGTATATGTGACCCTGTATATAATAGACGAACTGTAAAGTTTGACTGGTTCCTCGCTTTAGGCTCTGTTATTACATTTGAAGGTGTCTTGTACAATAGATTCTGGAACCGTGGTCACTTTTTGATAATAATTAGAAGAGTTTGTATTCTATACATTTTTGCTTTCTTCTTTTTTGCAAATACTTGTGACTGCATATGGGCATTAGCTGTATTTTAGTTTCTGTGCCCACATGGGTAAGATATACTATATTGTCAAAAGTATTGGGACACCTACCTTTACACGCACATGGCATCCCAGTCTTAGTCCATAGGGTTCAATATTGAGTTAGACCACCCTTTGCAACTATAACAGGTTAAACTCTTCTGGGAAGGCTGTCCACCAAATTATTTGGGCCAGTGCACAAAGCAAGCTCGATATAGGCATGGATGAGCGAGTTTGGGGTGGAGGAACTTGACTGGCTTGCACAGAGTCCTGACTCCACCTGAAGGGTGGGCCAACTCAATATTGAACCCTACGGACTAAGACTGGGATGCCATTAAAGTTCATGTGCGTGTAAAAGGTAGGTGTCCCAATACTTTTGGCAATATAGTGTATTTGAGATTTTGTGTTGTATTCTATTCTGTATCTACATTATATTTGTGAAAGCTATGCGGCTTTGTAACATGATAATTTACTGTACTGCATTGTCTGTACATTCTTTCTTTGAATTCTGAATAAAAACTTTGGAAACTAAAAAGGATTAACATTTTTTCTTAAAAAAAACTGACAGGGTCTCTTTAATGTCCATTACCTAATCCAGTGATATTCGTCTTCACAGAGCTCTCCTGATGCTGATGCTTCTGAGTATGGGGAAGTATGTACTCTCCTGCCATGATGCACACGGTTACATGCCAGAGAGGATGCTCATCTTTGCTTTCTATAAGTTCCAACAACTCTTGACACCTGGGTATTTTGCTGTGATGCAAGCACAAACCTCAACCCTAGAGGCTATAACAAGGCTCAGAGAAGAAGCACCAGGGGAGCATTGTGAAGGTCAGTATAAATAGGTCCGGGTGGGCTTTAAAGTGGTTGTCAACTCTTGACAACCACTTTAACCCACAGGTAAGCCTATAATAAGGCTTACCTGTTGGTGCCCTGCATATCTCCCAAACCTGCACGGTTTAGGAGATATACAGTGTACTAGATGTGCCGACATCATCGGCACATGCGAAGTGAAGAAACAGCCTGACTGGGCCGTTTCTTCACTAAGTGTGCTGTAAACGACAGCTCCCATGTGCATGCGCAGGAGTGATGTCAGCGCGGCTCTGGCAAATCACAGCGCTGGAGCCCGCGCCGTGATTGGCTGGAGCCACTGAACCCGGAAGTAACATCGGTCACAATGGTGTTCGGGGACCGCTGCAATAGCTTAGTTCCAAGGTAAGTGTTTCATAATGAGCTAGGATGCGATGCATGCTAACTCATTATGCCTTTGTCTTGCAGGATTTTTTTTTTAACAAAACGTCAGATGGACTTGACAACCACTTTAAAGAGACCATGTCGCTTTGCACTTTGTCCTAAAATGGCTCGATGAAGTTGTCAAGCTGCGAACAGTAGAAGTGCCAACACTGAATTGATGTTGATATTGAATTCATTTTTGACATAATCTCTGAAACAGAGTAGATCCTACCCTATGCTTGATAAGTGTACTCCAATTTTAACTGTTGGGTGAACTGAATAATAAGCAGCAATTGGACAAGTCACTAAAGAGGACACATAGGGACACCTGGTCCTAATCTTGGTGTACAGTGTGCCTTCTGATTTGGTGCATGTTTATTGCCTGTCAAGTATGTCAGTGCAGCTCTTGTCAAATGTAAATCTGCCTTCACTACTTTTTACCCATAGGGAATTTAGATCTCTGAAGCTGGTCTCTGTTCATAGGATATTTCTATTAATCTGATTGGTTACAGATTCCACTTCCACTTCAAAACTGGGTAATAAAGGTAAGGACAGGATTACAAATGATAGAAGGATACTCACACTCATGTCCAACACATTAATAAAATTACGGAGGTGGAATCTGTTATCAGATCACCTTAAAGAATGTGCTTGATCGTAAGTTAATGTTATAGCATTTATCACATATACCATATGTTAGTGTGCTTCAAGCAGGGTATTTAAGGTAATAAATTCTTTTTTTGTGTTAAAATGGTCAGGTCTGTCAAACAGATGTGCATGATTATGCAACTCACTTTAAAATTGTTTATCTTTTTAAAATATATTTATTGATAATAGCCATTGTATTATTTTAGTGAGACAGGAATGTCCATAGAAATAGAAAAAAAATGATGCTTAATGCAAACCTTGACTGTTGCATGCAGATACTCAGACTGCTGGCCCCTAACCTTACCCCCCATCAAAACACCCCTTTTTCTTACCAATAAAGGACACCAAACTTACCTTTATGGATTTAAAGGGCCATAGCAGCCAATTTTATTAACCAAAACACAATACAAACATTTTTCAAATATAATTTTCCATTTTCATATCAACACAACCTAATTAACAGTATCTTGCTTTTTACGCAGTCTAGGATCCTGGAAGGCAACCCATATTCCACATACTGGCTGTATCACCCTTGTAATAGTTTACCAGGCCCTCAGCTGCAACTCCACCAGCTCGAGGACAACCACTATTACCTCCACCCTCGATACAGCCAACTCCATTCTTCCAGCCATTACTGGTTCCATTTTCAGGATAGGAACACCCATACCTGAGATGGGTCCCACCCTTCCATTTCCAAACTTTTACCATTACTGCCTTCCAAGACCCTGAGACCCCTGCTGACCGCTACGACAATCAACACCACATGCCACAATCTTGACCTCACCTAAACCATCACCCCATACCGTACCCCGCTGTGACCTCCTAAGGATCAACCCATTCCTAAAAACAAAAGGAAAAACACCATATAACACAACCACCTATCCATCTTAAAGGGGGGAACAAAACAGGAGCCATCCTCACCCTCTGATTAACCCCTTAACTTATCTAGCCTTGCACTACTCACCCAGTCATGTACGCCCCTTCGCCCATGTTTCACACCTGTGTGTCCGGGCCTTATTCTTTTGTGCATTTTAAAGATTTTACAATTCTGCTAAGAGCAGGTATCTCAAAACTGGTCAAGGCTTTGCCCAGAAGTCATGTGTGGTTGACACATTGTGGTACCCACTCTTAGGCAAAATATAAGTATTTAAAATGGCTAAAAGATTTTCTTTGAAGATTATATAAACCCTTTAGTTTATATATTAATTTTCATATTCAAAAAAGCTTCTTATTTATTCCTTAAATTACCAAAATATGTAGGGATTGTTTGTATTGGTGGTCATATTCCTTTTTCCTCCTTGACCTCCAAAGAGCAGAGACTTCTTATAATGATTGTCTTCTTCTTCTGATGTCACAGTTGCTTGCCTGGGGCCACTGACACTCAGGCTTTGCTAAGCTGGACAGAGGGGTATTTTACTCTATAAGGTCACAAAGGCGACAACTGACCATGCTAACCCAGATCTGCTTCTGTGGTCAGGAACCAACATGAAGCAATCAATTTTAGAGGAGAGGCAGTGACAACAGCTGCAGAAGCAACAAGGATTTTGTCACTTCCGGTTTCTGTCTGTTATTTACCGGCCATTGCCAGTTTAGGAAAGCTTCAGATGAAACTGATCCAAGCTTGATCCGAAGCTTTCAAGGGCAGAGGAGACATATGAGGTCTAATAGACTCCAGATGTCTCAGTAAAGAGGACATGTCACTGCTTGTTGTTATCACAAGAGGCGTTTATATTTCTTGTGATAGTAATAAAAGCAATCATTTTTTGTACCCATGCACAAATGCAACCTCAGGTATTGGTCCCGCACGCATATATAAACGGCAATTGCACCACACATGTGAGGTATCTACGCGAATGTTAGAGTGACAGCAATAATTCTAGCTCCAGACTTCCTGTGTAACCCTAAACTGGTAACCAGTAAAGGCTTTTAAAATGTTGCCTATGGGGATTTTTAGGTACCGTAGTTTGGTACCATTCCACGGGCAGACAAAATTTTAAAGTGTGACATGTTTGGTATCTATTTTCTTGGCGTAACATAATATTTTATATTTTACCAAAAATTGGGTATTATATTGTGTTTTTGTGCATTAAAATTCATGAAAATATACAAAAAAATTACATTTAAAAAAAACTCTGTGCAAATTCCGTGTGACATAAAAATATGCAACACCCACTATTTTATTCTCAAGGGCCTCTGTTTAAAATAAATAAATATTATTGTGGGTTCTAAGTAGTTTTCTAGCAAAAAATATGTTTAATGCATGTAGGAGAGGAATGTCAGAATTGGCCTGGACTGGAAGCAAGACTGCATCTACAACGTGCACCTATATAAGTATACATTATAAGATTCCATAAAGTTTGCTATAAAACAGCCCAACCAACTGTTGCAGCTGCATTGTAGATGTATGGGAATTTATACAATATACATTATATACATAGAGTACATGTTCAAATGGAGAATACATGATGTTTCTTCATAATATAACCTTTACTGATTAGCAGTAACAAATTGTATTAACTGTACTCTCATCTTCATAAAGATGCATGATTTTTATATCGTAAGAGCATTTTACACAGGAATTTTGGATGATCTGTCATTGGATATATAAGCACTAATACCATAATGTCTGCTTGTTTAAATAATACAAACCTTTACTCAATGCCTGGAGGTATGTGTACCCACTATATTAACCATCTTGTGTGGAAACAATGCATTGGAATTCTGCAGTGCTTGCAAATACAAGACCAGGCAGATTTACATTCCCTTCATCTGTATGAATGAACAAACCAGGTGACAGGTATGAGTACAAGCCTTATTTATGTAAAAGAATAATGCCATAGCTATGAGCCAAGACTGATTGTATGTCACTGTAAGTTTACTAATTAAGGAAATGAGTTGTATAGCCCCGAGTTAGTAGGTGGAAATATATTATCATGCTGCTGGCACTATGAGTGAAGTATTCCCCACTAGCAATATCCTTACAAATGTTCACACACTTAAGTCACATAAGAAACAAGAACTATTCCAGTTCTCTGTGATGTCATGTCTGAGCAAGAATAATCAGTAGTGACTGTGTTTACATTATGGCAAAAAAGATAAGTATTAGTAGAATGTGTTTACAAAGTTAAATACCTGTGTGAGAATCCACTGATGGTTGCAGACACTCCCTGCCTTGCAGAAAATGCTATTGTAGGGGCAGTGAGCACAATTAATTCAGTGCAAGAGCTAGATGGTGGTAACTTCAATCTTATAAAATAATAAACATGTCATACTTACCTGCTCTGTGTAATGGTTTTGCACAGAGCAGCCCTGATCTTCTTCTTCTGGGGTCCCCCACCGGCGCTCCACATAAAGCTACGCTGCTGCATTCATTGACACAGACAGTGGGACCTGGACCTGCCCTCAGGGCTGCTGATAGAAATCGCAGGGCCCCGTACAGACTATTTCACAGGGCCCCCCCCAAGAACGTATTAAAGCTATATTTTGCTAAAAATACAATAAAACTCTTAGCAGACACAAATACAACATAACTCACAGCATTCCTGCTAAATCTAAAAGATAAAACTGAGTTAATAAATAAAAATGAAGATGAGATGAAAAAAAATATACAGGCTCCGGGATCAGAAGGACAGAGGGAGAGAAAAAAAGTTAAGCTCCATGCACGCTGGGCTTAAAAAACTCAAGTTCACTTGGCAGAAAAAAACGCTCATATAGAACTTTCTACAAAATAGGGAATAGATTTATGGCATTTTTATTTTTTTTACTAGTAATGGCGGCAATCAGCGATTTCTAGTGGAACAGCAACATTGCGGCGGACAGATCGGACACCTAATTGACATTTTTGACACTTTTTTTGGGAACCAGTGACATTATTAGAGTAATCAGTGCTAAAAATATGCACTGTTATTTTACTAATGACACTGGCAGGGAAGGTATTAACATCAGGGGTGATCAAGGGGTTAAATGTGTTCCCTGGGAGGTGTTTCTAACTGTATGGGGCACTGTGTGACTGGGGAAATACACAGATCCGTCTTCCTGCATAGCAGAAAGACAGGTTCTGTGTGATCTCCCCTGTCAGAACGGGGACCTGCCTGTGTCTGTCACTATTAGGTGTGATTGGCTCCCCCCGCTGGCCACTGGGAGTGCACGCACGCCCACAAAAGCCACCGGACAGCTACGGCAATTCATGGGAACAGACCACCTTGCTGCAGTATAATGACGGCGGCTCCTCTTAAAGTGGAAAACCTTAAGCCTTTAGAATCACTTTAACCACTTGACCACTAGGCACTTAAACCCCCTTAACAACCAGACCAATTTTCAGCTTTCAGTTCTCTCACATTTTGAATGACAATTACTCAGTCATGCAACACACTGTACCCATATGAAATGTGCAGCCTTTTTTTCACACAAATAGAGCTTTCTTTTGGTGGTATTTAATCACCGTTGGGTTTTTTATTTTCTGCGCTATAATCAAAAAAAGACCGAAAATTTTGTAAAAAAAATGAATTTTTATTCATTTCTGTTATAAAACGTTGCAAATTAGTAATTTTTCTTCATAAATTTTGGCCAAAATTTATACTGCTACATATTTTTCATAAAAAACAAAACAAATTAGTGTATATTATTTCATCTTTGTGAAGGTTATAGAGTCTACAAGCTATGGTGCCAATCACTGAATATTGATCACACCTGATGTATTGACAACCTATCTAATTTCTTGAGGCCCTAACAAGCCAGGAAAGTACAAATACCCCCAAATGACCCCTTTTTGGAAAGTAGACATTCCAAGGTATTTAGTAAGAGGCATGGCAAGTTTTTTGAAGTTGTAATTTTTTCACACAATTCTTTGCAAAATGAAGATTTTTTTTTATTTTTTTTCCACAAAATTGTCATATGTTAACAGGTTATTTCTCACACCCAGCATATGCATACCACAAATTACACCCCAAAACACATTCTACTACTCCTCCTGAGTATGGGGATACCACATGTGTGAGACTTTTACACAGCCTCACCACATACAGAGGCCCAACATGCAGGGAGCACCATCAAGCGTTCTAGGAGCATGAGTTGCACATATAATTTCTTGACTACCTCTTGCATTTTTGAAGGGCCTGGAGCACCAGGACAATTGAAACGCCCAAAAAAATGACCCCATTTTGGAAAGCAAACACCCCAACCTATATTCTAGGAGGCATAATGAGTATTTTGAACATGTGGAAAGAAAATGAAAACGCATTTTTTTTACACAAAGTTGTCCATTTATACAATATTTCTAACACACAGCATGTACCTAGCAAAAATTACACCCCAAAATATATTCTGCTACTCCTCCCAAGTATGGCGATACCACATGTGTGACACTTTTACACAGCCTGGCCACATACAGAGGCCCAACATGTAGGGAGCACCGTCAGGTGTTCTAGGGGCATACATTTCAAATCTAATTTGACTATCTTTTACACTATTGTGAGGCACTGTGGTGGCATGGATAGGCACTGTAGTGGCATGGATGGGCAGTGTAGTGGGCCTGAAGGGCAGTGTAGTGGCACGGGTGGGCAGTGTAGTGGCATGGATGGGCACTGTAGTGGCCGGGTCCTGTGCGCGCCCATAGACGCCCTCCCAGAATTAAGCAACCACCCTGTAGCCGTCATTCGGCTATGAGCCGGTTCTTAAGTGGTTAATGAATGAGTTGAAGCTCTGCTGACTTCCATCAAACAATCAAATGCATGCAAAAATACAGGGTTTTTTTTTTTTTCTGTGCACTTGGTTGGGTATGGCTTGCAATGTGGATTTTCACACATTCACTAAGGTAAAGAAATATTCCTTTGCAAAGCAAACAGCCTATTTGCCTTTAGTAAATCAACCCCTATGCGTCTGCTCCATCTATATGGCTAACATTATGTCAGAAATTTTAAAGCAGTGAGCTTAGTGATTGCAGTAAAATATAGGAATCCCTCTAGTGGGTTACTCTACACATTTCTATACGTAATACAATACCAAAAAACATGATATATAAAATATTTCTCCACGCAGCTACCCAACACCATAAATAACCTATTCACAATAGTATAGAAGAAATATCATGGGTGGCTGTACTCCTGAATCCACCTTTATTGCAATAAATATGGATTGAAAAGTGCAGCTGTCTGGAGTATTTTTTCGATACTATTGTGCACAGTTGGTGAGCTGGGCTGGCACCATTGGTGAGTGGTGTGTGAAATGAAAATGAGAGTTATTACCTGGAGCGGTGTTTCTTATATATGATTGATTAATACCAATAGCCTGTTTGTAGAGCTAGTTAACGCTAAAAAGCATATCACATATACCTCAAGACTAATTTATATAATAAAAAAAAGTGTGACGCTCAATTTCTAACAGTGATGAAATTAAAATGCGAATATAACTGCACAAAAAATACTAATAAATCTCTCAACTAAAAATATTTGCATCAAATAAATCACTATAACATTCATGATCCGAAATTAGTGGCAAAAAATCCCAATCCACCCAAAAGTGTCACAAACGTTTGCGCTCCAATAATATGTGGGTTTATGCTCTTAAAGTGGTTGTAAACTTTTTAGATTGCAAGCACTAACGCGCAGGGCCCTCCGATTCCTCCTGTATTGAATTGTATTGTAACTGTACTGTTTGCCTCAACGCTGTGATGCACTGCGCAAACTGTTGGCACTATATAAATCCTGTATGTTTTAAATAATAATAATGACATATGAACAAAGCATATCCCTCTATATTGCGTTCTTGTCTCAATAAAGAGCACTAAGTGTATTTTCTGTCTGCTGCTTCCTTCCTCTGCTATCAGCATTAATCACTTCTGACAAGTTTTCCTGACACCAAGAGAAAAATGGTGACAGGGAGGGAGCTTCTGCAGATTGACAGCCTCAGCTCTTTTCCTGTGTGCTGTGTGCAGGGGGTGTGTCTCTTCCCTCCAATCATCTGTCATGGTTCTCCTCACTGAGCTCTGCAGAGTGTACCTTCTGCTCTCCACCCCCCTTTTTCTGAACTCTCAGACAAGCTGTAAAGATTCTGGACTTTAAACGGATGTAGAGAAAACTGGAGATAAACAGGTACAATTTATATAGGAGGATTTGCTTCATCTCTGAGTACCACTTGAGTCCAGTCACTTCACTAGGTATATGTAAGGGATTATAACCACTATAACAGTTCATTATAGTGTCTGCTGAAATCAAAACGTTCCTAAATATTCATCAAAGTGCTCTTCATTCAGCGTTACCTTGTGATCACCACACATGAGAATAAAAGAATGTGCTCACCGTTATTGGTGTTATATGGATGGTTTGGTGTTGAGGCCAAATAATTACATTTTAGTCTCATCTGACTATAGCACATTTTTCCATGTGGCCTCAGAATCTTCAAGGTGCTTTTAAAGGGTTGGATAGGTTTTTTTTCAAATAAAAATAACAAACATGTTATACTTGCCTGCTCTGTGCAAGGGTTTTGCACAGAGCAGCCCCAATCCTCATCTTCTGGGGTGCCCTGCCGGTGCTCCTGGCTCTTCCCTTTCATCGGGTGCCCCCACGGAGAGCCACTTTCCATGGGGGAACCCAACACAGATTGCTCTTTAGAGACCAAAGCTCATGTCAAGGAGCTCCTAAAGAGATGATGGACATGAAGGGTTTAATCAGAAACTTGTGAGGAAAAACCCCATCAGTTTATCCAACTGATAGCTTGTCAGCCATCCCCAATAGTACTTCATGTGTCCCTGGACATCAAATCAACAAATTTGTGAAAGCTCCTAGAAGAACAGGGAAGGGAGGGGGAGAGAAGGGAGGGAGAGGAGGACAGTTCATTCATAGAGCAGTGCTCAGTGTTCATTCACCCCAAGCTGGGATCTGGAGACTCAGGCTGGGTTCACACCTATGCGAATTGGATGAGGCCTAAACCGCATCCAATTCGCAGGACACTTGAAAACACATTGTTTTCAAGGTGTCCTGTTCACATATGTGCGGTGCATTCGCACTCCGCATTGCACAAAAAAAGTGTGCCTTTTCTGTGCAGTGCGGTGCGAATTCCCAGCCCGTTGAGTTCAATGGGAGCGCATCTAACACGGAGATGCACTCCGCACTGAACGGGGATATTTCCCCTGCTCGTGGCTCCTCCCCCATCTCCCCCCCCGCAGCTGCTGCTCTGTGGGAATGGACAGGAGCCGCCGAACGTGGCTCCGCCCCTTCCCGGCAGCAGACAGGCTGGAATTCGCACCGGACAGATGTGAATCCAGCCTCAGGCACCACCATCATTCATGCAGCCAGGGTGTAGCTTTCAGCTGTACTTCATATCTCCTGTCCACACGTCCCCATTCTGAGGCACAGCACTGGCTGGGGATTGGAGTGTGGATGGGGCAGACACAGGAGGACAGAGCAGGAGGAGCTGGAGCAAGTTAAGTTCTCTCTCCTCTCCCTGCAGGAGCACAACATCCATTGGGGGTTGCCTGGGGGGGGCGCAGCTGAAATCTGTGGGGGCACAGCCCACCCCAGCACCTCCCTACATCCAGCTGTGCATTACATATGTATCCCACAGGGATAACCAGATCAGGAAAAATGCCAGCTCATTGCATTTTTCATCCTCATGCAGTTTGGAAATTCAAGGAATCACGATTCATGAATTGTCTGATTCTCTCAGACTGGTTAATTCAACATACAGATATTTAATGGAATCAAAAATATCACATTGATATATGATTCACGTGGTTGTCAATTTGCTCTCCAGTGGACTTTTTTCCCTTGAGAATCTAGTTTGAGTCAAATATTTTCTACGCATTTCCTTTTTGTCACTTTACAGGTTGCAAATAAAAAATTACAGTTTGCATTGTAAAATCAGGTTTGCCAAGAGTCACACCTTATGAGTCTGACATGCTGACTTTTACTTAAAAAGACTATTGAACTAATAAAATATCCTACCTGCCCTAAAGCCATTGCTCAATGTAGTGGAAAGAGCTGAGCTTTCTGAAATTTCACAGTTTAGGATTATAGAATAACTTTGTTTTGCAGATTTTAACTTTTGGAGCCACTGGGGGACTTCTATGTACTATGATATACACCTGCTTTTCTTAAAAGCAACCGTTAATTATATTACTTTACAAAGTATAGTACTATAATTGTGGCTTAAGCATTATTTATGATACCAAACAAATATTTTCAGAAGAAAGGGTACACCAAGCATTTTGGCAACTATTTATAGAGCAAGAGGGCCATTAAAACGGAGTTCCACCAACATATTTCACTCCTCACCATGCAGCATTAATGTGCATCCTTAACCACTTGCTTACTGGCCACTTAAACCCCCCTCCTGCCTGTGCGTATGTCACTTTCTTTATTGTTTTCTTTAAGACTAATGCCTCGTACACACGGTTCGACGATCGTATACAACAGGTCATACGAACGACCATTGTATGCTAAATCTACCGTTAGTACACGCGATTAGAACAGCCAACGTATGACGGTCATACAACAGAAGTTGTATGAGCAAACTATAAAGCTTTGGTAGTACCAACAAGCAGTCATACGACCGTTGTACCGTGTGTACAGAGAAGTTGGTCCAACAAGTTGTATTGTGCAAAACACGCATGCTCAGAAGTCAGGAACGGCCAGACACAAATTACATGCACCCGAACTTTCTCTTTATACGTTCATAACACAACACTACGTTCAGCTTGGTCGTACGATCGTGTAGTGCATGTCAGCATGCTAGATACAACAGCCAACATACGATTTGGTCCGTTCGGTCGTACGACCGTCGAACCGTGTGTATGAGGCTTAAGGCTTCATGCAAACAGGACGTTAAAAAAACGTCCTAAAAACGACAATAGCTTATCAGTGATTTTTTTCAGCTTTTTTTAGCGTTTTTGCAGTGGCGTTATTGAGCATTAACCACTTGCTTACTGGTCACTTAAACCCCCCTCCTGCCCACACCAATTTTAGGCTTTCAGCGCTGTCGCATTTTGAATGACAATTGCGCGGTCGTGCGATGTTGTACCCAAACAACGTTTTTATCATTTTTTCCCCGAAAATAGAGCTTTCTTTTGGTGGTATTTGATCACCTCTGCAGTATTTATTTTTTGCGCTATAAACAAACAAAGAGCGACGATTTTGAAAAAAGAACAATATTTTTTACTTTTTGCTTTGATAAATATCCAAAAAAAAAAAAATTATTCATTGGGTTGGCTGATTTATATTCTTCTACATATTTTTGGTAAAAAAAATTGCAATTCGCGTTTATTGATTGGTTTGCGCAAAAGTTATCGCGTCTACAAACTATGGGAATTGATTTATGGCGTTTTTATAAATGTATTTTTTTTACTAGTAATCTGCGATTTTTATTGGGACTTTGATATTGGGGCAGACATGTCAGACATTTTTGACACTTTTTTGGGACCAATGACATTTATACAGCGATCAGAAATTTAAATGTCCACTGATTACTGTATAAATGTCATTGACAGTGAAGGGGTTAACCTGCAGGGGGCAGTGAAGGGGTTAACTGTGTTCCTTGGGTGTGTTCTAACTGTGTGGGATGGGGCTGGCCGGGACATAACAGATCTAACTGATCCCAGTGACAGGGATCAGTAGATCTGCTATGTCCCCTTCACAGAACGGAGAACAGCCGTGTTTACATTGGCGGTTCCCCGTTCTGCAGCTCTGAAAGGCGATCGTGGGTCTCGAGCGGACATCGGGTTAAAATTAATTGGCAATTTATTATTTTTTTTTCTGTTCACTTACCTGATTTCTGCCTATATCTAATTTCACTTATTCCTTTAGGGGCCGCGGCACAGTACGTCATTTCTGGTTTTGCATTGGCTACTGGGAGATCTTGGTCATTTAACATTGGCGTCTATGAAAAACCTTGGTCAACTTGGCATGGCACAGCTCCAGTAACATTTAACATTGGCATCTATGCTCCCGTTACATTTAACATTGGCGTCTGTGGAAAATCTTGGTTAGCTTGGCATGGCTATGCCATGTCAAGCTGACCAAGATTACACCGCACTGCACATGCGTGAAATCGACAGGTGTATGCTGGGTAGCCAGCATGCACGGAATCCAGGAAGAAGGACATTGTGGCTTCAGATGCCCACACTGGAGATGGCCGTGCTGTGCAGGAACTTCACAAAGTAAGAAAACCATGCTGCACAAATAGAAAACTGGGCTTACAGCATACCTTTGTTACATTGCACGAGGCATGAGTATTCTAGGGGTATTTTTATCTTACAAGTCATATTTTGGCTGGAACTCCGCTTCTCCGCTTTAAGCACGCAGAGCTTCCTTTTATATTGATACCAGCCTAAATAGCTGGCTCTTCTCTAGAGTAGCAAGATGAAAGGACCCAAAAAAAAACAATGGATGCTTTTAGAACTTAGCTACTGCTGATGGGTACTGGGCTTTCTGTACCTATGGTGAACGAGGACAGGTGAAAATATGTGGAAACAATGGGTTGGTTCCCAAGAATTAATTAAATACATCCATAAAGCAACAAGATTTGTGGCCAGCATGTGTCCTCATAGAGGCCTACGTTTTAAAACTTCATTATTGGACACCCTACTAGACCAAAATCGTCATAAAATCTCTGACATATACAAGCCCTTGAACTACGCTTTTACGATACCAGCCCCTTCCATCACCTCTTCCAGATGGATCAAAGACCTACAATCCCCGGAGGCGCACACAGCAGTCTTAGCAGGCTACAACACCACGTGTGCTTTTGTAGCAAACTAATTTTGGCGTGAGCAGCAGTTTAAAGTTTTACACCGGGCCTACATCCCTCATCTGATCTCCAAAAAATTCCCAGAATGTTCTAAATTCCCACTTTGCAACAGCCACAAACCTTCTCTACTACACAGGCTCTGGTCTTGCGCTCTTATTGATCAATACTGGAACCAAGTTGAACTCATTGTGGCAATATCACAGACATCCATCCTCACAAGAACATTTACCTCCTACTTTTTGGATCCTTCGACGCTCTCAACCAAGAACTGCCAAGGGCTCAGGCTAAATTGATACAATACAACAAGGCCTGGCTCGCTACCTGTTACATGGCAGCCAGAAGGGCAATTCTTAAGCAGTGGGCTTTTTCGCTTCCTCCCACCATCAAAGACCTAAAAACTGATTTACTGAACCTCCTCAAGTTAAAGAGCTTAGACTTGGTCTCCTCTAACCACTGAAAATCCCTACAATTGCAACGCAAATGGGCCGCTTTCATGGACAAAATGCTCGCATCAACAGACCAACAGGCCACTATGAACCCTTCATACAATAAAAGGCAACCACAACCGATTTAACACCCTTCTGGATCCATGATAAGGGCACATCTATCCCAACGCCAATAAATAGCTTGCCTTTGCAAACAGCCCCATGAAACTTTAAATATGTTGGCTACATTACCACCACCTATGCTATGTATGCATATTCTATATATAATGGTTAGGCCATGAGCTCCCTGTTTGTTTGAGTGGTGTAAATTTGATTAGGGTTCACTAACCCGCCCCCTCCCGTTCCTCCTTCCTACTACCCCCCCTCTCTTACACTTCCCCATGCAGACTCTCACTTTTCTAATACGATGACCTGTATTATTATTTACCTGCAAGTTGAGTTGTTTACTGTTTCACTAAGAAAACTGAATACTGTGCATTGTATTGTTTTGTTAAAAAAAAACAAAAAAACAATATTTGTCTTAAAAAAAAAAAATAAAGAAACATTAAATGTATCAAAATTAAAAAAATAATAATTAAAAGCTGTCACAATAACAGTAATCGAGAGGAAATGTTTCAATAGGTCACCTCTTTCAGTGAAAACAGTCAAATGAGGAATTTCCCCTAATTTTGGAGATTTTCTGTAATTTCCTGTTGCATTTCTGGGACAGGAAGTCAAGGATAATCTCCCTAATATTGCCCACAAAGAAAAAAATAACCTAACAGTGGTTTAAACCCATCCCTTCTCTATTCAAAATTAAAAAAAAAACAGGTTTGGCTATGTATACACTTTAATTAATTTTTACAAGTTGAAACATTAGGCATCAGGAAAGACACAGAACAGATACAGGGGAAATTTTCTCCTCCTCTTCTGTAAATCTGGACAGGGTATTTTTTACTGGGAGTTAAAACCAACAAGGGGCGAGCAAGAAATAGGAAATTCTGTGGATTATTTTTTAATTTAGCAGTTTTTGTTAATTAAGGAGAAGAATGGGGAAAAGGAATGTGGGAATTGTCATTTAATAAAGCATATTTTTTAACTTTTACACAATTATTTGATTATGCGGTATTTGGTCCCAAGCACACATTTCCCAGTTTTCAGGACCAATGACTTGGAAAGTACTGAAGCCACTGGACCAGAATGACATCCAGGAAACTAGTATTTAAGAAAGAGAAGTGGACAATAGAAGCCTCAGGGCTTCCTCGCTACATGTTTTCCTTAAAGCTGAAGTTTAATCTGGTTATATTTTGTCTTGCCCTCATATCTACTTGTCATGTTATTTACTGTTTTCATTACATATGTTATTTTAGATGTAGTGACATCATCACTAGGTCTTTGTGCTTCTCTATACAATGCTGGCAGACTAAGGCTGACGGGAGGGGCCGGCAGGGTGCTTTATATAGCGTCCTGAAAATAGGAGCTATTCCAATGCCTACACTTAATGTTTAAGTGTTAGTTTACCTTTACAGTAAAATGTAAAGGTGAACTAACACCATACACCCTCTCCACCCCCCTGTCCCGGCTGCACTTACCTCTGGGGTTGTTGAACTGTCCGCACCCCAAAGCTGGGCCAGTGATAGGTAATCTCTGCTCTTCTTCCTCTTCTCCATGCGGCGCTTCAGGGATATACCACATTGATTCTTATTGGACATCGCCATCACATCGCATCAATCATGTCCATCCCAGAAGCACCACACAGAGAAGAGGAAGAAGAGCAGTGATTCCAAATCCTGGATCGCTGGACAGGCTGCGGGAGTGATGACAGCTCATTAAGCCTGGAGGTATATACATCAGAGACTGGGGGGGTGAGGAGAGTGTCCACTGTTAGTTCACCTTTACATTTTTTTCTGTAAAGGTGAACTAACCCTTTAGCCTCTATAATTGAAAGAAATGAAATACAATAAATTAAATAGGCAGACCAGGGACAATAAGGCTTGGAAAGAAAGGTCTAGATCAGTGATGGCAAACTTTGGCACCCCAGATGTTTTGAAACTACATTTCCCATGACGCTTATGCACTCTGCAGTGCAGTTGAGCATCATGGGGAATGTAGTTCTAAAACATCTGGGGTGCCAAGGTTCGCCATCACTGGTCTAGATGATGCTGGATGTCATTGAGACAGCAAATGAGCTGGCTCTAATTTGCTGCAGCATAAAGTTAGAAAAAAAACACAGACCACAACCAGCACGCACCAAGTCCCAGCTTGCCAATTCCCAGTCAGTCAACTTCAAAGAATTAGCTTAGATGAGGGCACATATTACAAGGAATGGTTTCTAATAGGATTGTATTTTCAGATGGACTGAAGCTTCTTGTGATATCCCAGGTAGATCCAAAAAGCAGAAAAAAAGAAGCGCGATCCCAATGAAGCAGTTTGTTAGAATGCAAAACAAAGCACACTTACATTAGAGGCTTCGAGGGATAAGCAGGATTCAAGGTGTATTATAGCAGCAACTACACAGGATCCTATGGCCGGTGCAGGGGAATCCATGTAAAGACAGATGAAAACCATCAATGGACGCAGCTAGACCCACCGCCTTGGAGCCTCATGACACTGGCAGCATGCGGATGAAGGGCTGGTAATGCGTTTCAGAGTAAAAACACTCCTTTATCAACTTACCTAATAAAGGAGTGTTTTTACTCTGAAATGTGTTAACAGCCCTTCATCCCCATGCTGTCAATGTCATGAGCTTCCAGGGTGGTGGGTCTAGCAGTGGCCATTGATAGTTTTCATCTGTCTTCACATGGATTCCCCTGTGTTGGCCATAGGATCCTGTGTACACCATGAATCCTGCTTATCCCTGGAAGCATCTGATGTAAGTATGCTTTGTTTTGCATTCTAATAAACTACTCTGTATATTTCATTGGGATTGTGCTTCTTTTTTCTGTTTTCTGAGCTGCAACTTACACTGTATGAAACTTACAATGTGCTGTGTAATCAGAGTAAGCAGTTTTAATACAAAAGAGGAGCCTGTAAAACCATGCAAGATGGAAGGTAAAGCTAGATACAATAAAAGCTTTATACAATGAAAGGAATGGTTGGTTGTATTAGGGAACCATTAAAGTAATTCATTTTAGTAGTAAAGCAACATAATTAGGTAAGTAGATATAAAGTGCCAATCTATCAGCTGAATTGTTAGTTGAATTTATAAAATTTAAATAAAATAACAGAATTTATATACAAGACATTTCAACAGGTTTGATTGTTTTTTTTTTTTTTTGTTTTTTTTACATTTAACATATTTTAACAAATAAATAATAATCAAGAAACCAAATTGTTTTAGAAACACATTGACTTGGTAAAATATAGTAGATAAAAGTAATGGTTTTGCTTGCTGAAAACATGCCAAAACCAATAACCACTTTTTTATGTGATAGTGTTGGCAGACCTAGAACAGATCGCTTTGCCTGTATTTAGGAAATAGTGCTTGGTAGATTTCTGTTGTTTAATGGGCTGTCACATTTTGTTCCTCTATTATATTTATTCCGGGCTTGATGGAAAAGTCCCAGCTTTTGAAACAATGTACATTCTCACTTAATAAAAATCAGTTTGTGTGTGGTAGAGAGCTACAACTGAAGATGAGCTAAGGCTGAACAGATGGGAATACATCTGCATGGCTTCAGAATGTATAAGGGGCAGTGCAAAATTCTTTTCTGAGTTATTCAAAAACCAAATTCCAGAAATGCATCCTCTGTCAAGTTTGAATGAAAGCCAAATCTTCCATCCTTTTACAGCCTTTATATCTTTGTCAAATTCATGTTTTTCTGTTTAAACAGATTGTCTATTTTTCTTTACAATGGCACCATCATATACACCTACACCTAGTTCAACAGCTTAAATTACTTAGCAGATGTACATATTAACTGAATGAGATTTGGGGTCCCATTTATAAAGCAGCAGTATGCCCTTACCCTTACATGTCCAACATGTTTATAAAGCAGAGCTTTACACTACGCTTTATTATACTCCACTTGCTTTAGAAACTCTAAATGCCATTTATCCCAATTAATGAAAGAAAAAAAAGGAGAAGAATGCCTGGCCATGTGACCTGTCAAAGTCATGTTGTACAATGGGAATACTTTGTGGGACTCCACATGTTCCACACCATGGCCTGCATTTAATGAGTTAAATGCATAGTACAGTGTGAAGTGGCATAGTAAATGGAGTCTGTCAGAAATCCACTCTTCTTTATAGACCTTAATATTGATTATAATATGGGTTGGGTAGATAGCTGTAAGTTGTAGCTAGGGATTGGGCATCCTAAGGCATAACCACTTTCAGTGAAGTAGCATGGGTTGCAAGGCAAGTATTGCCTGCCCTAATCTGTGGACCATTAGCACTCCCTGAGTCTCCTCCAGCAGAATATTTATGGTACTTCATTTTGTGGTGGGGGAAACCCCCCCCGCTCGCACGCCCGCACACCCACCCACACTTACCCCATCCAGGTCGCAGGCAGCTTACCTGGCTTATCCTCCCAGCCAATCCGGTCGCTTCTCCTTCCAGCCAATCCAGTCTTAGGACCCGCTTGCTGTCCTGGTTGGCCGGGAGGAGAAGCAGGAAGACAATAGCGAATATTGATGCGCTAAAATCACCAGTGGGTGGGCTAGGGGCACAGTGCTCTGTATCCCGAGCTCAACCTGTTTGAAGCCAATTAGAGCCACAGGCTCTAGTCATGTGCTCAAAAAAAAAAAACACAGTAGAAATCCATGCATCTCATGCCCCGCCTGGAGATTAGGGGGGGGCTGGCACATGGAGATTAGGGGGGCAGTGCCCCTGCGCCCCTTATAGACTGGCTGTCACTGTGTGTGTGTATATATATATATATATATATATATATATATATATAAATAAAACTCTGTGACCCCCCCACATACCCCCTTCAGCATAAATCCATTCCCCCTTCTAGCACAAATCCTCCCCTCTCCAACCCCCCCACCCCCAGCACAAATCCTCCCTCCTTCCAACCCCCCCCCTTTTCTATCACAAACCACCACTCCTTCAACCATCTCTCCCCTTCTAGCACAAATTCTCTCATCTCCAAAAATGCCTCCCCCAGCACAAATCCTCTAAATGGTTCTGGAGGACGCTGGGATTTTGTAGAAATCCCAAGACATTCCTGCAGAATCTGGGAAGGTTGGGGGGTATGATTTTGCACCCAGGGCAACTGCCCCTGTGGCCCCACCTACACTACACCTTTGACTAGATAATCTGACTGTAGCTTGTGTAATCTAATGGACTGTACTCTGTTTATGGCCCTTTCAATGTAATATATTTAGGCAGATAGCTGATGATACAAACAGACCAAAATTTCCCAGCACTCTTACCAGATAGCCTGCAAAAAAAACCAAATTGAACCTGTCTAACAATTCACGTTATAAACAGAACTTTCAGCTGCACACATTTGTAAATATATGTGGAAGACGCAGTGCCTGCATCAAAGCATCTCTGTGTGCTCCAGTCCTAACTTTATGTTTTTGAGAGTGTCCAAATTGGAGCATATAATAGCAGTGGATAAATTAGGGGATGTTAAGTTTGCATGGAGGGAGCCTACTTCTACTTAAATGTCATCAGCACACCAAGGATCCCTCGAAAGGATCCAAAGTTTTATTCCGTGGTCACATGATAAATAAACAGCTGTTGCTGTTTATTTATCAGATGACCATGGAGTAAAGGTTTGGACCCTTTCGAGGAATATTTGGTGTGCTGATGACATTTCTTTGCTTTGAGTATCCACGGCTTCCAGCCTATGGTCACTACAGCACCCAGAATCACTGAACAGCCGGTTATCTTGAACGTGTGCATGGGGAATATTGCGATTGTACTTCTCCTTAAAAGCACAGGGACACATTGGAAGCCCAACTAGAGCACAATGGCAGCTGGAGATAATCAATGTGTCCCCTTGCCAAATTCAGCGAACAAACTATACAAAATGATGGCAACTACCCAAATTCATAACTAGCCTTTGCAGTAAGGTGCTCAGGGAAGGGCAATGCAGAACACAAACAGACGAAAAATTCCTAGCACACTTACCAGCTAGCCTGCAAAAAAACCCAAATTGACCCTGTCTAACAGTTCACGTTATAAACAGGTTTTAGTTGCACACATTTGCAAATATATGTGGAAGCCGCAGTGCCAAGGTGCCTCTGTGTACTGTGGCCCTAACTCTATATTTTTGAGAGACAAACTGGAGCATATGTATCAGTAGGTGAATTAGGGTGATTTTTAAAATACCTTTGGAACTGTGTCAGTTGTTGAACTGGCCATTTGTTTCACTAAAGAGCTCTCTGATTCCTAGTTAGATCTCTGCTCATTATCCTATAGACCTGATTTATTCCTATTTGAAGTCAGGAAAAGTGATGAGAATCTGTGCACACAAACATTGAGTCATATACAATCCATGGAATCTATGTGCAATTCATAGAGTTTGAAAACAAAAATACTTTTTATTACGTTTGAATACACTTTATTGGATGTTTGCTAGGAATAAATGCTCTCTTTCCCATATTTCAGTAAATCAGGCCCTGTGTAAGCAAGCCTGCTTGTGATTAAAAAATAAAAAAGAAATAGTAAACTTTGTTTTTTTCTATCTAGAACATGTTATGGATGACTCCCTAAAACAAAAAAATTCCTTTGCAATATTTGATATTTATTATGACCCCTTTGGTTATTTATCTATGGTTTGGCAAAACACCACATGTACCAGGATAATTTTATTTTGTGAAAAGTCAGTTGTAATCATGTAACCCCCAGTGTTTTCAAGGACACAGAACCTTGCACAGAATATGATCTATGAGTTAACCTTGTCCAGTTCCTCAGCTGTAATCTAAAAGATTGGCTACATCCAGCCTTTGCTGTCAAGAGTCTTTTAGGATGTTTGTAGCAGACAAATTCACTGCAGATTCCTTCAAAGAAGCTGAAACCAATACATGTATAAAATATATATATTTCACCGCATAATAGAATAAAAATATTTACCCCCTGTTTACAGTAATTTTAGATTTATTTCATTCTTTAAGATCTAGTTTGAAGTTGCTTTCCATGGAAACAGCAAGGGTGGATCGGCTTGAAAAGATGAAAGGAAATGGTCTCTGAATCCACTAAATGTATTGCATCTCACCAATCATTGTTATAGCACTACACACATTCCTGTAGCCAGGTGTATTTTATTACTTTACTGCTTGGCAAGGCTTACACAACAATATGGAAAAGTTAAGCCTTCATTCTGACGTGGGAAAACAGTTAAACAAATGCAAGATTTTTGTTAACCTGTTAACGTTGGCCCACGACGTTCATGTGCAATCCTTACTTTGTTGGGTATCCTGATTTTGAATCAATAAGAGACACTTCTTTGGACAATGTCTCCAGATCCTACAGTGCTCACATGATTGCAGTGAGAGAAACGAAATCTATAGATAGCTACTGACATTAGATTGTAAGCTCTACCGAGCAGGGCCCTCTGATTCCTCCTGTATTGAATTGTATTGTATTGTACTGTCTGCCCTAATATTGTAAAGCGCTGCGCAAACTGTCGGCGCTATATAAATACTGTATAATAATAATAATAATAATAATAATTAGTGTCTAGTCTGTCATTATTTTGACTTGTTGTGCCAGCGATGGGTTTAAATTACTAAAGGAGAATAAAAATTCACTTAAAGTGACACTAAACCCACAACAGTAAAAACAGTCTGTATTTGCAGTAAAGCATGCTTGTTATACTCACTGTAGAACCTAAGGTGTTAACCCTGCGCATTGTATAAAAAGACTGTTTGATCTTGTATGCACAGATCCTGCCCTTCTTGCACTGTCCCCCTAGACAAGTCCGGATAAGACAGAGCTTTTGGAGTCAGGCAGCACATGCTCTGTTTGGTGTGTATTGCTAGAGAGGTTTTTTTTTTTTTGGGAGAGTGCATGTTATCAGCAAAGGGCCAATCAAAACTGTTCAGACATGTCTAGACAAAGGGTCAGGAACCCTGCATCCTGATAGGACAAGTCAGTGCAGTATGAAAACTCCACCTACAAGCTTCATCAGAAACTGATAGAATTACAAAGACTGCTATATACTGCTGATGAGAAAACTTATTTAGCTGTTTACATTTACTAAAATAATTGCATTTCCATGTTCTGTGTACTCTGGGAGACCAGATATAGTGAATGAAGGGTCCTGGGTTTAGTAACACTTTAAGCTGGCCACAAATGGATCGAAATTTGGCTGGTGGAGCAGGGATCGGCCAAATGTCAATCCATTTATGGCCATTCCCATTCATGAGAAGTCGATCTAATGATCGACTTCTCACAAAAGAGGAGTCCCCACTGTCAGAATACAATAACATAGCGAAGATGATTCCCCATCCACTTTTTTTTCAATCCCACTGGCTGAATGAAAAAAAAAATTGAACAATGCATAGCCAGCTTTAGTCTAGTAAAGTTGTTTTTGCTACAAATGCCCAATTATGTATAGTGATATTGGAGATATAAAGGTGAGGGCTCTTCTAAAGACATCTGACAAAATGTCAAAATTTGTAAACTAGTAACTGCTAGCTTAGTCTGCTTGGACTACGAGTTGTGGAGAAAATGAGTTTATTAGATAATGGAGCATATATATTATGAGGATGATATTATGTTTACAAGCTTGGGAATAAAAAAGATTTACTTTAAGTGAATATATAATATTATTGATGCTCCTGTTCCCCTGATGAGGTTCTCTGCCAATGAAACGTGTTAGCAGGGGGTTAATCTGTTATGTCATCACACCCGCTGCCGGAGGTGCAGCTCGTTCTCTCTGCTTGTGTTTACGAGTTTATTGTAAGTACCTGGCTTTGTTCTTCTATTCCCCAATATGTAACTGCTGTCTTAACCTCCTTGACGGTATTCCCAAGTGTGGCTCGGGGTGAGTTTCCACTGCAAATAGCGGTAACCCCTGAGCCACACTCGGGATTGCATTGCTGGATCCAGGCAGTGGTACTTACCTTGTCCCCTGGATCCAGCGATGTCCCCCGCTGTGTCTGTGGGTTCTGTCCTCTGCCCGATGCCTCTGTGTGCCGGGCTCCGTTCCCTGTGAGTGTTGCGGGGGCGGAGCCTGTCAGGAAATTCAAAAAGTGAAACACACACAGCACATACAGTACACTGTAATCTATAAGATTACATTACTGTATGAAATTATTTCACTTCCCCTTTGTCCCTAGTGGTTTGCCCAGTGCCCTGCATGCACTTTTATATTATATATGCCATTCTTTCTGCCTGGAAACTTGAGAACGTCTATGGCATAAAAAGTGTCCCTTTACGTCAAAAGTGGTTTTTGATCAGCTAGAAAACAACGATAGTAAATAAGAATCATTTGCAGAATTGAGTGATACTGATTTGTGGGGAAATTTATCATCAGACACTGAAAGTGATGACAGCGACAATTCTGCAACCGAGCAAATTTCAGTGTTTTTGACGAGATTACATTATTGAATACATTTTATTATTATATTATCATCTTTGATAATTATTTATAGTTATTTATTATATTGTCATTTTTTTTTCATATATATTATAATTTATGATTTTGTGTTTCAAGCTTTATCATACCCGGGATGTCTACTAGACTCTTGTTTGGACAGATTTAAGTGAGTTATTCCTAAGAATTACAGGCCTACAATATAAAATGCCAAATTTCCATGCAAAATAATCGTACCGCTTTCAGCACCAAAAATCTGAAATAATTATACTGCCAGAGAGGATAAACGTGCAAAGTGGTTTGCTTATTTCAATGGCAGAACTTCTTTTCCAGGGTTTGCCCTTTATATACGCAAACAACTTTACATATTTGATTGTTGTTGTGTGAGTTCAACAATCAGACACCTCTATGCAGTTGACTGAGAAAAATATGGTCAAACTACCATTATTAAATAAGTAACATAAAACAAACTTCTCCTAAAATTTACCTATGACAATTAAGACATTCTCAGACTGCAGATTTTTCAAAGAAGTAATGGAGGTGTCACTCTAATTGCTTCTGGACTTTCCAGTTATTTGCTTATTCTTATCTCCCATCACTTGGCTTTGTAATGGCTATGATAGTTGGGCATAACATTATTATTGTGGGGATATCTTGCCACTGGAGACCTAAAAGATGTTAGAGGCTAGAATATGTTTCAGCCCCAATCAAAAGTGAGATCAACAATCAATGGTCCATGGGGAAGCTATTGCTTATGCACGGCTGGGCTGGGAGGGTCTCCTTGAAATGCAGCATGCAATGGTCCCACAGGGAAGATTTCCTTTGTTTATGCATAGGTATGTGGCAGACTTAGAGGACTTGGTGCGGTAGAGGGGAAATACATTGTAAAGGTTTTCTATGGTTGCACCATTTACTTTCATTTAACACATAATCATCGTATTAATAATCTGATATACGTTTACTTCAAAATGTTGCCTGTCTGCTGGTTCTTTCCACAATTTCCTGGATTCCCTGCATGCTTTGCAGCTTTTCCTCTTCTGTTTACTGTCAATTTCTAAGGACTACATATCCCATGGCACCATGCTCTCTTCAAGCAGTGATTCCTGTACTGACACTGCCACATGAAACTCCTCCTCTCATCACCTCTAACAGTTCAGAAGACAGGCTCTGTGAATTCTGTGACAAAACAACAGACCATAGTAAATATGTACATATTTGCCAGCACACCAGGGATCTTCAATTGCGTCCAAATATACACATGCTTGACAAAGGGGTCCTGTGCTGCTCGGAAATGTAGAACTACACTGTTTCTGATGTGATCTTTCTTCAATAAAAAACGTTTGAATGCAAGATCCTTGGTGTAATGGCGAATATTTACATTCTGGCGTGTATACTCCAGTATCCAGCTGGTAGTCACTGCCGCACCTGATAACTTTGAGAGCTCATTCCAGGAACGTGTGCGATGGGAATATGGTCTGTCATAGAGAATATATGTCACAGAATTTAAGAAAGTAAATTTGTGAGGATCTTCACAATACATGATTATTCAGATTAATAAGAGTAGGCCAGAAATAATTGAAATACAATGTGGAGATGAGTATAAGGCATTTGACAGGAGGTGAGGAAACATTATTTTGCCTCCTCACCACTAGGGTTGCCACATCATCCTTTAATCCAGGACACATCTGAATTACACAGGTTCTGAGGCTAATTTAATGCAGATAAGGCACCCAGTGAGTTTAATTACCACCTTCATCAGCCACAGAACCTGTGTTATTAATATGTGTCCTGGATTAAAGGGATGAGATGACAACCCTACTCACCACCTGTTTTAACCCCTAAAAACCAGCACCACCATGCTGCAACAACGTGCATTGCATGTGGTTATGGGGCAGTATTGTCACAGTCCCATTCAGATGAATGTACTGTCCACTGAATGTGATAGGGGTATAACTTTTGTCATACCATGATGCAATACATTGCAGCTGCGGCATGTGAATACCCCTGTTTACTTCTTTTGTAGCTGAAGGAGGAGTGGTAAAAAATGCATCTCAGCCTCAGTTCTTGCTTCCCAACTGCACGTGTCAGCGCAAAAGTTTGATTTAAAACCTTATGTGTAAATGAACAAAAATATTTGTTCATTAGCTTAGACTCCATTCACACTTGTGCAATTTGTCATATGACTTTGGACATCAAAGTCACATGACAAAATTGCAGTCTATTCTTTTCAATGGCACCCGTCCAAATCACTGCAACTTAAAGTGGCAGCGACTTTGAAAGAATGCCTGCACTACTTTGGTGCGACTTTGATCCATAGAATGTAATGTCCAATCAAAATTGCATTAAAAGTTGCATCAAAGTCGCACTAATGTGAAAGGAGCCTTATAATGGAAAAAAAAAACGTGAGCAAGATATTTATTAAAAAGTGTACCATAAAGGAGCCCTATAAATTATTTAGGAAGGCAAATTAGTTAATATCAAGTTAATATTTGCATACTGATGCTAATAACATTTGATCTAGACATCAGGGCTTCAAATAGATGGTTATGAAGCTGTAGCATTGCTTTGTTAAAACTCATGCCTTTTTTTATATATTTTTTATATACAGTGTATTCAGTTAAAGGTGATTGTAGGATCAACATGGACAGCTGGTGTGGCTGATAAATGCCTGTCCCATCAGTGCTACATAACTGAAAGCTTCTTGAACAGGTGCAGCTTCTAGTGCATGTTTCCACCTGCTGAATGGAGTTTACCCCTCCCGCCTCTGGATTCCTTGTCGGTGTCAGTGATGTTTTCTCAGCTGCTGCCTCCTTCACATATGAAACATTTCACTGGCTTTTCTACACTGAATATATTTCTACCTGTGAAATAAACATGAGATGACATATTTTCTTGATTTGCGTTCTTGCTGTTACCTCCCTTCAATAATTATAAACACAGGAGCACAGTAATATTTTTTTAGTACTTCAAAGGGATTGACACTTTCATCGTAAAGCCTACTGCTTTTATGGATAACCCATAGTATTTGGATAATGAAATCAAGGGGCACTTGACTGCAAAGGAGTAATGAGGAAATTTGGACCCTATGGCACAGTTTGTAGAGATCACTGGGGCCTCAATGTACTGTTGTCCAAAGGTTTCTTGCACTACCATTTGCATTATTATTATTTCAGGTACTTATATAGTGCCGTCAATTTACGCAGCGCTTTACATATACATTGAATTGCATGCTCTATTTCATGTGCAATATAGGTGGTCCCCGGGTTACAAACAAGATAGGGTCTGCAGGTTTGTTCTTAAGTTTGAATTTGTTTGTAAGTCGGAACAGGTACATTTTTTAAGTGCAGCTTTCTGTCCCTATGACAATTGGATTTTGAAAATTTTGGGTTGTTGTGGAAACAAGGATTAATGATAAAGCTTCAGTGGAGACACCTTTTTCCCATGAAAACTCTTACAAGAGTGAATTTCCCTTTCTAGGGGTGGATTTTCTCTCACTTCCTGTTGTCTCCTTCTGTTTGTAAGTCGGATGTTTGTAACCGGGGACCGCCTGTATTGGGATAGCTTCAATTTAATGTAGAATATTGGTGAACACTGTATACTTCCCTATTTTTATGCCATTCCGGTCTGGTCATGTGATCTCCCCAGCTCCTGCTGCAGGGGAGAGGGGAGAACACTTTGATAGTGGCTGGTAATGTCTGGGAGCATGATGTCCCCCATAGGCTTCAATGGTCCATCTGTTGTTGGTGCTCCCTTCTCTCCCCTGCAGCTGCATCAGTTGACACAAGGACCAGGACCATAAGACTGGACCAGAGCGGCATGCAAATAGGTAAGTAAACAGATCTTTCTTACACAGGTTACTTAGCATAGGTGTTAAAAGGGTGTGGGGGGGGGGGTAGTTTTAAGGCTAGTTAAGGTTTGCCTTGAATTCCACATTAACTAATAATAATAATAATACTTCTATGAATCGGAAGTAACTGTTACCAACCACAAGCAAGTTACTCTTGCTAGTCTGGCAAATTCAAGTTCTAACATAGCAATAAAAATCCAATTGGTTGTTATGAGGTGAGTGCACTTTGTATATTGTCCCTGTGCGTTTATACTGCTTTACTTATTAAGGTCCATAATTTAAGGGTGAGTCATTAATTATCCGCACCTTTGCTATAACAATCTTTTGTTTGAGTGAAAGAGGGTGTAGCGCTATCATATATAAGTAAATTAACCACTTCCATACAGGACACTTACACCCCCTTCCTTACCAGACCAATTTTCAGCTTTCAGCACTCTCACACTTTAAATGACAATTACTCAGTCATGCAACACTGTACCCAAACAAAATTTTTATCATTTTTTTCTCACAAATAGAGCTTTCTTTTGGTGGTATATAATCACTGCTGGGTTTTTTATTTTTTTCAATATAAGCGAAAAAGTAGCGAAAATTTTGGAAAAAAAACACTTTTTTTTAGTTTGTATTGAAAAATTTTGCAAAAAAGTAATTTTTTTTATACTGCAACATATCTTTGGTAAAAATAACCCAAATTAGTGGATATTATTTGGTCTCTGTGAAAGTTATAGAGTCTACAAGCTATGGTGCCAATCATTGAAAATTGATCACACCCGATGTACTGACCACCTATCTCATTTCTTGAGACCCTAACAAGCCAGGAAAGTACAAATACCCCCCAAATGACCCCTTTTTGGAAAGTAGACATTCCAAGGTTTTTAGTAAGGGGCATGGTGAGTTTTTTGAAGTTGTAATTTTTTCCCACAATTCTTTGCAAAATGAAGAATTTTTTTTTTTTTTACACAAAATTGTCAAACAACAAGTTATTTCTCACACACAGCATATGCATACTTGCAATGACACCCCAAAATACATTCTGCAACTCCTCCTGAGTATGGTGATACCCCATGTGTAAGACTTTTACACAGCCTGGCCACATACAAAGGCCTAACATTGAAGTAGCACCTTCAGGCGTTTTACGAGCATAAATTACACATCTCATTTCTCAGCCACCTATTACACTTTTGAAGGCCTTGGAACACCAGGACAATGGAATTGCCCTCAAAATGACCCCATTTTGGAAAGCAAACACCCTAACTTATAATTTATGAGGCATAATGAGTCTTTTGAACGGTTCATTTTTTTCCAGAAGTTGTTGGAAAATGTGGGAAAAAATCAAAATGCATTTTTTTAACACAAAGTTGACCATTTATACGATATTTCCAACACATAGCATGTACATAGCAAAAATGACACCCCAAAATACATTCTGCTAGTCCTCCTGAGTATGGCGATACCACATGTGTGAGACTTTTACACAGCCTGGCCACATACACAAGCCCAACATTGAAGTAGCACTTTTAGGCGTTCTACGAGCATAAACTACACATCTCATTTCTCAACCACTTATTACATTTTGGAAGGCCCTGAAGCACCAGGACAATGGAATTTTCCACAAAATGACCCCATTTTGGAAAGTAAACACCCCAACGTATAATCTATGAGGCATGATGAGTCTTTTGAACATGTCATTTTTTTCCAGAAGTTTTTATAAAATGTGGAAAAAAATTAAAACACATTTTTTTTTTACACAAAGCTGTCCATTTATAAGATATTTCTAACACATAGCATGTACATAGCAAAAATGACACCACAAAACACATTCTGCTACTCCTCCTGAGTATGACGATACCACATGTGTGAGACTTTTACACAGCCCGGCCACATACAGAGCCCAACATTGAAGCAGCACCTTTAGGCGTTCTATGAGCATAAATTACACATCTCATTTCTCAACCACCTATTACACTTTTAAAGGCCCTGGAGCACCAGGACAAAGCAATTGCCCACAAAATGACCCAATTTTGGAAAGCAAACACCCCAAGGTATATTATATGAGGCATTATGAGTCTTTTGTACGGTTAAGTCTTTGAAAAACACGGAAAGAAGTTCTGAATTGGCATGTTTTCTGAGTATTA
>BLSH010544798.1:800631-815149 GCA_018402905.1 Glandirana rugosa | reverse complement strand
GATTGGACACAGCCGGTCACGTGGTAAAGAGCCAATACTATTGGCTCTTTACCATGATCGGGGTTGGGCTTTGTCCGAGGGACAAGCCCGCCCCCCGATCGCCGCGCTGCGCGCCCCCTGGGGCGCGCGCGAGCGGCGTGCACGCCGCTCAGTCGCCATTGTTGTCAGTGACCGGCTGTGATAGGACACAGCCGGTCACGCGGTAAAGAGCCAATTTTATTGGCTCTTTACCCCGATCACGGAAGGCCGGGGTCCCGAGGGACACGGCCGGTCCCCGATCGCCGCGATGCGGGCCCCTGAGGGCCCGCAAAGCGGTGAAAACAAGTGGACGTCATATGACGTCCACTTAGGATGGGGAGTGCACCTTGCCGACGTATATTTACTATACGTCGGTAAGGAAGTGGTTAAATAATATCTCTGTGATTCCAACAAACTATAAACCAACATATATAAATAGTAGCGCTGTGTGCTATTAAGTGCAGATAATAAATTAATATAAGCCACTTCAATGTATAGCAATACTGCACATGCGGGACAACAAAATGATATAAACCAAGTAAACAAACACAATTCTCTGATCACATGTGTCTCAAGGCTGGACACTGGTGATATAAAGCTGTATTGACTCAACACATATTAACGTGCCCAAAAAATATTATTCACATATAAAGTGAAAACAGTCCCACAATAGTTCTCTATTATCTTCGATTCTTGATTTCAGTGTCTTTTAATCAGATGACATGCTTTGTCCCTCCACCGACAGTGAATAGTGTTGTGAGATGATATATCCAACATTTTTCTTGTGACTTTTCACTCTTGTGTCACCCTTAAGTGCTCTAGCCTCTCACCTGAGTGTGCTAGGACATTTAGCACGTAAAGGTATCTTTATGGGGCGGTTCTGCCACCTTTGGAGGTTCCCTATACGTTCATCCAACTCTCCTCACCCTATGCTGGCCGTCTGGATCCTCCAGCTGCTGGGTGCCAGATGTTGCTTTGCCAGCACATGTATAGAGGAGCAAACAATCTCGTAGTGTAATATCATTTTGCAAACTCTTTTATTAAAAGAAGGGTAATATAACTCACATTGAAAAGCCGTACAATGGGTACAAAATCCACAAGCTGCAAGCTCGTCCTTTCACTGACGTCACTTCCTGTCACCTCTGCTCACGCCCTATGCGTTACGTCACGCTTCACGTGACTTCTTCATCCACATGAGGGGATGTTCAAAGGGAGAGTCTCCCTCCATAAGGACATTGGGGGTTTCTCCTTCAGGGGTTTTCTCTCTTATTTGTCTCTTAGCCGCAGGCTCAGTTTTAGTGCAAAATATGTCCAGTATCACTTGTCTTTTCCTGTCCTGCATAACCCATCCAGAAACAGAAAAAAATCATCGCACTTATTCCATTTTTCCATAATGGATTTTGTGGCATCACTGCTAACCTCCTCCCTGTCTTCCTCTTCCTCAGTGGAATGCTCCTCAATAAGCACCTTCTGCTGCTCACTGTGGAGTTTAGAAAGTTTTTCCATGGTCAGCTCCCCCTTATGTTCCTCGACAAGCTCCTCTACATCTGCACCATTGACGTCCAGACCCATACTTTTGCCCATGGACACAATCTTCTCCACTACCTCTGAATCAGACCCTTCAAAGTCCTGTTCAGTGACACATTCTGGCCACAATTTCCTTCAGGCTGAGTTTAAGGGTCAGTGAGTGACATCTTCCCAGGCTTTGTCAATGAAGTTAATGTAGTGGAGAACATTAAATGTTTCTGAATTCTTTCAGACTCAAGGACGTCTCTTCAGTGACATTAAAATATCTAGTGAAGAGCGCCTATGTGTACAGCTTCTTGAAGATGCAGATCACTTGCTGGTCCATGGGCTGCAGAAAAGGTGTCATGTTGGGGGGGGACTTGACATTTATGAGGTCATATTCAGCGCCATATCATCCACCAAGGCTAGAGGGTGTGCTGGGGCATTGTCCATCAGAAGGCACCTTTCAGGCAGTTGGTTGTCGGAAAGATATTTTCTTACGGTGGGTGAAAACACCTTGTGAAGACATTCCATGAACAATTGCCTTGTGATCCAAGCTTTCACATTGTCCCTCCACATGACAGGAAGTCTAGCCTTGTTCGCATTCTGTTCCCCGAATGCCCGAGGGGTCCGGTATGGTACTAGTGGCTTAGTCTTAATATCGGCGCTTATGTTCGCACACAGAAAAAGGGTCAGTCTGTCCTTCATGGGCTTGTGACCCGGGAGTGCCTTTTCCTCCTGCGTGATATAGGTTCTGTTCGGCATATTTTTCCAGAATAGCCCTGTTTCATCACAGTTTAACATTTGTTGAGAGACGTATCCTTCAGTCTTCATGAATTCCACAAATTCTATCTTGTAGGCTTCTGCCGCGGCCTTGTCAGAACTAGAAGCCTCACCATGTCTTGTCACACTGTGGATGTCACTTCTCTTGCAGAATTTTTCAAACCACCCTCTACTGACTTTAACCACTTCAATACAGGACACTTACACCCCCTTCCTGCCCAGACCAATTTTGAGCTTTCAGTGCTCTCACACTTTGAATGCCAATTACTCAGTCATGCAACACTGTACCCAAACAAAATTTTATAATTTTTTTCACACAAATAGAGCTTTCTTTTGGTGGTATTTTATCACCTCTGGGTTTTTTATTTTTTGTGACATAAGTGAAAAAAGAGCGAAAAGTTTGAAAAAAAACACTTTTTTTTAGTTTCTATGATAACATTTTGCAAATAAGTCATTTTTGTTCATAAATTTGGGCCAAAACCTACACTGCTACATATCTTTGGTAAAAATAACCCAAATAAGTGTATATTATTTGGTCTGTGTGAAAGTTATAGAGCCTACAAACTATGGTGCCGATCATTGAAAATTGATCACACCTGATGCACTGACGGCCTATCTCATTTCTTGAGGCCCTGAAATGTCAGGAAAGTACAAATACCCCACAAATGACCACTTTTTGAAAAGTAGACAGAG
The DNA here is from genome assembly GCA_018402905.1 of Glandirana rugosa. Taxonomy (NCBI): domain Eukaryota; kingdom Metazoa; phylum Chordata; class Amphibia; order Anura; family Ranidae; genus Glandirana; species Glandirana rugosa. Next base: position 812,149 of record BLSH010544798.1, on the reverse strand, counting down.
TTTTTTGAAGTTGTATTTTTTCCCACAATTCTTGGGAAAATTAATAAATTAATATATATATATATTTTTTTACTCAAAATTGTCATAACAACAAGTTATTTCTCACATACAGCATATGCATACTTCCAGTTACACCCCAAAATACATTCTGCTACTCCTCCCGAGTATAGGGATACCACATGTGTGAGACTTTTACACAGCCTGGCCACATACAGAGGTCCAACATGCAGGGAGCACCGTCAGGCATTCTAGAAACATAAATTACACATATAATTTCCTAACGACCTATTACACTTTTGAAGGCCCTGGAGCATCCGAACAGTGGAATTACCCACAAAATGACCCCGTTTTAGAAAGAAAACACCCCAACATATATTCTATGAGGCATTGTGAGTCATTTGTACGGTTCATTTTTTCCACAAGTCTTCGGAAAACATGGAAAGAAAATGAAAACATATTTTTTTTACAAAAAGTTGTCAATTTATATGATATTCCTAACACATAGCAGGTAGATAGCAAAATTTACCCCCCAAAATACATTCTGCTACTCATCCCGAGTATGGTGATACCACATGTGTGAGACTTTTACACAGCCTGGCCACATAGAGAGGTCCAACATTGAAGCAGTACCTTCAGGCGTTCTAGGAGCATAAATTACACATCTAATTTCATTCCTATCTATTACACTTTTGAAGCACCAGGACAATGGAATTACCTACAAAATGACCCATTTTGGAAAGCAAACACCCCAATGTATATTTTATGAGGCATGGGCTGCAGATAGGTACTCGGGTACTCTGATGGGCTGGAGACAGGTGCTCGGGTAATCTGATGGGCTGCAGATAGGTACTCGGGGAATCTGATGGGCTGCAGATAGGTACTTGGGTACTCACATGGGCTGGTGACAGGTACTCGGTTACTCAGATGGGCTGGTGACAGGTACTCGGGTACACTGATGGGCTGCAGATATGTACTCGGGTACTCTGTTGGGCTGCAGATAGGTACTCGGATGGGCTGGAGACAGGTACTCGGGTACTCTGATGGGCTGCAGACAGGTACTCGGGTACTCTGATGGGCTGCAGATAGGTACTCAGGTACTCAGATGGGCTGGTGACAGGTACTCAGCTACTCAGATGGGTTGATGACAGGTACTCGGGTACTCAGATGGGCTGGTGACAGGTACTCGAGTACTTAGATGGGCTGGCGACCAGAACTCTGGTACTCAGATGGGCTGGTGACAGGTACTCGGGTACACTGATGGGCTGCAGATATGTACTCGGGTACTCTGATGGGCTGCAGATAGGTACTCGGGTACTCTGATGGGCTGGAGACAGGTACTCGGGTACTCTGATGGGCTGCAGACAGGTACTCGGGTACTCTGATGGGCTGCAGATAGGTACTCAGGTACTCAGATGGGCTGGTGACAGTTACTCAGCTACTCAGATGGGTTGGTGACAGGTACTCAGGTACTTAGATGGGCTGCTGACAGGTACTTGGGTACTCAGATGGTTTGGTAACAGGTACTCGGGTCTCAGATGGGCTTTTGACAGGTGCTCAGGTACTCTGATGTGCTGGTGACAGGTGCTCGGGTACTCAAATGGGCTGGTGACAGGTATTCGGGTACTAAGATAGGCTGGTGACTGGTACTGAGGTACTCTGTGCTGCAAATATACATTGAAACTGAGGCTCTTATCCCCAGTGAAACTGAAGAATATTGGTATGGAGGTGGTGGGGATTGCTGTGTAGTTACACAAAATAACAGCTAAAATTTCAGTTTTGGTTACAGAGAAACACAGTTATAGAATTTTATTTTACAGTATGTGGGGATTATTCAAGCTATTTTTATTCTTTATTTTTTTCTATAAAATGAACATATGTTTTAAATACAAACAAGACCTTTTGTAATTATCTTCATTCCTGTCCTGGAAACCGCTGTGTCATAAGACATCAGCCTTTTATGTAAATTGCCAGAGTTCTTAACGATAATGTATCCTTCCTCTTTAAAGAATACAATCCCACAGCTATTACAGATGACAAGGCAACAAATATCAAGGAACAAACATTAAACAAAACCTTCTCTAATTTGTTACACCCATCACAAAAACGAAGTTCTAATATGAAGCAAGAATGCTACATTTTATATAGGTCTTGTGGGGGGTTAGTTCAATGGGGATCACCTTCCCTGGGAAAAAGGTAATCCAAATGGCAGGTTTTTTTAAAAATCTGACTTGTAGCCAGGTTTATTTAAAAGGTTGCAGGTATATCAAATAAACAAAACAGAAAATAAATCCTTGCCATCCAGGCACTAACTAAACATTTCCAGTTTCCTAACTCGGAGGTGAAGGGCTTCTCCCAGTCACCCACAAAACAAAGATAATGCAAGCCTTTTGTTTCAGTCACAAAGCAAAGTTCAGTTCATCAGCTCTCTCAGGCTTGATGGCTCCTGAGTCCCAGGTCAGAGCAATTATCTGATCCAGACCTGCTTCCTTTATACCACCTTTTTATGGACACAAGTGGACCACAAAATCTGGTCTGGAACCCACGCTGCCAAAGTGGCTGGTAAAACCTGGACCGGATTCCACCGTAGTTTCCTGCAAGTCAAGGCATGTGAGGTGAAGCATAACATCCATTGTTCACATCGCCTTTCATAACGCCACGCCACATATTACTCTCCCCCCTACTCAAGCCCCTGCAGCTGAGCAATTTTTCCAACCAGACAATTGATATGGGAATGGGCATCTGCATTATTTTGGAGTTTCCCAGCTCTTTGTTCCACTGTGAACCTAAATACTTGAAGAGCAACGAACCACCTTGTAACCCAACTGTTTTTCTCCTTGTTATCACACATCCATTTAAGAGGGGCATGATCAGTGACTATTTTGAATGGTGTTCCCAACAGGTAATATTTCAGGGCATCTAAGGCCCATTTAATAGCAAAACATTCCTTCACAACAATGGCATAGTTTTTCTCATGTCTGTTGACCTTTCTGCTAAGGTAAACCACTGGGTGCTCCTCCCCATCTCTGACTTGGGACAGTACAGCACCAAGTCCCACATCAGAGGCGTCTGTTTGCGCCACATACTCCTTTGTGAAATCTGGGGTCACGAGCACAGATTGTGCACAAAGGGCTCTTGCTTCAACATTTGAAATGCCTTCTCTGCCTCAGGATTCCACTTGATCACGACCGACCCTCTACACTTTGTCAGATCCATCAGTGGGGCTGCAATGGTGGCAAAATTGGGTATAAAATGCTGGTAGTACCCTGTGATCCCCAGAAATGAACGAATTTGCTTTCTATTTATAGGTTGGGGCCACTTTTTAACTGCCTCAATCTTATTGATCTGAGGCTTGATCAGCCCTCAACCAATAATGTAGCCAAGGTATTTTGCCTCCTCCAAGCCTATGGCACACTTTTTGGGGTTGGCAGTGAGTCCTGCTTTCCTAAGGGAATCCACTACTGCTTGCACCCGGGGCAAATGGGTATCCACAATCTGGGCTGTGGATGACTACATCGTCCAAATAGGTGGCTGTGTATCAGTAATGTGGTCTTAAGGTCTTATACATCATTCTCTGGAATGAGGCAGGAGCACCATGCAAGCCAAAAGGCATCCGCTTATACTGGAAGGACCCCTCGGAGGTAGAAAATGCAGTTTTCTATTTGGCAGACTCTGTTAGAGGTATTTGCCAATAACCTTTAGTCAGATCTAAAGTAGTTAAGTACAGGGCACCTCCAAATCTGTCAACAAGCTCGTCTATCCAAGGCATTGGGTATGCATTGAATTTACACACTATTCAACTTCCTGAAATCATTACAAAACCTTATAGTTCCATCTGGTTTTGGGACCAACACTATGGGACTTGACCAGTCACTGTGCAACTCCTCTATCACATCCAGCTCTAACATGTTCTTTATTTCATTTGCAACTGATTCCCACCTTGCCTCAGGTATTCTATAGAGCTTTACATTTACACGGACACCTAGTTCCGTAATTATGTCATGCTGTATAACTGTGGTCAGTCCGGGCAGGTGAGAGAAAAAGTCTCTATTCTTATTCACAAATGCTTTAACGTCCTTCTGTTGGGCCACTGACAAGGTTTTAGTTATAACTAGAGTTGAGCGAACTTCTAGAAGTCCGGGTTCTGCTGGTTCGGCCGAACTTCGGGACAAAGTCCAAGTTCGGGTCTGGACAGAACCCGAACTTTGTCCCGGACCCCGAACCCCATTGAAATCAATGGGGACCCGAACTTTTAGGCACAAAAATGGCTGTAAAATAGTCCTGGAAAGTCCTAGAGGTCTGCAAAGGGAAGGAAATGGGGGTAAGGGTGGGACAAGTGACCTACAAAGAAATGGAGACAGGGAAATAACTTTAAATATTTTTAAAAAAATAAAAACATAAAAAAAGCAAAAATGGAGGTGAATGTGGATCATCTTCAAACTGGGTCTGAAAAGTATTAATTAACGGTAGAAGCCATATAACTGTTCTAAAATCATCTTCAAACTGTGTCAAAAAAGTATAAATAAGCCAGGAGAACCCATATCACTGTTCTGCAAACATCTGGAAACTGTGTGTGTCACTTTAAATATAACCGGGACTAACTGAGCTACTGTTCTGCAAACATCTGTAAAGTCTGTGTGTCACTTTAAATATATTCGGGAATAACTGAACATCTGTTCTGCAAACATCTGTAAAGTCTGTGTGACACTTTAAATATAGCCGGGAATAACTGAACATCTGTTCTGCACACATCTGTAACGTCTGTGTGTCACTTTAAATATAGCCAGGAATAACTGAACATCTGTTCTGCACACATCTGTAAAGTCTGTGTGTCACTTTTAATATAGCCAGGAATAACTGAACATCTGTTCTGCACACATCTGTAAAGTCTGTGTGTCACTTTTAATATAGCCGGGAATAACTGAACATCTGTTCTGCACACATCTGTAAAGTCTGTGCGTCACTTTTAATATAGCCGGGAATAACTGAACATCTGTTAAGTCTGTGTGTCACTTTTAATATAGCCGGGGAGTTATATGGCCTCTACCGTTAATTAATACTTTTCAGACCCAGTTTGAAGATGATCCAAATTCAACTCCATTTTTGCTTTTTTTATGTTTTTATTTTTTAAAAAATATTTAAAGTTATTTACCTGTCCCCATTTCTTTGTAGGGCACTTGTCCCACCCTTACCCCCATTTTCCTTCCTTTTGCAGACCTCTAGGACCTTCCTGGACTTTTTTACAGCAATTTTCAGAACTTTCATTAAAATTACCAGAACCCCGGACCTGAACCCGGACTTTTTTTGAAAAGTCCGGGTTCGGGTCCGGGTCCCGGACACCCCAAAGTTCGGTACGGACCCGAACTTTACAGTCCGGGTTCGCTCAACTCTAGTTATAACCAAAAACAAATATTATAGCGCTAGCACAAAAAAAATTATATATACAAAATACATATTATGTGATACCATATAATAAAGTGCTTAAAGATCATAAATGCATAGTGACATAATAGTCCATAATAAAGTGACAAAGTGCACCGTGTTAGGAATATTTCTTCCAAGTGCCAATGTGCTCCACACATGTAGGAAGGGGGAACCTCCAAAGGAATCCTACTCACCACAACCTATGACCCCCAGCTTTTCAGTCTGGGGATCAAATAAGGCTGTATACACTCAGATGACCATGAGCTGAGGTTATCCCGGAAAGTGTCTCATATAATCACAGATGGACCACCATATGTTATGGAAGAAAAAGGAATCCAACAATAGTGAAGTACTGTCTGGCTTATTTATTTTGCGCAAGATAAAAAAAAGATGAAAAATTACTTACAAAATGTGCTTTTAAAAATTGCTTGTTTCTTCCATAACATATGGTGGTCCATCGGTGATTACATGAGACACTTTCCGGGATAACCTCAGCTCATGGTCATCTGAGTGTATACAGCCTTATTTGATCCCCAGACTGAAAAGCTGGGGGTCATAGCGTTGTGGTGAGTAGGATTCCTTTGGGGGTTCCCCCTTCCTACACGTGTGGAGCACATTGGCACTTGGAAGAAATATTCCTAACACGGCGCACTTTGTCACTTTATTATGGACTATTATGTCACTATGCATTTATGATCTTTCAGCACTTTATTATATGGTATCACATAATATGTATTTTGTATATATAATTTTTTTGTGCTAGCGCTATAATATTTGTTTTTGGTTAGTTCTCATGAGTATTTACTCAATGTGTAGCAGCTGCATATAATTTACACACAATTTTTAATTTATTATAGTTTATATCGATTAGCGCAAACTTCTTCTCTAACAAGGTTTTAGTTATGGGTACTACAGGTGTCATGGGGACCATGTCCTTTTGGGGGGTTGGCATTGCCAGTAAAGTCTCTCTGTCCTTCCAAGGTTTCAAGAGATTAACGTGATATATTTGCTTGGGTTTCCTTTTCCCTGGCTGGCAAACTTTGTAGTTTACCTCCCCTACTCTTTATATAATTTCAAAGGGGCCTTGCCCCTTTGCTAAGATTTACTCTCAACGGTGGGGACTAGTGCCAGCACTCTATCACCAGGGTTGAAGATCCGGGTCTTGGCACTCTGATTATAAACCCTTCTCTGGGCCTCCTGGGCTTGCTCCACATGTTCCCGTACAAGTGGCATGACAGCAGCGATTCTATCTTGCATCAGTGAGATATGCTCAATGCCGCTTCTATAAGGTGTGGTCGCTCCCTCCCACGTTCCTTTTGCAACATCTAGTAATCCCCTGGGATGTCTCCCATACAGTAGTTCAAAAGGGGAGTAACCCGTAGATGCCTGAGGTACCTCCCGTATGGCAAACATGAGGTATGGCAGCAAAAAATCCCAATTTCTCCCATCTTTGTCCACCACCTTTTTTAACATGCTTTTGAGCGTTTTGTTAAATCTCTCCAAAAGACCATCAGTTTGCGGGTGGTAGACAGAGGTACGGAGATTGGAGATTTTGAACAACTTACACAATTCTTTAGTGACTCGGGATATAAATGGGGTGCCTTAATCCGTCAGTATTTCTTTTGGAATACCCACACAACTAAAAACCAGGATAAGCTCTTTGGCAATAGTTTTAGCTGAGGTATTACTCAAGGGAATGGCTTCAGGATATTGCGTGGCATAGTCCAGTATTACCAGTATGTGCTGATGGCCCTGGGCAGAATTCACTACTGATCCCACCAGATCCATGCAAATTCTTTCAAAAGGCACTTCAATGATTGGTAATGGTACCAGTGGACTGCAAAAATGGGGCGATAGTGCACAGTACTGACACTCTGGGCATGACTCACAATATTCTTTGACATCTGCATATAACCCGGGCCAAAAGAATCTCTGGGTTATTCTCTCCTTGGTCTTCTCTATACCCAGATCTCCCCCCATTATATGACAATGGGCTAAATCTAATACCAACCGGCGATAGGGTTTGGGAACCACTAGCTGCTCTACTTCCTCCTCCCCTTGCTTTACCACCTGATACAGCAAGTTATTTGTAAGAGCCATGTAGGGAAAAGACAACCCTATATTAGGTTCCACGGATTCCCCATCTACCATTTTAATGTTTTCTCTGGCTCTATTGAGTGTGGCGTCTTTTAGTTGTTCTGTACAAAAATCATCTTTTCTGACCTCTAAGTCAGGCACCACATTCTTTCCACTCTCACTATTAGAGTCAGAGATTCTAGTTCATTAATCTCCAGCTAGGGGCTGGATTCAAGCTCCTCCTGCTCCCCGGCCATTAGAAAAAGGAAAATGATCTTCTCCTTCCTTGAACATGCCAACAGTTTTCGTTTCAGTTTTGTAATTAAAAGGGTCTGGTGTGAGTTCCAGTATTTCCTCGGCAGGGGGAGCTCTGTCTTCCCAATTCCTTTTGATTTCCCATAAACTCAAAAAGTGGGGAAAATCTCTCCCCACTAGGGGTTCATGAAGCAGTAAGGGTACCACCCCCACTGAATGTGTCACCATGTACCAAGGGGTATCAATCTCAACCACAGCAGTCAGGTAGTCACGTGTGTCACCATGTATGCAAGTAACCCCAATAGTGCTAGGGTGTAACTTTGCAGGATTTACTCAATCACCTTTGACTAGTGTTACCACACTACCAGAATCTAGCAGAGACGTGTTTTTTCAAGTAAGCATTATCACATTGCATTGGTTCATCATTTAGGGAACAGTTAGCGCAATATGACCAAACGCATTTTATGTGTTCTGTACCCAGTCCTCTAAACAGCCTCAGAAACCATCCTGACTTATTTGGCTAGTCTCCAGGTCCTGAGCCCATAGTCTCATTATCTGTAGTAACAGTCTTGTAATTTTCCCCCACGCCCTTGAACCCTGGAACAGTCTTACCAGATCCTCTGGGCAATTTTTCACCCATAGAGATATTGGAGTGGGGCACGGATGGGTTCAACAAGTCCTCAACCGCAATATATCTCTCCACCAGCTGGTTTGCCATCTTAGGGCCCCCATGGCTGACCCACTTCCTCAAAGTGGCAGGGAGCACACGTAAATAAGGGTCCATGACCACACGGTCCACATACTTAGGGCCTGGCAAAGTCTCTGGCTTCAGCCACTTCTTGGTAAGGTGTATGAAGTCAAACATTTGGGAGCGGGATAGCTTGTCTGTACTGTATGACCACCGATGCACCCGGTGACGCCCATGAATGCAAGAATCTCAGCTTTCAGTGTCTCATAATCCTTGGCAGCATCTGGTTCTAGGTCATAATAGGCCTTTTGGGGTTATCCTGTCAGAAAAGGCGCTAGCAGTCCTGTCCATTGCTCTTCTTGCCATCCTTCTCGCACAGCAACTCTTTTAAAAGTTGTTAGGTAAGCTTTCACATAATCTGTATGTGTCATCTTCTACAGGTAATAGCTGGCACCATTTTCTGTTCCACTGGCAAAGGACATGCGGACCCCTTCTTTAACTCCACCAGGGCCTCCGCAAACTGGGGATTTTTCTTCTGTTGGGTTGCAAAGACCTGGAGAATCACCTCCCGCTGGGCTGCCACGGTCTCTGCGAATTTGGCGGTTGGTTTCCTGCTGGGCTGCAATGGCCCAGCGATTCGCCTCCTGCTGTGCTGCAGTGGCCTGTGTGACCCTGCGATTTGCTTCCTGTTGCTGGTGATTGGTTTCCTGCAAACCTTTTGTTTCAGTCACAAAGCAAAGTTCAGTTCATCAGCTCTCTCGGGCTTGATGGCTCATGAGTCCCAGGTCAGAGCAATCATCTAATCCAGACCTGCTTCCTTTATACCACCTGTTGATGGATACAAGTGGACCACAAAATCTGGTCTGGAACCAACCCCACCAAGGCGGCTGGTAAAACCCGGACCGGATTCCACCTTAGTTTCCTGCAGTGAACGCATGCAAGGTGAAACATAATGTCCATCGATCACATCGTCTTTCATAACGCCACAGTCTGTAGCTCGCTTAGGTAAGAAATGCATATGTATCATTGACTTAAAAAAAAGACACTATGATTTCCTAAGAAAAAGACCACAGAGTGATATGTTAAGCTATGCTAAGAAGGTAACCTCATCTTCAAATGTTTTTTTTTGTAGTAGGGAAGAAGTTAGGACCTCTGTATTTTTATAATTGTCCACATTAGTGTTAGTGAATTAGATCTACCGTATATACTCAGGTATAAGCCGAGTTTTTCAGCACATTTTTTGTGCTGAAAAAGACTCCCCCTCGGCTTATACCCGAGTCAGTGTCTATGGGTGATCAGTAGTTTCACATTAAACAGAGCCGTGCTGCTTCTAAGAGCCGTTCTGTGCTTGTAACTGTGACTAATCACATTGGAATGTAGAGAATGCTGAGAGAGGTGTCAGATTTTCAGCTTGATGTCGGGAGGTTGGCGGGACAAGCTGATGTTAGCTGTTCAGTCCAGCCCACCTTCTGATCTCAGTGAAGAGCTGCAGCTTTCTGTCAGCATTCTCTACATTCCAATGTGATTAGTCACAGTTACAAGCACAGAACGGCTCTTAGAAGCAGCACAGCTCTATTTAATGTGAAACTACCTTACTCATCCCTTATGTGTTCTGGCTACAGTCTCTGTGTCCTGGCTAAAATCCCTGTTTCCTGGCTAATATCCCTGTGTACTGGCTAATATCCCTGTGTCCTTTCTAATATCCCTGTGTCCTGGCTAATATCCCTGTGTCCTGTCTAATATCCCTGTGTCCTGGCTAATATCCCTGTGTCCTGGCTAATATCCCTGTGTCCTGGCTAATATCCCTGTGTCCTGGATAAAATCCCTGTGTTCTGGCTCCCTGTCCCTGTGTTCTGGCTGCTGCATTTCCCACCCTAGGCTTATACGCGGGTCAATAAGTTTTCCCATATTTTTTGGGCAAAAGTAGGGGGTCGGCTTATACACGGGTCGACATATACACGAGTATATACGGTAACAATAGCAATGAAATTCTTCCAGTTTCCAGCCCTACCTCAAATAAAAGTGGAGATTTAGGAAACACAATAAATAAGTATAAAGGGATAAAAATTTGAAGCCGAACACTAGGCAGATATAAATTAATGTAATTAAGGGTGACAATTAGGCTCCCAGCCTCACCCTGCCCACAGATCTTCCTGCTCATGGCAGAGCAACAGCAGACCAAGAGTAATTGTCACTGGGGCAGGTTAAGTGACCAGTTAACCTTTCACTACTTGTTTTACCATAAACATGCGTTGCCACAGTAGGGATGAGCCTGCTGTATGAGTCGAACGTAAGTTTGACTTTAACATCAGGCGTTCGGCCGTTCGCCGAATCTCTAACATTATGGGGCCTTTGCACCGAATTTGAGCACCCCATAATGCAGAGACTGCGGAAAAAGGACACCCACTGATTGGCCAAAGCATGCACATGACCTTAGGGGTGTACACACTTTTCTTGCCAGCAGTTTAGACATTAATGGCTGTGTGTTGAGTTATTTTGAGGGGACAGCAAATTTGCACTGTTACACAAGCTGTACACTCACTACCTTTCCTCATAACAAAGTGTAATTTCTTCAGTGTTGTCACATGAAAAGATATAATAAAATATTTAAAAAAACTTGAGGGGTGTACTCACTTTTGTGAGATACTGTGTATATACACTGTATGCAGAATTATTAGGCAAATGAGTATTTTGACCACATCATCCTCTTTATGCATGTTGTCTTACTCCAAGCTGTATAGGCTCGAAAGCCTACTATCTCCTACTACACCAGTTTTATGAGTAAACGGATTATTAAGACGTATGTCACATATATGTGTCATAGAGTGTTTTCACTCATGTGGGGAGTTCAAAAAAATTTATAAAATAATATAGAAAAGTACACTGTTGTGACTTCTTTAATGTGAAACAATACTCCTTTCCATCACTCACATGTCGAACACATTGTCACGTTTAAACGACAGGGGAGTTTTATTGAGTTGTGTGTCGGTAATTACAGATTTGACGACCGTTCTTTTCACACATGTGGGGATTCCAGTACACGTACGAAACCGGTTAGTCACCCACAGGAAAAAGGCG
>BLSH010544798.1:745232-768405 GCA_018402905.1 Glandirana rugosa | reverse complement strand
TATACTCCGCACCCCACTCATGTCATACTACCTCCCCGCCATACACTCTGCACCCCTCTCATGTCATACTACCCCCCACCATACACTACGCACCCCTCTCATGTCATACTACCCACCTCCATGGCTTTTTAGCCTGATTAGAAATTTTAGTCTTTGTTTTATTATTGTTTTACAATTTTTAATTTTTTTTTACATTTTTTAGTGAGAGTTTTTTGGTTTCTTGGGTGCGATATCAGGGGTTTAAACATACCCCTGAAGTCTCACTTTTGAGACAGAGAAAGGGACTGAGGAAACACATTCCCCAGTCCCTTTCTCTGCAGCCTCAGCTGCACTGCAGATGAATGAATAGAACACAGATGCCCCTGTTAATTCATAAACCAAAGCATTGTAAACAGTTTACTCTGCTTCTGTTATGAATGAACACAGTGAGCAATCAGTAGGAATCACTCACTGTGCTCATTTGGAAAATAAAGGGGGCTGGTAAATTACATATTTACTAGCCCCTTTTCCTGAAGATCCCCCACAGCAGTCAGTGGGAGAGAAGAGGAGGGAAGCAGGCAGCGCTGTGTGGGGGCACACAGTATTGTTATCGCTTGAATTATTTTTCCCATTATGGGCCTGAGTAGGGCCTCATGTCTAAGTTTTGCCTAAGGCCTTATAAAGCCTAGAGCCGCCTCTGGCCACGGTGGGCTGTTGGCAACTGGTTAATTGGGCTCTGTTGGCCTGTTATTAAAACTGTTACTTATTAGAACAAAGTGGTGCTTACTAAACGATTCTTTGAATTTTGAGGCAGCAAAAATGCACCTTGTATGAAAATTTTCTGGCCATATAGAATGTACAGTATGCGAACAGACAGTCATTGTAAAAAATTCTAAGCGCAGACGCTATTTTGTTACACATATTTAACTTTGAGGGCCGGTTCACACTCGAGGCGATCTCAGCGCGGCTTGTAAGGAGACTTCTATCATAGAAGTCAATGCAAGTCGTGCTGAGATCGCCCTGAAAATAGTGCAGGAACTATTTTTCTAAGTCGGAGCGAATCGATTCACTCCTATTAGAACGGTTTCATTGCACAGCATTGAGACGACTTGTCGCCTGACAAGTCGCCTAGATGTGAACGGGCCGCAATGGTTTCTTGCATTCCTGAGTTCCAATGATTTCATATAGCAGCCGCTAAATTTGCTCCCAAATCCCAGTCAAACTTGGTGCTGCACAACTAGCATGAACAGGTTTTTATTTATTCTACTGCTTGAAGGGACAAGGTAAAGGAGAATGAGCGCTGACGTCAGCTTCCTGAGGGAGCTCTGTGTGCCTACAACTTGCTGAGTAACTACAGGAATCAGAGCAGGGATTATTAGCGCTGACCAGAGTTTTTCTGGCTCAAGATCAGACTGTGAATTTGGACAGGATCATGCCTGACACAGTGAAACAGGACGCAATAAGGGAAAGAGTCAAGTAGTGGCTCCAGCCTGTCGGCCCACTGAGCAGGTTGATGAATGGTCTGAGCTTTAAGAGCATGCCACCCAGGCCAGTTCATTGCAGCCACAATGAGTGTTACAGTTACCCAGGATCTCTCCCTCACCTTCCTCCCTCCCTACTTCTCCTCACTGCATAAACACTGGCTTTCAGTGACTGTCTTCAAAGTGCAGGCTTGTCGCTGTGGGAGTTTGTGGCAGACAAGGATCGCCCTGCTGCTGGCATGGTCACCAGGCCTGGCAAATAAACACTGGCTGCGCTTATGGTTTTTCAGGGCAACACATGTCCTCTAATCTGTTCGGTTCCCAAAGACAGCATTAAATCCCACACATAGTTACTATGCAACCTGCCTTGTGTGTCATTGTGAAGAACGTAGGAGGAACATGCAGACTCACATCATTTTTTATTGTAGCCCATTAACATTTTTCTTGAGAGCCTTCCCAAACATAAAGGCTATGTAGCCATCCCCAAGGAGAAATGTGCTGGAGACACGAAATCTTCCCACCAGCCCTCCGTTTTCTGGCATGTGCTTTCATTTGTGCATATGATTTCATTTTTAAGTTGTCTTTTTCTTTTTACTTCTCTTTCAACTTGTTTTTTTTATTTTATTTAGAGCTGTAGAGTTGTGTTTGTTATATTTAGGATGTCTGCACAAATATGATCAAATGGGTTTCATCTATGTGCATAGTGCCAATCTATTCTACAGTGCCTAAAGTGTATCTAAGCCAACAAACGTAAAGATGACTTTCAGGAATCAATATTTTTACACAGTTATATTGGTTCACTTGAATAATGTAACTGTGCATATACTGTACCATACAGTGGTGGCTGGTGCTCAGTATTTTGGGGAGGGTGGCAAACTAATGCCACCCCCCGCGTGGGAGACGGACAGGAAGGCAGCGATCCCCCCATGGGAGACGGGTGGGAATGCGTTTATCGACCCCCCATGCGAGACGGACAGGAATGTGGCAATCAAACCCAAACCCCCGCTTGGGAGACAGATGGGAAGGCATCAATCAGAGGCCTTACCTTAGGAGGCAGGGGGAAGGAGGAGCCGGGCGCCATTGCTTCTCCTCCTGGAGGAACAGGAAGGGAAGGGACTCTCTGGCCAATTGGGTCTCAGGACCTGCTTCCTGATTTGTTGGGAGGAGAATCAGGAAGACAATAGCGAATATTAATTCGCTATTGTCAGAAAACTCTGCGCCCCGAGCCCACCCTTTTTTGAAGCCAATTAGAGCCTCAGACTCTAATTATGTGCTTCAAAAAAAAAAAAAAACATTGAAATACATGCATCCGGCCCCCTGCATGTAGATTAGGGGCGGGCGCATGGATTAGGGAAGCGGCGCCCCTTCTTGAAGAAGCCAAAAATCACTGTAGTATACACTGCTACTACTAACACACAGGAGACACTGCTCTGATCAGTGGAGCTTGGATTTAGGCAATCAGCCGCTGCATCTCCCCCAGGTGCTCAGGCTTCACGAATGTCCTCCATACATTCCGATAGGCTTACAAAATCAAAGCAAAAGATGAGCCGGCACTCTTGGGGATCAGATAATTAAGTGTTTATATTCCATCGCGGCAACGGCAATCAACAGCTAACGCGTTTCGGCCCAGTATTGCGCCTTGTTCACAGCTTACTTCTTAGTGAAAAAACCGACATATAAATACATTTTACAGGCTCTCGTGGTATGGTGTGTCTCCTCCCACATTTAATTGAGTGATAATCACTAATGATCTACCTGGGAGTTCAAACACTACCACACTATGGGTACAAAAACAAACACAATAGAGCTAGTTCTCATAAAAAGATACAAAGTATATGTATTCACATAAAAGAAAAAGTAAAAAGATACAAAATGCTGCACACATGTGTTAGTGTGTTATACTTTTACAAAGATCACTACTAGCAGGTGAAGGAGAGGACCAGACAACTCTCTAAATTTGTTCCTAGAAGGTTCATATATATTTTTTTTTAAAAAGGCAGGGGGAAGGAGGAGCCAGGCGCCATTGCTTCTCCTCCTGGCCAAACAGGAAGGGAAGGGACTCTCTGGCCAATCGAGTCTCAGGACCCGCTTCCTGATTTGCTGGGAGGAGAATCAGGAAGACAATAGCGAATATTAATTCGCTATTGTCAGAAAACTCTGCGCCCCAAGCCCACCCTTTTTTGAAGCCAATTAGAGCCTCAGGCTCTAATTATGGGCTTAAAAAAAACCAAAACTTTGAAATAAATGCATTTGGCGCATGGATTAGGGAAGCGGCGCCCCTGCACCCATTATGGACGAGCCGCCACTATGGGATTCTTGAAGAAGCCAAAAATCACTGTAGTAGAGACTGCTACTACAATAATCTTCACTAGCTACTGTGTTCTGTGCTTAGCGGCTGCCC
This sequence comes from Glandirana rugosa, assembly GCA_018402905.1. Classification (NCBI taxonomy): domain Eukaryota; kingdom Metazoa; phylum Chordata; class Amphibia; order Anura; family Ranidae; genus Glandirana; species Glandirana rugosa. The sequence goes on along the minus strand of BLSH010544798.1, from coordinate 764,544 downwards.
TGCTGTTTACTTAATACAGGATTTCACTCTCTTCGCGTAGGCACCATTCATAGAATGATTTGCATTCTGTAAGTAAATAGAAATCATTTTATGATTGGATGAGATGGCGCTTATGATGTCATAATCCCAGCCTCTCTACCTCATCCAATCAGAGAATGCTTTGCATTCACTCAGAAAATGCAAAACACTCTCTGAATGGTGCAATGCCAGACGGGCAACTTCCTGTGTACACGGCCAGGTATGGTATATGCATAATTACATTACTAGATAAGAACTGAAGGTCCTGGGGGCCACACCTCAGAGCAAGACCTGCTGTGTGTGAACAAGTCTCAGCCTGGATCTCACCAGGCCATGTCCCAACGCGTTTCACTCCGGCCTCCGGAGCTTACTCATGAGTCCCCATGAGTATGCTCCGGTGGGCAGAGTGAAACACATTGGGGGCATGGCCTGGTTGGGGGTCCAGGCTGAGACTGCCTTGTTCACACACAGTGGGTTTTGTTCTAATGTGTGTCTCCCAGGGCCTTCAGCTCTTTTCTACCATTGTCTGGAGCATGGACGGGCGCCTCCCAGCCAGCACTTACAGCAGCAGGCACAGGACTACACTTCCTTGCATACTCACGCACACACACACACACACATCATGGGTTCATAATTACACTATTCCAAGCATGGCTAATGTAACAAGGTAAAAATATCCATACCTGGAATATATTTTTAAACCAAATATGTTGCACATAGTCATGCAATGTCATAAAGTTGAATCCATTTTTTCTTTATGCCCTTCTTTCAATAAATCATACCTCCAAGGTTTATCCACAGGCACTTAATTTCCTACATTTCCTACATTGACAACATTTACTCAGTTCAGCTACAGCATTGTCACCCTTTCCAGTATACTGAATCAGACTTCAAGCAGTCCTTGCAATGCACAGTGCAGTCATGTTCTGACATAGTAACCAAAGTAATGGTGCTGTTCAGGCACTGTTGGAACATGCATATATACATGTGGAGGATGGTGCATAATAGTGGATAGACATGTGCGGTTCATTTAGTTCCGAATGCAAATTCGGACTAATTTTCGTTTTTCGGAAACTCGGATGTATGCGAATACTACCAAATCTAAACGAATCCGAAATAACAAAAAAAAAAATTTGGACGAAATTCAAATTCAAACCATTTTCAAATAGTTTTTGAATACTTTTCAAATTCGATTAGTTTTCAAATTCGAATTAGAAAAGTTTTCAAATGCGAATAGTTTTTAAATTCAAATTCGAAAAATTCCTCACATTTGAATAGTTTTCCAATTTACAAAGAGAACAAAATAGAATAGAAAACAAAGGAATAGTTTACTCAATACTGAGAATTTCTGCTGCCTACAGCTGAAACACTTCTTCACCCCTTGCTTACGTGGAGATTCATTGTTACCAGCTATGACCCATGCCAAAGGCGTAATCTCTAATCTCTATGCTCAATTGCTTAATCCCATACCACTAGCCTCAATCTCATATATGTAATCTAAATGGCAAAGGGATTTAGGTATACAACTAAACCAAGAAGAATGGTCAGACATCTGGGAAGCCACCAAATCCTCCTCTCAAAATATAACAGCAATAGAAACAAATTACAAAGTACTCATGAGGTGGTATCGAGTCCCTGCTCGAATCTCCAAATTCCTGTCCTCATACTTCCCTCTAACTTCCGCGGTTGCTCTGACATGGGGTCCCGCCTCCACATTTGATGGACATACCTTCTAGCAAAATCCTTTGGGACAGAAATCTTTAGCATATTATCTACACTGTTTAACAGTCCTCTGGACCTAAACTTGGCCACAGCCCTACTCAATAGAAAACCTGCGGAGATAACAAAAACCCAATTCAAACTTCTCTTACAGGTCACCACCACAGCCAAACAGACCATAGCAAAAGTAGCAAAACCCCACATGTCAATATCGTAGAAACCAAAAGTAGGATCATTAGAACTATGGTACATGCTGCAATTGAGGCGGTCATCTTAGACAAAATCCCCAAATATGAATGGTTAAACCTTGGATAAATCTCTTTATTCCCCCAAACCTTGACAACACGTTGTTAACCCCTTGAACTACTTGCCAACATAAATTGGAGCTAACCATTTACCAGACATTTCCTAACTCCTGCATGATCCTTGCCAACTTCCCCCGGGATCCCTCTCTTTCTCCCTCTTCCTCTCTTTCCTCTCTTACTCCCTTTCTACTACTACTTTACCCATTCCCCCTGTCTCTATAAATATTCCTACCTCTTTTTTACTTCTCCTCTACTCACAAGCCCCCTCAATATCCTAAATGACAAGCCGCAAACCCTCCATGGGCCTTGGCCTGAACGCCATTCCATATGGGCATCCAAAGCATTCCTCTGTAATGTACCCCCCCCCCCCCCCCTGCAGCTAATATATGACTATTTTATGTGTTGTAAGTTATATATATATCGTGGGCTACGACCCACATGGTTCAATGATTTACTTCTGTAATATTGCTGTAACTCCATGTCTGCCCCTTACTAAGGACTATGAGTATTGACTGTACCTGTTATGTCAATGTATACTTCTTATATGTGACAATAAAATACTTGAACAAGAAAACAAAGGAATAGAACAGAAAACAAAATCACAATAGACTAGAAAAGAATATAACAGAAAACAAAAGAATATAATACAACAGAGTAAAACAGCTCTGTTCCACTCCACCACATTACATTCTTTAATTTTCTGTTATATTCTCCTCTATTGCATTGTATATTTTTCCATTCTATTGCTTCACTTTCCCCTCCACCCCATTCTCCTTTGAAAATGATTCACATTCGAAAACTTATTTGAATTCTACAACTATTCGAAATTGATTTGGGAACTTTTCAAATCGATTGGAAAAATAAACGAAATTAATTCTGAAAACAAATTAAACAAATGAAACTAATCTAACTAAACAAATTTATGTAAATAACGATTCGAAACTAAACTAAACAAATTTTTACAGTCTGCACGTGTCTAATAGTGGAGTGAGAGAAAAGATGAACAAAGTAAGGGGAATACTGTATTACATTAAATTATTATATAATATTATAATAGTATTATTATATATTTTAATATGTGTTTGTTATATTTAAATAAATCAAATTTATTTTGCAGTGCTCTACTGTAATGTGTCATCTGTGAGAAGGTATTTCTAATTTAACAGAGAACATTAAACCATTCATGCCTTATAGTCTAAAACTGGCCATACACTACAGGATTTTTGTTTCAAATGTTTAATCTACAGGAACATTTGTTTGTAATGGGCCCAAATCAGTGTTTGTTTATGATCACATTGATGAGAAGATTTTTTGGTGGTTTTTATTTGGGAAAAATTGTACATATTATAAAGCACATAATCAAAGTACCAAAGAAACCTGTTTAGTACATCTGGGATGTCATTCAAGTAGCCTAAGCAAGTAGTCTAAACAAAATTTCAAAGGATTTCTAACAAAATTACTTGACTCACTGATGGCAAGATTGAATACTTTATCAAATGATTTTCTATATGAACATTCAAACAAAGTTCTACTGCTGTCTGGCCAGCCTAATGTTCCTACCACTATCATAGAAAAAATGCTACTTACCTAGCAGTATAGTTTGGGTTACTGGAAGAAACCAAATTATCTGGAGGAAATAAAAATGTAATGCATTTGGAAGTCCCACTGGACCCAGGATCCCATTGCTGCCTGGCAACAATGTTGACCTGTGGTTCACAATGCAAGAGCATTATAATAATACTTTGATCCTGATTGTTACATAGTTACATAGTTGGTAAGGTTGAATAAAGACACCAGTCCATCCTGTTCAACCTGTGGTGTGTGTGTGAGTTTATGTCAATAATAAATTCCATGTCCCTGTATGTTGCAATCATTAAGATGCCCATCTAATAGTTTTTTCAAACTATCGACACTCGCTGCTAATACCACTGCTTGTGGAAGGGAGTTCCACATCCTTACTACTCTGACAGACGTTACGCAGTGACGAAATGCGTAAGCTGGAACGCAAGGCATGCAACACGGAAGCCCGGGTGACACGCAAGCGAGAGTAGCGAGGCACAGAGCGGAGAAGGATAGCATACGGCCGGAGGGTTGTCTATTACTGTTACCTGCTATTGCCAAACTGCCGCTTGTATGGGCAAATAAAGTGGATTTATTTCAAACGGAAAACGCGATGAGGAGTCTTTCCTTTTTTACATAAAAACACCGGGAACGGAGACGGAGCAGAGAACCAGAAGGAGTAACTCCAGGGTCGGATTGTAGACCGCAAGCGAGTGTTGACTTTTCCACACCGTAAGGTTGGAAAGTCAACAGGATCTGGTAAGCGGGGTATAACACCCGAACGTTCCTTATATCACCTGTTAAAGCACAGCAAGAGCACTTTGAAAAATACTGAAGATTTTAAATGGACTATTTAAATGGACAGCACATCTGCAATGTCATAAATTGAATGAATTAGCATATCACTAACAAGCACTGCACTTTTTGTGAATAGAGTTAGTAATTACAATATATACGCACTTTAGATATATGCACTATAAAAAGCACCTGAGAGCACTATTGTCACTTGTATATAAATAATATCCAGAAATTACAAAAATAAGGTGCATATGGGCTACAGCAATACATTGAAAATCTGGCATGTTTAGATTGTATTATTAGATTGTATTATTAGTTTCATAATACTGTGAATGTGAAATAATATTAGTATTACTACGGTTATCATCATCATATCACATATATTGAACAAAAAAAAAAAAGCACATGGGCTACAGCAGCACTTCAAAAGAATAAGTAAGCACTGATACATTGGGCAACAAAAGACAGGACATCAGCAAGCGCTGTTTTAATACTCTCACGTCTACCATCCTATGACACCAACATTGGAAGCATAGGTCACAACAGCAGCTGCAAACAAACTCACCCACATAAGAATTTATCCCCAGTGGCGCGAGACACATTAACCCATAATAGTAAAAAAAACCCTCTACGCAGTTTAAGGTTAAACCGCTTCTCTTCTAGTTTCAATGAATGGCCATGTGTCTTTTTAAACGCCCTCTCACTGAAAAGTTTTATGCTATAGCCACTTTTAAGGTATTTGTATATCGCTATCATATCTCTTCTCAATCGTCTCTTCTCCAGAGAGAATAAGTATAATGTTTGTAGTCTTTCCTCGTAACTGAGGTCATCTATAGTCCCTTTATTAGCTTTGCTGCCCTCCTCTTTCTCCAGTTCCAGCACTTCTTGAGGACTGGTGCCCAGAACTAGACAGCATATTGAAGATGCGGCCGGACCAGAGTATTGTAGAGCGGCAGAATTATTGTTTTATCTCTGGAGTAAATCCACTTTATGCATGCTAATATATGGCTTGCTTTGCTTGCAGCAGCTTGGCATTGCATGCTATTGCTGAGCCTGTCATCTACTAGGACCCCCAGATTTATTTCCATTCTGGATTCCCCTGGTGGTTCTCCCCCTAGCAAGTAACCTGCGTTCACATTTTTAGCACCCAAATGCATTACTTTACATTTTTCACGATTAAACCTCATTTGCCATGTAGTTGCCCAACCCATTATCCTACTTGGTCTTTGTGAAGGTTTCCACATCTCGCGCAGAAGTTACTGTCCTGCTTAAAGTGTAACTCCACTTTTGTTGAGAAAAAAAACATTCCCCTCTGGGTGATCTATGTACATTGCAAGGATTATAACAACCTTTGTTGCAGATTCTTACCTTTTGTTATTCTGAAGAAACCCCTCTGTGTTTGTCTGTGCCTCAGTTCTGAGTAGGTCTAATTTGAGTGGTTTCATAATGAACTGTCAGGTGTGCAGCTGCAGGGCTGTAATGAGGAAATCTGCTGGGCCTGCATCCCTGTAGACATGTTCATATTAATAGTATCTCTCCAAAAATTACATTTTTGTTGCAGGGAATGCCTGAAATCTGACTTGTATCTTAGTGCACACTTCTGGGAAAACTGGTGAGCCAATCACACAAGCAGGAAATGATGTTTCTGGGGAGTGGTCAGTACACATTCTGTGTACAGAACAATTCCAGGTAGCCATATTGCAATGCATTCTCAGAAAATTACAGATCTGCAGATTAAAAAAGAAAAGTGATTTTTAATGACATTCAATTGCAATATGATTAGTGGCGCAATTATATGCGCTATATTATTTTTTCTTTATTTGCTATTCTTTTCCCCAAGAAAGTGGAGTTACCCTTTAACTTTGAGTCATCCGCAAATATTGAGATTGAGCTATTTATCCCATCCTCTATATAATGTATGAATGCATTAAACAGAATTGTTATCAGGACAGATCCTTGGGGGACCCCACTTACCACACCGGACCATTCAGAGTACTCGCTATTTATCACCGCCCTTTGGACCCGCCAATTAGACATTTAGATAATGGAGAAACTTAGATAAATGAGGAGTTCCTTCTGGCCAGTTGATATCTGGATAATAACATTGCCCTGCCTCACTGCCATTCCTAACTGTGATTGGAGGTCAGACTCCTCCTCATCCTTCAGGTTAGGGGACCTGTAGCATATGCCCACTATTACTTGGCCATTATTTTCCTCCCTTTGGAGCTCCAGCCAGCAGGATTTTACTTCCTCCCTTGTTCCATTAGTGATGTCGTCCCAAACATTCACTCACAAATCATTCTTGATGTACAGGCATACCCTTCCCCCTTTCCTACCCTCCCTGTCCCTACAATATAGGGAGTACCCCTGAACGGTTGCCAGCCAGTCATGTGAGCTGTCAAAAAAAACCAAAATCCTTAAATTAGCAGCTCCAGTTCTTCCATTTTATTAGCAAGACTTCTAGCATTTGTGTACATGCCTCTTAATTATGTCCAGTCACATATTATTTTCTTGTTAGTTGTTACGGGGCTGCAATTGGGATTTGCCAACTTACTTACCTCGTATTTAGATATTCTAATCACCCTACCACTAATACTCCCAATAGTACCCACTGAACTGTGCTCATTGCTGGCTATCGCTTCATCTGGTCCTTCCCCCCCAACACCTAGTTAAAAAGCCTTGTAACTTTCTGGCCATCTTCTCTCCCAACAGAGCTGCACCCTCCCCATGTAAGTGCAGTCCATCCCTAAAGAGCCGGAAACCAACTGAAAAGTCAGCCCAGTTCTCCAGGAACCCAAACCCCTCCTGCCTAAACCAGTTCTGCAGCCACTTTTTAAGTTCCCTAATCTTCTACCTCTCTGGTATGGCTCAAGGTACAGGCAGTATTTCTGAGAATACTACCTTGGAGGTCCTTTTCTTCAATATAGCTCCTACTGAACGTCCCTGAATTTGTTTTTTAGGACACTCCACCTTTCTCTACCTTTATCGTTGGTACCAATTTGTACCAAGACAGCTGGGTCCCCCACAGACCCACCCAACAATCTGTCCAACTGATCCGTGGAGTTGGGCATTTCCCCTAAAGCCAAACTCTTACTTTTTGGGTAGTGTGGGGAAGAGTTAGAACCTCTGTCAGGTGTATAGCACTGTCTGAGCTGCAGTTGTTAAACAAAGAAGAAAAATGCAGCATTGATCAATACCTTTTATTGGCTAAGGGAGTAGATTACCACTGCAAGCTTTTGAGACAACTCAGGTTTCAGTGTCAGGCATGATGTATTATGGAAACTGAAATTTCTTATAATTTATACTCACTTGGACAGGATAATAGCTTTCTTATCATTTTGACATCCCTGTGTAAAATATATTACTGATATTGATTAGATTCATGCATCAAAGGTAAAGAGGCCAAACACAATTCACACCTCTTTGTTAGAAGATGACACTCTAATGCCAGTATCTTTTGCAATGTAAAGTGACCTTTGTTGGAGGTTTGCTGAGTTGTAGTGCTCCTGGATGCATCAGACTGAAGTTAATCATAATAATTTGACACAAAATTCACTTTTTTTATTGAAGCCTCGCCGGAAGCGTATTACATTTTTCACAGATTTAAAATTCTATTCTTTCTGCTGCTGTGTTTTGAAGCTGCCTGTTAATATAGTGACCTTGAGGTTTTCTATGCTGTTGTCCTCAACTGATATTACATTTGAGCACATAGACTGCCGGACACAGTCTCTCCCTTTCCCCTACAGTATGTTCTCATAAACAGAATGGGGTAGACCACACTGGGTGACCTACAGGAGAATGACTCTTTACTCTGAATTCCAGTTCACTTGGTTAAATGGCTATTCTGCATATTAAAAACTGTAGATGTATTGACACGTTTCTCTTTATTTTTACAGGCATGGAGTCATGCCACTTTCTGATGGGTCACATGGGGCACTTTGTTCAATAAGGTGTTGAGGTTTAGTGGTTGGTTTAATTGTAGAAGGACATGTTATGGAATTTTTTTTTTTTTAATACATTTTTGTTATCGGTATATAAGAGATATGTACAGGCATTGTTGGTATACAAGAGATATTTAAAGGCATTAAGCGTAACATTGGCCTGATGTGGCCTTTGAAAATAACAGAGTTTTATTCTATAAAGAGTATTGGGAGTAACTATAACATCTGTTGTGTAAGGAGAGAGGCTTAGTGTCGACTTATAGCCTACCTGCGGAGGGCTGGATGATTTGCTAGGATGGATATAATAAAACAAAGTTGAGACATTTAAGGCTAATGAAAAGTGAGAAATTACAGAGGTGATAAGTCTAAGTCTTGCAAATGAAATCACAAGAAACACAATATTACTAATAAAGGTAGTGTTTCGGGGTCTGGATAGGCCAAGTTCGTGGTTGTGCAACCTGTATAGTTTGTGTTTGACCCAGCTGGGTTGGCGTAGTAGGTGGCAGGACCTAGTCATATAAAGAGAGAGGAAAACTTTGTGAGGCCCCTTTTCTCCCACACTAGATATGCCTTATGTTCCATTCCCGAGGGAAAACTGGGATTCCTTTGGATAGGGGTATGTTTTGAGATGGAAACAGGTAGTTTCAGACATTTTCTTGTTTCTCTCCAAGCAACAATTGTGTCTCTCAAGAGAAGGCTTTGTTTCAGGTCTTGACAAAGGAGGTTTGGTTTGGTGTGAAGTAAAGCCTCCAGTGAGAATGGGTAAGCCAGAGCTGATTCCAGATCATAGGACGTGTACTGTGAGGACTTAGATATCCAGTCTAGACCTATACGATTTAGACACACCAAATTGTACATTCTAGTATTGGGTAAATTTGTCCCCCCCGCGCTCCTAGGGAGATGTAGTTTGTGGAGGGCAATGCGGGCCCTTTTTTTCCGCCATAGGAATTTGGATAGTGCACTATGGAGTAGTTGAATATCTTTGTGTTTAAGGAGCAAAGAAATTGTTTGCATGGGGTATAAAAGTCTGGCAAAACTGAGCATTTTATAAAGAAAACATCTCCCCAGGAGCGAGAGGGGGAGATCCATCCAGCCCTCCAATTCTTGTGTGATCTTGGAGATCAGTGGAGGAAAATTGAGAGAGTAAATAGAGGAAGGGTTTTTACCAATGTTAACACCTAGGTATGTTATATGGGATTTAGCCATGGAAAAGGGGGAGTTGGAGGCCCAATCCGACTTTCGGTGGTTGCCCAGACACAGGATTTCGCTTTTGTGGAGATTAATGCGAAGTCCCGAGTATGACCTAAACTCTTCAAAGATCTCTTTGATGACGTGTATGTCTGAGGAGGGTTTTGCGGTGAAGATAAGAACATCATCAGCGAAAAGGCCCGAGCGGATCTCGAGATCTGCAAATGGGATGCTATGTAGAGGGGCATTAAATGTTAGGTGTCTGGATAAGGGTTCCATGACCAGGTTAAAGAGTAGAGGTGACAGGGGGCAGCCCTGCCTTGTACCTTTATATAGCCTGAATTCTTGGGAGAGAATACTTGCGACTACCAATTTTGCCGTCGGGGAGGCGTACATTTCCTTGATCATATGCATGAACGGGCCTCCGAAACCCAGTTTGTTTAGCACTAGGTTGAGCCACTCGAAATTTACATTATCAAAGGCTTTTTCTGCGTCCAAGGCAATGATGGCTAGGTCCGCTTTACTGTGCGAGTTGGCATAGTCCAGGGCCATCATTACCTTGCGAATGTTCAAAGTGGCAGTTCTGCCTTTGACAAAGCCCGATTGTGCCGGATGAATTAGTGTGGGCAGAATATTGGCCAAACGGGTGGCAATTAATTTTGATAGGATTTTAACATCGAGATTGAGTAGGGAGATGGGCCTGTAGGATCCTGGGTCCAGCAGGTCCTTCCCCTTCTTCTCCAATAGCTTAATAATGGCTTGTTGTCCTGTGGGAAGATATGGGCCTCCCTCCCAGATGTGATGGTATACCATGAGGAGCGTTGGGCCTATTATGGTTTGTAGGGATTTATAAAATTTGCCTGTATACCCATCAGGGCCTGGTGCCTTGGACAGTGGTAAATTTTGAATAATATCCATTAATTCTTGGGCAGTCACCGGGGTGTTTAGCATAGTAAGTTGTGATGGGGAGATTTGGGGTAGGTCCAGGGTGTTTAAGAACTCCTTGGCTTTGGGTAAATTTATGGAATCCAGGGCGTATAGTGAAGTGTAGAAGTCGTGCATAACTTTGGCTATCTCCTGGGGTTGGGTTCTGATGTTGCCAGTGGAATCGCGTAGTGCCCGGATGTGAGTGGGTGAGCAGGGCCCTCTACAGAGTCTCGATAAAAGCTTCCCGGGCTTGTTTCCAAATTTAAAGAAAGCAGCATCTGAACGAGCTTTTTTGGACAGTTCTAGTGTATCGGCCCAATGGTCGAATCCCCGTTTGGCTGCCCTCCACGTTGCTATATTGTCAACTGTATTACAGGCAGAGAGGGCCCGTTGAGCCAACTGGAGTTTCTGGCTAGCCTCTTTGAACCTGGAAACATTGTGTTTCTTGAAAGACGTGGCGTATGAAATGATTCGACCCCTAAGGTAGGCTTTGCCTGCTTCCCAAAATAGGTTGGGATTTTGAAGATGGTTTACATTATCTTGGGAGTATTCTGCCCATGCTTTTGAGATGTATGTCTGGAAGTCGGCTACTTGAGCCAAGTGCCCGGGGAATTGCCATAATTTGGGAGGCGGGTTGGGGTTAGGATCTGAAAGTGACAGCGAGACTGGGGCGTGATCGGAAATGGCTATCTCCCCTATTTTGATTTCATCTAAGAGTGGGATACAGTGCTCTGTGCCGAAAATGTAATCAATTCTCGTGAACACTCTGTGGGGTGCAGAATAGAATGTAAAATCCCTATCCGTGGGATGCTGGAGCCTCCAGAGGTCTTGGAGGCCAAGGGATTCCACTGTTGTTGCAAGGATGGATGGTTCGGCAGGATTAGTGTCGGACAACGACTTTTTGGGGTGAGACCTGTCATCAGAATTGTGCATGGTGCAGTTGAAATCTCCAGCAATAATGTGGGGGAAGTCAGGGTGTTTTAGAAGGTGCGCTATTAGGCTCGTGAAGAATTGTTTATTTGGATTGTTTGGGGCATATACATTGGAGATCAGGAAGGTTCTGTCTCCCCAGCTGAGCTTCACCGTGATAAATTGACCCTGTGAGTCGGTTTCCACGGATAGAACTTTGCATTGGAGATTTTTACGAATTAGTATCAGGACTCCCCCTTTACGCCCTATGGCCTCAGAACCTTCTACAGTGCCGACCCAGAATGTTTTCATTCGGTGGAAATCAGATTGATGGAGGTGGGATTCTTGAAGAAGGGCAATATCTGCCTGCAGCCTTTTTCGGTGTCTCAAGATTTTGGCTCGCTTTATCAGTGACCTAAGACCCTTTACATTCCACGTTACTATTCTCATAAGCGGGGGGTGTTGATTTACCAAAGGTCGAGCATGTAGTTCTAAAGGGGGTTGGGTGGATTAAGTTTATTCCCGGAGATTGGTTGACCCTCAGAATAACTCTGGGGGGGATGGTGTAGCTGCAACGTAGCAATGGATCACAACAACAGAGTGTGCACAACCATGCTGCAGATAAATCATATGTAACATTAACACATAAGAGTAACATAAAATACAAAACCATCGGTGGAGACTTCCCTTTTTTCCACATGTACTCACTGCATCAAGTCAGTTCCCTGTAGCAGGTGCCCTGTGAGAGTAGTGGAAGGATACTCCGTGGGGTCGGGACGAGTGGGGGCTGCGTGCCCAAATTCAGTGTGGTTTAGGGGATCTGGTAGAAGGCTGAAAGGTTAGTCAGTGCCTGGTGTTTTAGGCAGTACTTGTCTCCTGCCAGCCATTCCTCCTAGAAGTGAGTGTGGTGGAACAATGAGATGAAGTAGTTCAGGCCATGTTGTCATTTGTTTGCCCCCCTGTCGGCTTAAATTGCTTGGGGGGGTCCTTGCGGGGACTCCTCTGATCAGTGGAGCGTGTGGCGGTGGGATCTCTGGCTGCTACGCTGGCATAGGAATCCAGACAAAGAGAGCATGGGTGATGGTCCGCTTCTGCCGGGTCCTGAAAGGATAGTTGGTCTTCAGGCGTAGTATGGCGGGGAACGCCAGAGTAAATTTTATATTGCGTTTGAAGAGTTCTGTGCAGATTGGTTGAAACGCTTTTCTTCTTCTGGCTACATCGGCCGAGTAGTCAGCTGGCGATATTTCTGTAGAATCTCCTGTTTTTCGGCATAGTTCAGATATTTTGCAATGATAGGTCTTGGAGAGTTCCGGTCTGGTTTGGGTGCTCTGAGTCGATGTGCTCGCTCTACTGTGCAAGGCCTGGTGAGACCCAGCGCCTCCGGGATCTTGACCCCACAGAAGTTTGCAAGAGCCGAGGAGGGAAGGGATTCTGGTACGCCTATAAACCGGAGGTTGGACCTCCTGGATCTGTTTTCCAAATCTTCTAATTTTTCCGACATCCATCTGATTTGTTTATCTTGGTCTTGGTCAGATTTGTGAGCTTGATAGGCTTCGTCCTCTAAATTAGAGATACGCTGCTCTACTTCGTTCAGTCTCTCGGCGTGTTCTTTTAGTTCCTTATGGAAGTTCCGTATGCCCGCCTGAACTGCTTGTTCGACTGAGCTGGCTATGGTGGGAGCCAATAGTGCGGCCACTGCTTTGGCTATTAGCTCTGTGTTGCAGGTGCATGAGGTGGAAGGCTGGGACGGAGGAGCACTCACCTCCATTTCACTGTGTGCCATTAGGCCCGAGGATTGCGGCCGCGTGGGTAGATCCGAGGGTTCGGAGCGCAGAGGTAGATCCGAACGTGCAGACGTGTCCGAACGAATGCACGCGTCCGAGCCACAATGTGCCGTAGAGAAGCGGGAGTTGCTCTTTTCCACGAACCAGTCCATAAATGTTCTTCCGATCCTTTAGTAAGCCCGATCCTCTGTTTTGGCAAGTGTAGGAGCCCACGGGGTGGAAATAGAAGCAGATTCTTGGGCCTGCTGTGGGAGCTGAGGAGAGAGGCAGCTACTCCATGAGGCGCCGGAACCGGCGTTATGGAATTTTTATTTAGCTTATCTGCTATATGACAGGTGGTCCAGGAAAAACCCTTTAGTGGGCTAACCTATTGTCATTGCTGTCAGTGCCTTTCTGTTCCATTGACCCCTGTTCCCATTATTTCTTGTCCTGATGTGACAGGTATAAATAGTAATGTTAACTCTCCCCAAAAGAGTCACAGACAGCAAAAAAAAATACAAAAGCTTACACTCTCTCCATTCTTAACCCACCCCCCCCCCCCAAAAAAAAATTAAAATGTATATATATATTACAGTAATCCCAAAACCAAAAATAAAATATATTGCAGCTTACCAGTTCTTAGATGTGGGGGCCTCATTAGTGTTCTTTCTTTCATTTTTACCTGTTGATCCTGCCAGTGTGTTTGATATTTTCCCACATTCTTTAACAGACCAAGTTGACTGCAAAAGTTGAAATTAGGAGCTTGAGCCAAACCATTTACCGGTGATAGGGGTGCTTACAATGGCTATCTTTTATTTGTTTACATAAAACCTTTATCGCAAAGTAGAGTTAGGACTGCACTTTACAGAGGAGCTTTGGCGACTTGGCTTCCACATATTTACAAATATGTGCAACTAAAACCCCTGTTATCACCATAAATTGTTAGACAGTGTCATGTTTTTTGCAGGCTAGCTAGTGAGTGTATTGGTACATTTTCTGTTTGTACTATACAATCACCTTTATACCTACAAACAAACAAAAGGACATGCATGATTGGACATCAATTGAATGAATTGTTTAGGTAGGTCTTTGCATTGCATATGTAGCACTGCCCCCTGGGGGGCACACGATAAGTCAATCCACCATCCCTGACAGACTGGGTTCACTCATAATGTTAGTTCCCCTTTAAACAGGACACAGTAAAAGAAGTACACAAAGTTGAGAAAATAAAAAATGTTTACTCAAAATATATTGTTTAAGAGGAACTCTGACTTGACAGGATACATAAAATAAGTCTCAACAGTATGATGGGGAAACAGCAGTGAATAACAAGGTACATTTCTTATAGCTTTATAGGTTCACTGCTCACTCTCCTGACAGCCACCAATAGTAGATGAACAGGTATAAACCAGTCAATAATAGATAAACAGGTATAAACCAGCAAATAGTAGATAAACAGGTACACCACCAGGATGACAATTACAGACATATTCAACTTGCTCTAAAGGAGAGAGTTCTTAGGTGAATGCAATCTATAATATACTCTGGTAAATAGTAAATGCTCACTAAGTGTGGGGGGGGGGGGGGGGGTAGGTGAAGAGAAGTTCTAGTTCAATATTCCTTGTGTAGCAGGCATGTTGGAGCAATGAAAGGCAATGTGTCCTGCAATTTATCCCTTTGGCCACAAGATGGAGATATGGAGGTTCTGGTCCTTCCAGAAAACTGTGAGACACAGGGGTGTGGAAGTGCTGACAGGAGACTGAACAGAGGGAATTCTGAGGTGATTTAAGGAGAGACAGAAAGGCTTCCACACAGCACAAGAGAGGGAATTCCGAGGTGATTTAAGGAGAGACATACAGGCTTCCACACAGCACTATAGAGGGAGATCTGTGAAAGGATAGATCTGTGAGAGGAGAGATCTGTGAGGAGAGGGACATCTCTGAGGAGAGAGACATTAGTGAGAAAAGTGAGGAGAGAGACACTCTGACCAGAGATTGTGTGACCCACCGAGGAGAGAGAGAGATTTGTGAGGACAAAGTGAGGAGAGTTACCTAAGAGAGAAAGAGAGAGCCACACTTTCTTCAAGACTACTGAGAGAGTGCTGCTATGAGACTGAAAGGAGCCAAGAACACCCTCCCGGTCCGCCACCGTTCAACCCTGCTCAGCAACCCAGCAGAGATGACCCACACCGTTCAGGGATCGCAATATCCATCCAGATGTCCAGACGGCTGCTGTCCTGTCACCGTGCCAGTCCAGCTACCAGTCATCCTGACTAACAGGAGGTGATCCGTTGTCTTACAACTTTGCCAGGAGCCTGAACCAACATTGGAAATCTCCATTGTGTTTTAACTACAGAGGATTGGTGAGAGGGTGTAAACCCAAAACATCCTTCTTAACACAGTACAGACACTGCACGCAGACACCTATTCCCCTTTCTAGTGTCAGAGGATGCTTGTTTGAAACCGCCACCTTCAGTCAGCTTGTTCTTACAACCTACTACCTAACGGAACATCCTAGATCATTACTATCTCAATTTTGCCTGTTTAAACAATTTTGCCTGTTTACTTTCTTTACCAGGGCCCCAACGTTTGCTAGCAGAAGACACTAGTACTCTTCAACCGAGGACCTGTAACGTGATGGATCTGTACTTACTGTACTGGTTTAACCCATTTCTTTCCTTGTGTTGTTCATCTCTAAATGGTTTTATTGGCCAAAAATATATTGATTCTCTGCATCAAGGTTTAACAGTGCTGTGAGTTCCCACTTGTGTTAAACTATGATAATACATTCAACCTGTTTATCACTACCAGGTGTGTGTCTGTTTTCCTTTGGTGACAATTCATAGCCAGGATAACAGTAGTTTCCTCTTATGTCCTTAAATGTGCTTGCAGTGCTTAATTTTATTTAACCAGTTGTGCCAGAGGGGCTGAGGTCATTCTTGGAGTTCAGGCGGAGATCAGAGAACCCAAAATCACCAAGCTGCTCCTTCGGGGGTGGCGCTATACTTGCTTGATAGTTCAGATGATCTTCAGCTAGCTTTGTAGTTTAAATGGTATATGCCAAAATCTAATGCTGATGCAACAGAACAGATTTCCAGGAAGTGTACTATGTTTATATAAAGCACTCTTACTGCAGCAATACAAAGGAAGCTTCACAGTGATCACTGACTTTGATTGTGGGACTACAAATAACAGCAATCCAGTTTAGGATTTAAATTCTTGTATTCCACTTGAATCCCCCATGTTATGAACTAGGCCTTGAATACAGTGAGTATGCAGAATCAGGTTATGTGAATGCAGTGTCTGTAATAATGGGCTTCAGCCCGCTCACCCCACAGGATCAATGAATGTAGAGGAAGTATGCTGAGGATGATGATGATGATAAGGATGGAGATGACAATGATGTTCACTTCAGCCCTCTGGCTCCTGGGATCGGCTTCCACTGCCTCTCTCCGCAGTTCTCCCTGATCGATCACCCCAGCGGGATGCAGGAATCAGGAACAGGCTCCGCTTTGTTCAGGGCAGGTCTTTCAGGTTGCTCACTGAAGTACTGCCAGGTAGCTGAACTGCTCAGTCTGTGGGAGTAGGCTGCAATTCAGTCACTGTTACACAGGGTCCTGCTAGATCGATCACCGCCATCCAGAGAGAACACACTAAGCCCCAGCCTCTGCTTAAATAATCTCTTCCATGAGGCACCTCTTCTCCCAGGAGACCTTCTCTACTGCACAGTCAGATGGGAAATCTATTTCTACTGCAGTGCAGGCAGAGGGCTCCATCCTCACAAGCAAACTACAACCCCCAGAGTGCATTTCTATTGCTACTGTTATAGTCACAGAATAGTAAACGGGCACTAGGGGAAACAGCTGCATTACACTTGAATGCAGAAAAATCTCTATTGCCAGGAGTGTGATACCCAGCTCCTGGTTACACATATTTTTGGTAGAGGTAAAGTAGTAGAGTACTTGTGTAATCAGATTGTAATTTGTATAGCCAGTTTAGCACGTATGATAGATTGAAGAACCAGGAGCATGTTAGAAAGGACAAAAAAGTCTGTACAGTACTTTTGTGGGCCAAAATATCAATAACAACTTTAAGACAGGTGGGAACAAACTCTTTGTGTAGACTATGGGGGTAGGGCTCTGGGGGTGTAGGGGCCCATTTTGTACTAGATTATATTGCTGGGACTCTATCCCACCATCATATGGACCTGTATACTACTAGGACAGGTAATGATGGGAAGTTATGAGTAAGGCGCCCAGTAGCTAAAATGTGTTAGCATACCTGTCAAGCTGTTTTTTTTAGCCATTTGATACAATAAAGGAAACCAATGATCTTTAATGAAGCTCCGGCTTGTGTTTGTTATAACCATTATTGGAACAGCTTGCAGAGGCTGAAGATGAGCACGGATGTTCACTGATTAATAGAACTGCGTGAGGAAACTGAGCATAGCTTTCTTTCTTTGCATGAGTGATGGGAGGCATTTTTCATGATGTTCTAGTTTTTCTCCTGGTTTGTAATATTCAAGTGGTGCCAGACAATGAGCACTTCCTTCACATCCTACCTGACCCAGCAATGAGACATTCAGAATGCTTCTTCCATTTCCTCCTGGAGTAGAAATAAAGAGGGTGTTTGTTGCACTCACCTTTCCTGACGCCCATGCTGCCAGATTCTGTTCCAATACTGAGAAATTTACTGAAATCCACAGTCAACCAACACAGAGTTTTTAGCTCCTGAGTCTCCTGCGGCTCTTGTTGGTTGCTCCTGCTGACCTTAACATCACCACCGTTTTCTATCATGAGTGAAGATCAGACAAAGAAACCAGCAAGAGCTGCGGGAGACCAAGTTTATTAACACTCCTGCAAGTCTCACTTTCCCTTGAGACTTCAACAAATGATTTTGTTAGCATTGGAGCAGAGCTCGGCAGCAGGAAATGTGAGTATGTACTGTCTTCTTTTACAGGTGTGCCACAATTGAAACAATGTTATAAAGTGGCAGGGTCACCTTATGATACCATAACTTGAATAACTCACTGTAGTGGAAACTGTTGTTAGCTTCAGGGGAGCAAAATCACTTGGTGGTCTGACATATGAAATCACCTTGTTAATTAAAGTTTTCAGTGATTACTACTACAGTTTCAATGACCTACAGAAAAAGTATACCAAAATGTGCCAAAATCATCTCTGACATGCGAAAACCTCTTCCTGAGTTCAGAACATTTTACTATAATAGTGCAATATTAGATAAAATACAAGCTGTAACTGTACAACCGACATAGCTAGTGCATTGTTAGAGCTCTCAGGCACCTGTCTGCGCTCCCACCTAATAAGACATGCACACACAAGAACACATCTTCTTTTAACAAGAACAGGTTCATTTCTCAACAACATGCATCCACTAGCATTATTTCTTGGCACTGCATTTTTTTTCCCTTAGGCCAATTCCTACTAAGAAAAGTGGTTAAGACTCGCACTGAGTCTAAACCTGTAAATTAATGGAAAGGTACAGGTAGAAATGTGATACATGGATAAGTCTGTGAGACTGAAGGCATCTGAGCAAGGTTTAGGCATGACTATGTTAGGATGGAACTGTTAAAACAAGCAGTGGTATAGGAAAAAGTGAATTTTTAATTCAACGTGCTATTCTGCATAAATCTTGTGTACTATAAAAAATATTATCTGTGCTATCACCAGGAATATACTTTTGAACAGCAGCTAGCATAATTGCTTGATCAACAAATGTTAAGGCTGGCCGCAGGCCGCCTGTGTTTGTAGGAGGAGTCTGGGGCTCTTATAACCCAGCCTCCTCCTTCCTCATCCACGGCTTCTGGAAGCGCTTCTGCGTTCTCGGGGTCTGAGGAGGATGTTTGTGTCCGCCGGACGCCGGTCGGAATTGTAAACAACTAGTTCGTTAATACGATCGACGACAAGTTTTCATATAAGGACCACTATCGTGTCTATTATAAAAAATATCATGTGTTCTAAATACGTCTTATCGTGCAACTTAATTTTTAAGTGAAAAAGGATATGGTGACGAACAAAATTGTCAAGGTAGGATTGTATCAGTACGGATTTGGAACGAGTCTACGGAAGTCAGAGTGTCTGAATAGGTACATAGTGTAAAGATGGACATGGAAAGGTAATTAAATGTCCAAATCTGAGTCACGCTCAGAATTGGTGAAAAGAATC
>BLSH010544798.1:724432-739392 GCA_018402905.1 Glandirana rugosa | reverse complement strand
TTCCATAATTCTCTCTTTTACAACCACCCTAGGTATGCCCCCTTTAAAGGCATACTGACTTTCATGACCACGGCACACTTCAGGTCTCTGTCCTTACACACCTTAGGTCTCTGTCATTTCAATTATGTCTAATTACGTTTCACCATTTCATTCTGAAGATTCCGAGTACAAATATAATTAATAATAGTCCATATGCAGTGCCCAAAAAACAGTTCATAGATAGATTGCAGAAAGATGAATCCCAGCACCAGCTTCAGTGGGAACAGGAAACACACTACACCACCGTGTCCAGCAAGTTTTCTTACCAGAACCAGATGACATATGAGCATAAAATCAATTCCTCCTTCCACCAGGACTCAGATGCACAGTGATTTGTGTGTCGAAAGCAGAATGACAGAGCATACCACTCGAGCCTCACTCCTGGCACTCCATTGTGTGTCACCATAAGGAATGAAGGAAGTAACTTATAGTGAAGCCCGTAGTGTTATCCAGAAATTTGAATTAAAAAAATCCACTTACAAGACAAATATAAAAACAGGTCTGATGTCATAAATCTTTCATAATCCGTGGTTTTGAGCGTGCTTGAGTGACGTGAGCCCAACTGACGCGTTTCATCTAATAGGATGAAATTGGATGAAACGTGTCAGCTGGGCTGAAACCGCGAATTATCCTCGTAATTCACCATATTTACTTCCTCTGATCCTCGGCTCCATCTAGCGGCCATAAAGTGGTATTTTCCTGATTGAGGTATTTTATAAAAATACTGCATTATGGCCACTGGATGGAGCTGATAGACATAGAAAGTAAACAAACTACACAATTTAGGGTGATGGTTCATGATAGCTTTGCAAATGTTTGAGACAATTGCACCGATAATTTTTTGTATACATGGACCTATTTTTTTAGACAGAAAATGATGAAGAAACCACCCAAATTGGGACAGGTGTCAATATAAACATGATCAAGGCTCTAACTCTCTCTCTCCTTCCAATAAATAAATAAATAAAATGCGTATCTGAAGCTGAACTGGTTTTAATCATACAAATATATTGTAATGTATATGCTCAGCATTACTAATATTCCCAGTATTGTTTTTAGTTAAATGTAAAGTGTCCTATTAATGCAAACAATACATCAATAAAAGTTAGTAATAGCAGAAGAATGGAGGAGAGTTGCATACAAAAAAAACGTCATCATCATTTCAGTAACACTGGTTAAAAGCAGTTTACTTAATTACATATTGATCCTGCAGCGGCATGAAAACAATCACATATTTATTAAAGTTTGAAAATACTCCTTCGGTCCTCTTCCTCTGTAGCCCTAAGGGTCTGTAAACCACAACCACATGATGCAGCTATGGGTGTTTTTATATGTGTTATGCTTATTTATTTTATAACATTTGATACAGTTGAAATGTAGTATGTGGTCATGTACCACAGCCATTAATAAACAGCATTTCATAAGTTTAAAGCGTGCTGATGACAATTCAATTGGACTGATATAAAACTCTCAAAAAATTGTGCAATGGCATGAAACATTATCCATATGGCAAGAGCAAATGTTATACACAGTATTAGTTGTTGAATTATTTGACCAAAAGAACAAAAGAAAGGACAGAAGGTTTAGAATGTTTAAATCACCATATTTATAAAGCTGTTCACATTTTAATCCACATTTGTTTCATTTAACCCTTTTACTGTCAGAGCTGTTTTTTTGTAATTAACACGTGTTAAAATGCACATTTTAGGCCTGAAAATTGGAAAAACCTCCAAACATTATGTATTTTCTAAAAGCAGAAATATGGATGGTAGTTAAACTTTTATATAACATATAATACTGGCGTAAAAGTTTATCAAATCCATATTTCCAGTAAAAAGCACACTAAGGCTGGGTTCACATATATTATTATTATTATTATACAGGATTTATATAGCGCCAACAGTGTACGCAGTGCTTTACAATATAAAAGGGAGACAATACAGTTACAATACAATAAAATACATGAGGATTAAGAGGGCCCTGCACAGAAGAGCTTACAATCTAATAGGTTGGGGCAGGTAGTACAAAAGGTTTTAACTGTGGGGATGAGCTGATGGAAGTGGTAGAAGATTAGCTGGAGGCGTGATGGGCTTCCCTGAAGAGATGAGTTTTCAGGGATTGCCTGAAGGTAGCAAGAGTAGGAGATAGCTGGACAGGTTGAGGTAGAGAGTTCCAAAGGATGGGAGAGCCTCTGGAGAAATTCTGGAGACAAGCATGGGAAGAGTAGACGAGAGAGCTTGAGAGTGGGAGGTCATGAGAGGAGCAGAGAGGATGGTTTGGGTGATATGTGGAGACAAGATTGTTGATGTAGCTCAGGGCAGAGTTGTGAATGGCTTTTTATGTTGTGGTTAGCATTTTTAATTTAATTCACTGGGCGATTGGGAGCCAGTATAGGGATTGGAGGAGAAGGGTAGCAGACACTGAGTGGTTGGTAAGGTGGATAAGCCTTGCAGCAGCATTCATGATAGACTGAAGAGGGGATAGCCTATGGAGAGGCAGGCCAATAAGAAGGGAGTTGCAATAGTCAAGACGAGAGATAATAAGGGAGTGAATGAGGAGCTTGGTGGTTTCATTTGTTAAAAGGGGAGATGTTACAGAGGTAAATTCTACAAACTTTTGACAGCAATTGGATTTGAGGCTGAAAGGACAGCTCAGAGTCTAGGATTACACCTAGTACCATGGTATGAGGGGAGGGACTGATGGTTGCATTGTTGATTTTGATGGAAAATGGAGGGGGGCACGGGTGGGGGAAAATATTATTAGCTCAGTTTTAGAAAGAAGTTTAAGGAAGCGGTGTGACATCCATGCTGATATGTCATTTAGTAAGTTAGCAATGCGAGAGGAGACTGAAGGAGTGAGGTGAGGAGTAGACAGATAGATTTGGGTGTCATTGGCTATAAATGGTATTGGAAGCCGTGGGCGGTTATCAAGTGACCAAGGGAGGAGGTGTAAATGGAGAAGAGAAGGGGTCCAAGAACAGAGCCTTGGGGGACCCTCACAGAAAGGGGCAATGGAGAGTAGGAGACAGAGTAGTAGGTGACTCTGAAGGAGCGCTGTGATAGGTAGGAGGAGAACCAGGATAGAGTAGAATCTTGGAGGCCAAGGGAACGGAGTTTATTGAGAAGAAGAGGGTGGTCAACAGTATCAAAGGCTGCTGAGAGGTCAAGTAGTAGGAATATGGAGTAGTGGCCAATAGTTTTAGTGGTTAATAAATCTCTACTGAGTTTTAGTAAGGCAGTTTCTGTGGAGTGCTGCTAGCGAAAGCCAGACTGCAAGGCAGGGGTGACCAAACTAGGCCCTCCAGCTGTTGCAGAACTACAAGTCCCATGAGGCATTGTAAAACTATAACATTCACAGACATAACCAGGCATGATGGGAATTGTAGTTCCAGAACAACTGGAGGGCCATAGTTTGGACACCCCTGCTGTAAGGGCTCATGAAGGTTATTTTCACTGAGGTAGGAGCTAAGAGGGTTGTAGACAAAGACCCCATACACACTATTACATTTTCTGCAGATTTTTTCCTTCAGATTTACCAAAACCATGTAGTGCAAGGGCCTGCCTGATTGCATACAAATTGAAACTCTTAAGGTTTGACCTCATATTATATGGTTTTGGTGAATCTGAAGACAAAAATCTGCAGAAAGTCTAATAGTGTGTATGGGGGGTCTAATCGTTCTAGAGCAGGGGTCCTCAAACTATGGCCCTCCAGTTGTTCAGGAACTACAATTCCCATCATGCCTAGTCATGTCTGTGAATGTCAGAGTTTTGCAACGCCTCATGGGATGTGTAGTTCTGCAACAGCTGGAGGGCCGTAGTTTGAGGATGCCTGTTCTAGAGGTTTAGAGGTGAATGGGAGCAATGAGATGGGTCTTAAGTTGTTCAGGTTGGTGGGGTTCAGTGAGGACTTTTTAAGTATGGCCGTGATCTGCGCATGTTTTAGAGGGGAGCGGAAGGTGCCACTAGAGAGGGAGAGATTGAAGATGTGAGTGAGGGAGCATAGGATAGAAGAACAGGGTGACTGAAGTAGTTGTGAGGGAACAGGATCCAGGGGACAATTGGTTAGGTGGGCATCTGAGAAAAGTTTTGCAACCTCTTCAGTAGCAGCCAGTTCAAAAGAGGATAGTGTTGACTGTGCTGTTAGGCAAGGTATGTTGGGTGGGGAAGATGCACGAACAGTGGAGGTGTCCTGACGTATTGCAGTATTGAATCAATCTTGTCTTTGAAGTGATTGGCAATCTCTTGGGCAGTGAGTGAGTTAGTGGGTAGAGGGGGTGTGGGAAGAAGCAGAGAGTTAAAGGTTGAGAAGAGCTGTCGGGGACTGGATGACAAGGTATTTATAAGAGAGACAAAGTAGGCTTGTTTGGCAGCATGGAGGCAGGAATTGTATTTTAGAAGAGCTTGTTTATATAGGGTGAAGTCCTGCAGGCATTTAGTTTTACGCCCCAGTTGTTCAAGAGCACGGCAATGTCTCTTTTTCAGATTTCTAGTGTTGTCAGTTTGCCAGGGTTGTAACAGTCGGGGCCTGATTCTGCGTGTAGTTAGAGGAGCAAGTGTATTCAGTGATGATGAGAGTGAATTGTTGTAGACACAGGAGGCCAGGTCAGGACAAGACAGGGGAGAGATTATATCATATAGGTGGTTAGTAGCAGAATAGAGAAGAGAAGGGTTAAAGTGACGGAGGTTCCTACAAGTAATCGTTTGCTGCTTGGAGGGATGGATAGTTTGAGGCAAGGATACGGTGAAACTGATGAGATTGTGATCAGAGAGAGGAAAGGGGGTATTGGTTAGGTTGCCAGGATTGCAGAGATGGGAGAATATAAGGTCGAGGGTATTACCATTGGAGTGAGTGGAAGTATACGTCCATTGGGTAGGTCAAAATATGAGGTTAATTTGAGAAGTTGAGCTGTAGCTGGGCTGTTAACATTGACAGGAATGTTGAAGTCACCAAGAATGATAGTGGGTATTTTAGAGGAAAGTAAGTAGGGCAGCCAGGCAGCAAAGTCACCAAAAAAGTGTGATACTGGTCCAGGAGGCCGATAAATTGCTGAAATCCTCAGAGAAGTGGGGGAAACAGACTAATACAGTGCAGCTCGAAAGAAGAGAGTGACAGAGAGGGAGGGATATGAAGGACTTGGAAGGTGCTTTGTGGGGATAGAAGGAAACCAGCTCCACCTCCTTTCGATCCATTGGGTCTGGGGGAATGAGTCCAGTGGAGGATACCATGGGAGAGGGCAGCAGGAGAAGCTGAGTCAAATTTTTGAAGCCAGGTTTCAGTTATAGTGAGTATGTTAAAGCCATGAGAGATGAAAAGGTCAGGCACAGATGTGAGCTTGTAACAGATGGAGTGTGCGTTCCAAAGGGTGCATGAGATTGGGGGGCTGGTTTGAGGAAGCAGGGGGATAGAAATAAACTGAGCGGATTGCGGTTGTTGCCAGAGGAGGAGGGGTGACTGATATGTGATTTGCAGTTAGAAAATGGAGGACCAGGATTAGGAGATATGTAGCCTGAGACTAGGAGAAGAAGGAGGGTGAGAAAGGTAAGATGGGAGTGGGATGTGTATGAGCACACATGTCTAACTGCCCTGGTGTTTAGATCAGCATGTGGGTTCAGCAGGAGATGATGCGTGCAGTAATAGGGAGAGGGTAGGAGTGAGGGTGATATGTGTATGCTATGTAGAGAGGAGGGGTAGAGTAGGGATAATTTGAGGATAGAAGACACTGATGTGACTTCATATAAATTAAATGTCAAATGCTGCTTGGCTTGCCATCTTTCCAGAGTGCAGCATAATTCTTGTTGTATCTTCATATAGCTTTAGTTATCCTGCTTTTGTTAAACTGCGGCGGTAAAACTGCGCACCACACGTGACAGAGCCACTCAGGAAAAAGACATGGTGTCTGTGCCTTGCTCCTATCTGCGCCTCCCCATAGGCTGATTTAAATTTATAGGGGGACTGAATAGGCATGCATTTCTCAATTGATAATTATAGGGTCTGATTTGAGACACATTCACATCCAATTTGCATAACATCTGAGTGTGTCCAGCTTTCAATGGAGCTGGTTCACACATTTGTGGGGTGGCTGCAGTTTTGAAAAGTGTCCTGTGCGTTTTTGTGTCCGGTTCAGGTGCGAATTCAGGGAAAAAACTGCACCTAAAGCACACATGAACCAGTGAACAGATATGCACAGGACACTGCACTGCAAGGTGCGAATTCAGGGAAAAATTTGCACCTGAATTGCACATGAACCGGTGAACAGAAATGCACAGGACACCGCACTGCATACCGCAGCCACATATATGTGAGTCCAGCCTTAGTGCACAGAAACACAATATATTACCCAATTTTGGTAATAAGATAAATTTGAACCAAATTCTTCAACAGTATAAAGCCATGTCCCCATCCCATATATTAGACAGGTAAACAATTAAATAGATAATGACTAACTGGGCCGGCAGTCTATATCAGGGATTTTAAAGGACACTCTTGATACAGTGAGCAATGAAACCAAGTACATTATAAAAATAGAAAATGTATTGATAACATAATGTTAAAATACGGTAGGTATACTGATTAGAATGATACATAAGAACAACATGAAGTACAGGAGACTCTGCCGATGTTTCGCAGATTTCTGCTTCTTCAAGGGTAACTCTGTACTTTCAAGTTCTAATGCAAATAAGGATCATTGTTATAACATATTCATTACAACATTTTACAATCATCATTTCACATAATATGATACAATATATTGCTCACCAAATAAAATTCATTATAGGATGCATCCAGTTCCCATCCCCATAACATCAGGGCAAGTGTCCGGGACTGAGAGGCAACAGTGCCAGAAATGTATGTGAGGTCCGGTGGACACTGGATCGGGGCATCTGCACAGGGGTCACTGTGTTAAATGGTATATACTCCCAATAGGGAGGACTCCAATGGCGTCCAACCACCAATCTTCCGTTTGCTAATGGAGGGACTCACCTACAGGCACATAGAGTCATCATCACCAAAATATATATAGAAATCAACAGATATTCCCGCTATACCAGGGCCATCCATCAGGCTCCTAGCACGGCGGGTGTGCAAGGATATGTAAACTGTCATCTCAATTGGCAATTACCTTTAAGGTGTAAGAAGAGGCCACCATCACATCAGCAGACCACCGCTGGGAGACTGGTATGTTGGACGCCGGCCACCTCGTGTTTAAGTTCTGGTCCCACCGGAAATGACAAAGCCGGCACAGCTTCCTGATGACACTTCCGGCGCGGGCGCTATGATGAGGACTGGAAAAGGACAGCCACTCTTAGCCCTGCCAGGCCGTGGGCAGCACCGGACACATCTCCACTCCCTCCCATCCAGATGGACAAGGAAGAAGGGTGGGGTGGCCCACAATTGCCAACCTCCGCATATCACCCCAATTGTGGGCCACCCCGTCCCTCATCCTTGTCCAACTGGATGGGAGGGAGTGGAGGTGTTCTAATCAGTATACCTACCATATTTTAACATTATGTTAGCAGTACATTTTCTATTTTTATAACGTACTTGGTTTCATTGCTCACTGTATCAAGAGTGTCCTTTAACCACTTCAGTCTAGGAAGGATTTTCCATTGTAGGACCAGAGCACTTTTTGCGATTTGGCACTGTGTCGCTTTAACTCACAATTGCGTGGTCGTGCGACGTTGTACCCAAACTAAATTTGTGTCCTTTTTTCCCCACAAATAGAGCTTTCTTTTGGTGGTATTTGGTCACCGCTGTGTCATTTCTGATCGCCGCTATAAACAAAGAAAGAACGACAATTTTGCAAAAAAAAAACAATATTTCTTACTTTTTGCTAAAATACAAATCCAAAAAAAAAAAATAAAAAACAAATGTATTCATCGGTTTTGGTAAATTTATATTCTTCCTCATATTTTTGGTAAAAAAAAAAATCGCAATCAGTGTTTATTGATTGGTTTGCGCAAAAGTTGCCGTGTTTACGGATGATGAAAATTAATTTCTGGGGTTTTTATTTTTTTTTTATTTTTTACTAGTAATGGTGGCGATCTGCGATTTTTAGCGGTACTGCGATATTGCGGACCTGTTGGACCATTTTTACACTTTTTTGGGACCATTGGCATTTATTCAGTGATCAGTGCTATAAAAAAGCACTGATAACTGTATAAATGCCATGGGCAGTGAACAGGTTAACCCGTAGGGAAGGGGTTAACTGTTTTCCCTAGGCGTGTTCTAACTGTGAGGGGGCTGGGCTACCTTGGGCATAAGAGATCTAACTGATCCCAGGGACAGGGATCAGTAGATCTCTTATGTCCCCACTGACAGAGCTGGGAACTGCCGTGTTTACATCGGCGGTTCCCCCGTTCTTTCACTCTGGCAGCTCATCGCGGCTTGCCGGCGGACATCGGACTCCTCCAGAGTGTGTCCCGGGGATGTGGACATGGCTTTATACTGTTGAAGAATTTGGTTCAAATTTATCTTATTACCAAAACTGGGTAATATATTGCGTTTCTGTGCAGTAAGGTTGGGCTCCCCTATATGAGGCTGCAGTGTGCAAGGCGGTGTCCTATGCATTTCTGTTCACCAATTTTGGTAAAATATAAAAGATGAGGTTGCACTGAATAAATAGATACCAACGATATGAAGCTTAAAAATGCATCTGCCTGTGAAATCACAGCAAACTATGGTACCCAAGCTTGCCCATATATGATGCTTTAACCACCTCAATACCGGGTCTGTTTTGGTGTTTACAAGTTAAAACCAATATTTTCTGCTATAAAATTGCTTAAAACCCCCAAACATTATATATATATTTTTTTCGAACACCCTAGAGAATAAAATGATGGTCGTTGCAAAACTTTATGTCGGCCTATATTTGTGCAGTGACCTTACAAGCGCGTTTTTTTTTAAATTCACTTTTTTGAGTGAAAAAATAAGACAACAGTAAAGATAGTCCAATTTTTTTCCATATTGTGAAAGATAATGTTACGCCAAGTAAATTGATACCCAAAATGTCCTGCTTTAATATTGCACACGCTTGCGGAATGGCGACAAACTTTGCAACCTAAAAATCTCCATTGGCGACGTTTAAAAATTTCTACAGGTTACATGTTTTGAGTTACAGAGTAGCTCTAGTGCTAGAATTATTGCTCTCACTCTAACGATCGCGGCAATACCTCCCATGTGTGGTTTTAACACCATTTTCATATGCGTTTTCATATTATTTATTTTACTTTTTATTTTTTAATTTTACACTGTTCTTTTTTAAAAAAAAAAATGCTTTGATCACTTTTATTCCTATTACAAGCAATGTAAACATTCCTTGTAATAGAAAAAAGCATGCCAGGACCTCTTAAATATGAGATCTGGGGTCAAAAAGACCTCACATCTCATATTTACACTTAAATGCAAAAAAAAAAACAAATTAAAAAAAAAAATTACAGTTAAAAAAAAAAGTCCCCTTTAAGAGCATTGGGCGGAAGTGACTTGTGATGACGCTTCCGTCCTGCAATGTTATGGAGCCGAGTGGGCTGCATCTTCCGCTCACTCGGCTTCCTGTGCAGGGTGGAACGGACCCGATCATCTCCGCCACTGCCGATGGTCCAGTAAGTGGCCGAGATGACGGGAAAATGGCGGGGGGGGGCACCTCTTCTGCCACTGATAAAAGTGATCTAGCAGTGAATCCACCACCAAGACCATTTTTATCTTGCAGAGAATCGGCGGCAGAAAAAAACGGTATCTGAATGGTGCCTGTAGCTGCTGGCACCATTCAGATATCACTGCTCAAAGGCAGAGATATCATATGACGTTGTGCGGGGGGTGAAGTAGTTTAAAAACCCCTACAGATCATCAGTTTAGAGTTTATTGAATAATGGTTCTAGATTCTTTTTGTCCTCACTCTAGCATGTGTGACAATACCTAATATGATTGCAATCTTCATTTTCATATATAGGTGTACCCGCCGCATGCTTCTACATTGGTATGTGCATGTATATGGGGGTGGGCTTAAAGAATGTTTGTGGGGAATTTTGTTATTGGTTTATAGCAAAATGTAAAATGTGTGTTTGAGGAAGGTTATTGCTAGACACGTGCTAGTGGAGGGCCTTATCCATAAGTCAATAAATAGTACAACTGTGTATAATAGTATTTTAGATACCCCTCCAGTGAGCACAAACTATGTAACTTATATTAAAAATATACAAATCTTTATTTTATCCAATAAAATATTTATAGTAAAAAAATATGTTTCCTGTGTACGTTTGTACATTACTATCCTCGATTGTCATCCACCAAATGGATATGGGCCATAGTGGTTTAGTTGAAACAGGCATGAAATAAGGTTGATGCATTTCGTGGGATTGCTGCTTCATCAGGACCTCCTGTTTCTTACATATACATAAGTGAGTATATAGGCTCTTTCCATAAGATGTAAATCTGCACCATGTGCAATCCAGCTATTCAAGTCATCAGAAATAATATAGCATTGCAGTAAGGAAAACTTGTGTGAATCTGGTCTCACCAGCCCTTGGGAGAGTGACCTGAGGCTCGGATGTCATGCTGCCCACTTATCCTTTTAGCTCTACTTTGTACATCTAGCATCTTCTATTCTGTTGGCTCTTCATTGCAAGCATGCAATAGTTACCTTCCATCAATCCACTACCTAGTGGTCACTAGAAGTGACACATTGTAACATCTAATGCCCTTGTGATATCTGTCAGCCCTCAGAATCTACTCTTGGTTTGGTCACTGTCCCAAGGGCCGGTGAGACCAGATTCACATTCTCCTTACTGCAATGCTATATTAATTCTGATGACTTGAATAGCTAGATTGCACATGGTGCAGATTTACATCTTATGGAAAGAGCTTATTGACCCTCTTATGTATGTGTAAGAAACAGGAGGTCCTGAAGAAGCAACAATCCCGCAAAATATGTCAACCTTATTTCTTACCTGTTTCAACCAAACCACCATGGCCCATATCCATTTGGCGGATGACAATAAAGGATAATAATGTTCAAACATACACAGGAAACATGTTTTTAATATAAATGTTTTATTGGATAAAATAATGATTTGTACAGTATCTCACAAAAGTGAGTACACCCCTCACATTTTTGTATATATTTTATGATATCTTTTCATGTGACAACACTGAAGAAATTACACTTTGCTACAATGTAAAGTAGTGAGTGTACAGCTTGTATAACTGAAAGTTCAACATGGCACCTCATGGCAAAGAACTTTCTGAAGATCTGAATAAAAGAACTGTTGCTCTACATAAAGGTGGCCTAGGCTATAAGAAGATTGCCAAGACCCTGAAACTGAGTTGAAGCATGGTGGCCAAGACCATACAGCAGTTTAACAG
Organism: Glandirana rugosa; assembly: GCA_018402905.1. Taxonomy (NCBI): domain Eukaryota; kingdom Metazoa; phylum Chordata; class Amphibia; order Anura; family Ranidae; genus Glandirana; species Glandirana rugosa. The sequence continues at coordinate 727,995 of BLSH010544798.1, read as the reverse complement.
GAGAGGTTAAACTCAGAACAGGCCTCTCCATGGTCAACCAAAGAAATTGAGTGCATGTCCTCAGCGTCATATCCAGAGGTTGTCTTTGGGAAATAGACATATGAGTGCTGCCAGCATTGCTGCAGAGGTTGAAGGGATGGGAGCCAGCCTGTCAGTGCTCAGACCATACGCCGCACACTGCATTAAATTGGTCTGCATGGCTGTCGTCCCAGAAGGAAACCTCTTCTAAAGATGATGCACAAGAAAGCCCACAAACAGTTTGCTGAAGACAAGCAGACTAAGGACATGGATTACTGTAACCATGTCCTGTGGTCTGATGAGACCAAGATAAACTTATTTGGTTCAGATGGTGTCAAGCGTGTGTGGCGGCAACCAGGTGAGGATTACAAGGACAAGTGTGTCTTTCCTACAGTCAAGCATGGTGGTGGTAGTGCCATGGTCTGGGGCTGCATGAGTGCTGCCAGCACCAGAGAGCTATAGTCCATTGAGGAAACCATGAATGCCAACATGTACTGTGGCATACTGAAGCAGAGCATGATCCCCTCCCTTCAGAGACTGGGCCACAGGGCAATATTCCAACATGATAAGGACCCCAAACACACCTCCAAGATGACCACTGCCTTGCTAAAGTAGCAAGTAGGCAAAAGGTGATGGACTGGCCAAGCATGTCTCCAGACCTAAACCCTATTGAGTATACGTGGGGGATCTTCAAACAGGAGACGCAAGGTCTCTAACATCCACCAGCTCCATGATGTCATCATGGAGGAGTGGAAGAGAACTCCAGTGGCAACCTGTGAAGCTCTTTTAAACACCATGCCCAAGAGGGTTAAGGCAGTGCTGGAAAATAATTGTGGCCACACAAAATATTGACACTTTGGGCACAATTTGAACATTTACACTTAGGGGTGTACTCACTTTTTGCCAGTTTTTGCGGTTTAGACATTAATGGCTGTGTGTTGAGTTATTTTGAGGGGACAGCAAATTTACCCTGTTATACAAGCTGTACACTCACTACTTTACATTGTAGCAAAGCTTAATTTCTTCAGTGTTGTCACATGAAAAGATATAATAAAATATTTACAAAAATGTGAGCGGTGTACTCACTTTTGTGAGATACTGTATATTTTTAATATGAGTTTGTGCTCACTGGAGGGGTATCTAAAATCCTATTATACACAGTTGTACTATTTGTTTTTAGTTTAGTGTACCTTTATTTTTTTAACTTAACTTTTCACTGTTTTCATTCTTTTTATGCCCTTTTGTGATAGCTTTATGTACATGATAGGTCCTCCACTCTCCCTGCCAGCATTTGCTATGGTCTTGCCAAGGAGGGACAGCAGAGTCTAGCATACATACCGGGGAGACACACCTTTGGAAATGATCAGGTGCTGAATCACTACTACAAGAAAACCAACAGTGGGCTGAAGAAGCACTCACACATTCCCAGCTGCTGTATAAATCCTCTGCTGCCACTGACGTGAGCACCAAATCAGTAGCAGCAAAAGTATGAAAGGTGACTAGAACTAAAGTGAGCAGTGAAGATTTGTTATGTTATAGGGATCATCTAGAGGTGTTACTTGTGCCTATGTAGTACCCTGAAAAATCCACCTTTGTTTTGAATTGTGCCCGAAAAATAGCAATTTTTCCTTATATGTGAGTTTGCCTAGGCACTCCTGGCATGAAAACAATCTGTAAGTGTATGGTCAGCTTTACAGTCACAGGCATCCATGCCACTCACAGAGCTTTGAGCCTGTACAGGCTCCAAGTTATGTGAGTGGCATGGCTGCCTGTTATGGTAAAGCTGGTCATACACTTATAGATAGCTTTTATTTAGCTCATGGATGCAAATCTGAACCCCATTGAAGTCAGTTTGAGATTAATGTTAAAAAAAGTAATGACAATATGAAAATTTTCTAGACTAATGGGCACGGGATTGTCAAACAAATGGCATGGGGGGCTGGGCACTACTCTAGGGGACCAAAAAAATTCTGGTTGGCAGGGAGCAGCAATTTTAATAATGCATTAAGTGAAACATTAAAAGTGCAAAATCCCTCTAAACAATGTACCTGAGGGATGCCCTGACCCTGCCTGTAGCATGATCCACCTGTGCAATGTATACAACCTATTACAGCAAAGTTGACATTTGCAAAAAAAAAAAATGCTGTTCAAATTGTTAGGAAATGACAGTGCCTGGAAGCTCACTTTGAAAATAAGTCCACAAATCTAAAATCCATATCAATTATAATGAAGAAAAATCCCCTTGACCGACAGTAATCTCTCTGGGCCCCACCACTAAAAATAAGTAAAAGGGCAGGGTCTCCTGGGTGACATCATTGACCCTCCACTTCCCTAGTAACTACTGACAGGAAAAGAGCTGTGATATATAATAGCAGTGAAAATAATGAACAAGCAACATAGTCTGACATACAGACAAATTCCTGAACCGCCAACGTTTATTACGAACCTGTGTTTGGACCCAGCATTGAGCTCCTCCCTACCTGCTGGCTATTGTATTCTGACAAGTGACTCCGGTGCCTGTCAGAATACTAGAACGTTGCCTGTATTGGATTGGATACATATGCTGTTGAGTTGACAATTTTACACCCAGCTGCTTTGAAAAAAGTTGATTATTTGATTCAGCATGAGTTGGCATAAATAAAAAGAATTTGGCTTAAATGAGTGTATGGCAGCCTTTATTCTCACAAGATTCAGGGTGATAGTTGGTGAGGCCACTACTGCGCTAAAAATTAATTCACCAGTTATCAGATTACCATTCATTAGAGTTGAGCGAACCTGAACTGTAAAGTTCGGGTCCGTACCGAACTTTGGGGTGTCCGTGACCCAGACCCGAACCCGGACATTTGAAAAAAAGTTTGGGTTCGGGTTCTGGGTTCGGGTATTTGGTCACGCATGTTGGATAGCTGCAGGGCAGCCAATTAACAAGCGTTTCACTGGTTTGCCCTTAGAAGCCATCACAGCCATGCCTACTAATGGCATGGCTGTGATTGGCCAGTGCATCATGTGACCCAGCCTCTTTATAAGCTGGAGTCACTTAGTGCTGCATGTCACATGCTCTCTGACTAGTGTAGGGAAAGGATGCTGCCGGCGCTCTGAGGGACAGATTGCAGATATAATATAACATCTCATCGATCTGATTGTGGACTAGGTAGAGATTACTACTACTACTGCTTTGAGGGACAGATTGCAGATCTCATCCTGCATTACCGAACAATCTGATTGTGGACTAGGTAGCGATTACTACTACTACTGCTTTTAGGGACAGATTGCAGATCTAATAACATCTCATCCTGCATTACAGAACAATCTAACTGGACTAGGTAGAGTCTACTGCTTAGAGGGACAGCTCTAGACGTTAGACAGGGAGTTTCGTCATCATCATCATTAGAGATGGATCAGGTGTTAGTCTAGCTACTCTACAATATAATATAGACGTTAGACAGGGAGTCTCGCGGCCGTCGTAGGAAAGGGATGTGATCAGTCTCTCGTACACTGTACGTCGTGATTCACTGAGGTCGAATATTTCTCCGACCCAGTGTACTACG
>BLSH010544798.1:707952-719240 GCA_018402905.1 Glandirana rugosa | reverse complement strand
GATACGAGATGTGCAGCACCTGAAACTACAGATACTGGAAGCCTGTGCTAGCATTTCTCCTGCGGTGTTGCTATCAGTGTGTGAAGAGTGGGAGAAGAGGGTTGCATTGGCAATCCAACACAATGGGCAGCACATTGAACACATTTTATAAGTGGTCAGAAACTTGTAAATAACTCATCAAAGAATAAAGTTATGTTAAAACCAAGCACACCATTGTTTTTCTTGTGAAATTCCCAATAAGTTTGATGTGTCACATGACCCTCTTCCTATTGAAAAAACAAAAGTTGGATTCAAAATGGCCGACTTCAAAATGGCCGCCATGGTCACCACCCATCTTGAAAAGTTTCCCCCCTCACATATACTAATGTGCCACAAACAGGAAGTTAATATCACCAACCATTCCCATTTTATTAAGGTGTATCCATAAAAATGGCCCACCCTGTAGAATGAACTGGGCATTGTGGTCAAACTCTAATGCCCAGTGGACTGTTCAGTCATAAAATAAACTGAATAACGGCTCTAACAGGAACATTAAATGTAATTCTAACATTCCGATTATTAGCACAAAGTCCTCAAATGGGCTTTAAGTGTCAGGGGTAGCTTAAGGATCATATTATGGAGTGTGGGAAAAACACTTGTTTCTACCACCGAAAGCTCTGTGGTGAGAACTATCAAGCAATGGGTTTTCGAGGATGGAAAGTAGCATGCTGCACAATGGAAGATCAACATACAATGGTTTATGTAGCCCTTATGCAACTGCTGATATCTGAACAGATGTCTGTCAAACTCTAATGTCTGTGGTCATTAGAATTTTGGAACTGTAATAAAGCCCAATATGAGAAGTTTATTGAGTTGAGAATTCTATGTAAAATTCATGCTAATCTAGTAAATGTTTCTTTATGACTTTTTTTTTCATAGGTAATGTTGTTGACACAAATTCACACTTTTGTAGAAGTATAGGAGTGCTCCTGCCAAACTTTTTGATAATGTAGAAACAATGAGAGAGTGTTAGTTTCCCATAGTAGACAGTTTGATTCCAGTTTACTGAAGCAAGATGAGAAAAAGGATTAGACATGATTGGTTGCTGTGGATTATTGCACATCATTATTTTTCTCTATTTTGGTTGAATAAATGCAATGTAAAGGACCATGATGATATGCAAAAAGCAGTAACCCATAACAAACAACTAAACAGATTTAAGTTCACTGAAGTAAGATCAGTAAAAGATGATCTGCACTTTCTACATTGTCCTTTGGTAGATTGCATAAACGTAATGAATCAGATTAATTCAGCACCATGGACAGGGAAACTCTGTGATATGATGTGCATGCCGCTGCTTAGGAACACGACAGTACATGTACTATCACACATGTACATACATTCACACTTTAACTCATGTTGACAGTACAGCATCTGTGCTGACTTACATTTAAAATTACTGCAATAGGGATTCAAATTATACTTATCTTTTTTGACTCTGTTCTTCAATTTTATGCTTTTTGATGAGATAGTTGAACATCTATTATGGTAATCTTTGAGCACCTGGATAACTAGGGATTAGTGAAATAGGAAGTTTTAATTTCATAGACATTCTGCCGAAAACTATTATATTGTGATAAAATGTATTATTTACCACAAAATGCATTAGTGTCAAAAGTGAAATGAAGGTGGGTTTTAGTGATTTTTAGGGTGCAATGGGTTTTAAATGACACCTAACTGTTAGGTAAGCTCTTTGAACTAACTAGGACCTGTTTGTGTGCTAAAAAACTGTTTTCAAAATAGTTTGTTTCTTGCCCATATGCTTTATCAAATACTTTTTTTGTTTCCCATGTATTAGCACAGGTTCCTGTTTGCCCGTGCCAATGTATTGTCATGTCAGTGCTATTATTTTACATTTTCCCTATAACTCCACCCTGCTCAATTTTCATGTTCCCATTCTGTGAAAATAATGGCAGTTCCTAAATACTCTCCTTGCAGGTTCACTATTAGCAAACCTGTGGCCAGTAATGAAGGAAAAATGTTGATACATCTCTCATGTTGCCGACTTGTCCAAGTACTTTCATAGCAGATATACACCCAGGGGTTGGATTACTAAAAATGCAGAGTGCAAAATCTGGTCCAGCTTGTTCAATTAAGCGTTGACAAAAAAACCTGGATTGGTTTCTTGGCAGAGCTGCACCAGATTTTGCACTCTCCAGTTTTAGTAAATCAACCCCACAGTGTCTTGGAAAACCCTAGTAGCATTTCTCCTGCAGTCTCTCTTTTTTTTTGCATTTTCCCTGACTAGGTCCTTACATTTAACAGGCAATGTTCTTAAAGTGGTTCAAAAGGCAGAAGGTTTTTTTTAACCTTAATGCATTCTATACATTCAGGTAAAAAAACTTCTGGGTGAAGCTCCCCCAGCCCCCCTTATACTTACCCGAGCTCCAGCTCTCGGGTCTTTGTTTCCTTATTAGCTCCCACAGCAGCGAATCACTTTAAAGACACTGTAAACATTTAATAAAGAAAACTAACCAAATGGGTATTATAGCTCTGCTGTGAATGGTGGTGTCAGGGAAGACGCATGCATGTATGCAGGTGTGTGGTTCCTGTAAGCCCTATTTGTAACCATTTAGCAGGTGTGCGACCGCGCACACAGGTTCGAGAACATGTGCATGCTTGAGTGCGCATTGGCACCAGATGGGCTATTTAAATTGCACTAGTGTCTTGTGTCAGTGCCGCTTGGTCTATTATGTTTCTGAAGCAACTGTGCATCTGTTCCTGCATCGCTCACCCATTGTTGACCTGATATGCTCCTGACTGTACCTGAACTCTGCTTTCACTGACCCCTGGCTCGCCCCTGAACTACGCTTCTGCCTTATCCTTCTACTTGTCTGCCTTGTTGTTACCAAACCCGGCCTGACTTCTGGCTACTCTTCTGCCTGCCGTCTGTGTTCGATCTGCCTGCTAGTTGCTGACCTGGACTGTCTGACCTTGCCTTGGACCTTCTCCCTGCACCCAATCCAGCTGTACCTGTGCCTGTCATCAGTTTCTGCTCTTCTGCCAGCATGCTACCAGCCAGCTGCTCCTGCGCATCCAGATGCACATCAGCACTCTCCAGCAGAAGTCTTATCAGGCACTTGTGCAACTTTGGGCTCCTGAGCCAGAGCTGTAAGAGAGGCCTTCCTCTAAACTTTGGGCTGCATTACCAGGTACATTATAGGTGGACTCAAGCCAATGGAGGTTCAGGAACCTACAGCAGATCCCCTGTGGCTGACTGCCTACATCTTGACACCTCAGGGTGTGCAATACTGCAGTCAAGTCATGCCATCTTTTTTCCCTTTTTTAGATAAGCAGTAAAGTGTGAGCAAGGTTTAATGCCAATTTATGATCAAATAGTGGAGCCTCACCCTCTGGTGCTCAGATGGTTTCATGAAATTAAAGCAGAGTTCCACCCAGTTAAAAGTCCACAGCTACAAAAAGTGTAGCTGCTGACTTTTAACAATCAGACACTCACCTGTCCCACGCTCCAACGATGTGGTCACCCAAGGGCTCGCTCTTCTCCCCCTCCCTCTGCGGCGCCGGCATCACAAGTGTGGGCACCCAGCTTTGGCTTCACCTGTGCATGCGCCATGTGAATGGCCGGTGTATCTTCTGGGACCTGTGACGTGTTCCAGAGGATCGGCAAGCGAGAGGGGGGAAGGTGAACTTCCTTCCAGAGCCGTGGCTCAAGGAGAGGAAGTGGACATGGGACCCTGGTCAAACAGGGTCCCCGACCCCCCCAAAAAAAATGACATGCCAATTGTGGCATGTCAGGGGGTCACCTTCCTTTAAAGAGGAAGTTCCACTTTTGGGTGGAACTCCGCTTTAAGCAGCAGAATGGAGAACAAGTTATTTCACAGCCTCAAGCTACAGAAATGTTAAGGGTACACTGCAGGATCTCAGGAATAGTGTCTCTTTAGGGTTAAAGAACAACTAAACTTTTCTTTCTTTCTGTAAGATATTTGTTTTGCATTCTTCATTTTCCTCCAATTTCAAGAACTTTATTTATCATCTACATGACTCCTCACTGTGACATATCCTTCTGGCTCTACTCACTTCTTCTTATTTTGCCAGTTGCCATGAGTGATCTGTACACACACAGAGGCCCTGTGTGATCTGAATCCACCCTGACATGGCTAGCAACTGTAGCTCGTTATATTTCATTCGGTCTTATATTTGCTAGGCAGGATGGCCATCACTATTGAAAAGCACCAACATACTAGAATCTCTAAAGATAATCAAGATCAAGGTCGGGTAGGTGTGGTATCCAAAATTGCAATACATATTTTCTCTGCAGTCGGCATAATACAACAAAGACATAATAGTAATGTTAGCATGAGGATGACCGTTCCCGATCTGACCCTTTATAACAAGTTAGCAGTGCAACCACATGTATATATCTTGATATGTTCTCTTTTAAGGTTCTGTTCACAACTACAGTATATACCGGGCAGATGAATTTTTTTTTTTTTGCTGCTAGTACAGTAACATATATCCTTAAAAATCTAAATTAATTTGGGAGGTGAAATAAAAATTATACTATGAAGAATGTACAATTGGCCCAAATGATTCCAGCTTGGGGTGGTAGCTACAAAATTTTGATCCATTACTAAACATAATCCTATTTACATCAGAAACTTCATCCATCCGCCTGTCTTCCCATCTTTTCATCCACCAATCGGTCCTCTATCCATACACCCACCCATCTATCTATCCATCCATCCATCTATTCATCATCCCACCTATCCATCCATCTATTCATCCATTACACTGTTACCTGTATTTCTTAAACAATGGCCTTTCAAGAAGTTAATCTCATATCTGTATACAGTATCAGTCTATGCCTAATCATATTTTACTGTACCATCCATAATATTGTGTCTCTCACAACTCAGAGAATATAACAAAGCCTAGTACACACGATCAGAAAATCATACGAAAAATACCACTTTCAAAACAATTGTACAATAATCTGATCGTTAGTACACAGCTTTCGAGAGGATAAGGGCAGGCTGTGCGATATTTTCCGATTTTCCGATTCAGTACAGTTTTCTTCATAAAACACAATACAAATATAATACAATACACTTCTGTATTTTTATTCTGTCATACAAGAATTTTCGTGACTTTATTATATTTTAGATATGGAGACTAGCATGTAAAAAAAAAAAAATGGACGATCATTCATCCGGTAATCTCATCACATGTGCCAGGCTTTAACTTACTTATCCTTCCCCTGATCAGCCACTGTTCCTCTGTTCTGAGCAATGATGAAAATAAAAGCATAAAACTAGACATAATGCATGTTAAGATTAATACTTTTTACTAAATCCAGTACCCTGCATTCACTATATCTGGACTCCCACAGGGTCCTGGGGTTAGTAGCACTTTAACTTGCCGACCAACCGCTGTCATTTTACCGTGGCGGGTCGGCTCATTCCCGTGAATCGCCATCATTGTACATCGGTCGTTGGAACGTGTATTGTGGGCACGAGCTCCCACTGGCCAGTGGGGGAGAAAATCATGGGAGGGGCAGACTTGATGTCTGCCGGCCACCCGCGATCGTTCCCGCAGTGACAGAATGGGGATCTGCCTGTATAAACAATTAACGGGTAATTTTATTGTACATATACAACACATACATTGACAGAACCGAAATAACAAAAGGCATTAGAAGAAAGAAGGAAAGATACAGCATAGTATCTGGGCCCAAATGGCCCCATCCATGACAGAATGTTTTTACAGCTCCCATATACATCATATACAGTTATAGGAGAGGATTAGTGAGTAGTACGCCCATCATCCAGGAAATATTGACTTGAAAACATTGCTATTTTATATTTATCTGCAGTAGGTTCGTTGAGAGATATCCATAAATATCTATCCAGTAAGGGCAAGAGTACATATTCTCATGTGCCTGTCTCCTGCATAAGGTACAAATAGAACATTCTCCCGTAGGAGTCATCAGGAATGTTGCTGTTGGATTTCATCCAGAGGCCCCATATTTTATGAAACTTATGGGGACAGCCCCTCGCCTCATAGGTCAGCTTGTATAGTGGGAGCACATTGTGGATCAATCTAAGCCACCCATTTAGAGTAGGTGAGGTCCAGTTCATGGTAATTGTTTTTTTTGGCATAAAACAGTGCTGTACGTAAGAAGGTTTGATTGTGTTTTGGCATATTTTCCTCGTCTTCTATATAGCCATACAGGCATCTCAGAGGATTACATATATTAGGCAGTTGCGTGATAGCAATGAGAAACATTGTGACCTCTGACCAGAACTGCCTAATCCGAGGGCATGTCCACATCAAGTGGAAAAAGGTACCATCAGCCATGTTGCATCTAGAGCAGAGTGCAGAAGGGATCCTATTTAATCTATGAAGCAGGTACGGCGTGTAGTATGACCTATATAACAATTTAGTTTGTATAAATTTATCTCTGGAAGAAGGAACCTGGACAGGTAAAATTTCTTTCCAGATATCCGCCGACATCTCCGGGATATCTGAGCGCCATTTAAGTTCAGTTTGATGGCTTATAGCCGTTATAGAGTGGAGGAGAGTTTTGTAGTAGGTGGAAACAAGTTTCTTGTGGGATGGGTTAGTCACTAGTAGTTCAAGCCGTGAAGGTTGCAGATTTATATTATGGAGACCGAACTGTGTTGCAGCCATGTGTCACATTTGAAGATAACGAAAATATGCTGTCTGGGGGACACCGTAGTCTCTAGAAAATTCTGCAAAGGATCGGAACGTGTTGTCCAAAAATAAGTGTTAAATGTACCCCATGTTTAAACCAGCATTTGCCATCCTCTCTGAGATAAAATTCCCACAGCTGGGGATTACTCCAGAGAGGGGTATAAGGCGAATACTGGGATGAATCACCAGGTGGTAACAATTTCGAGATCTGAAATATTTGCAGAGCCATAGAGAGAATACCCGTTCCCTCCCTACCCCAAATGGACAATCTATAAAGCAAGTTCTGTAATGATTCGTATGATGATAAAATGGCGGCTTTATTTGCTTCTGGGTAGAACCACCAGTGAGCGTGTGCCAACTGAGAGGCTATATAATATGTTTGTGGGTTGGAGAGCGCCAGTCCCCCTTCCTGTATGGGTAGTTGTAACGTGTCTTTCCCTATACGAACCACCCGTCCTCCCCATAGAAAGGTAGTGAGAACAGACTCTACTAACTGGAATTTCTGTTTGAGGATATAAATTGGAGAGTTACCTAACACGTAAAGGAATGGGGGCAAAAAAATCATCTTAAAAATATTTATTCTTCCCAGTAATGTTAGAGGAAGAGTAGTCCATGTTTTCAGTGTAGTCTTTACTCTATGAATAAGGGGGTCCAAATTATTTTTAATATAATGGGAGATCGGCTGCTGGACAAGTTCCGAGATATCTAAACATGGGAACAACTTGTAATGGACAGCCTGGTGGTAAACCAATTGTGGCCGTTTGGTCTAGCAAAAATAGTAAGGACTTAGTCCAATTAAACCGGAAGCCTGAGAAGCATCCAAACTCCTCAATAATTTTCAGCAGGATAGGGAGTGACGTTTGAGGGTCTGCCAGGTATATTAGCATGTCGTCTGCATACAGAGACACTTTTTCTTCCAATCCCCCTATAGTGAGACCCACAATGGCTGAGTTAGCTCTAAGTAGAGCAGCGGGAGGCTCTATCGCCACTGCAAAAAGCAGCGGCGAAAGGGGGCAACCCTGCCTAGTACCCCTTTTTAATACAAAAGGATCATAAATAGAATTGTTAACCCTCAGTCTAGCTCGTGGGTTATTGTACAACAGCCGAACCCATGCAATAAATGTCTCTCCGTATCCGAATTTCACCAGTACTTCTAACAAGTACGGCCATTCAACCGAATCGAAGACCTTGTGGTTATCCACCGCCCTGGAACCCACAAGGTCATGCTCAGCCTGCATATTTCTGAACAGCCTCCGCAGGTTAATTGAAGTGGACCTTCCCGGGATAAAACTCATCTGCTCCGCTCCAATAATAGTGGTAATTACTGTATTAAGTCTAAGCCCTAGTATTTTAGCCAGTATCTTTACATCTGAATTAATTAACTAAATTGGTCTGAATGATTCACAATAGAGATGATCCTTGTGTGGTTTAGGGATAAGTAATATTAGCGCTTCAGACATAGAAGGTGGCAAGTGGCCTGTCTGTAATGCATAATTGAATAGTCTGATCAGATGCGGGACCAACATATCCTGGTAGGTCAGGTATCATCCAATAGGGAAGCCATCTAAGCCAGGCATTTTGTTTATGGCGAACGACTGAATGGCTTTCTCCACCTCCTCCGTCTTTAACCACTTCCCGCCCGGCGCATAGACAAATGACGTCCGGGCGGGGGGGTCATTATCCTGACTGGACGTCTATTGACGTCCTCAGGATAATCCGCGATTGCGCGCCCCTGGGGGCGCACATCGCGGCGATCGGTGGTGCCGTGGGTCACTCTGAGCCACCCATTACCGACCGAGGTAAAAGGCTTCGATCCGAAGCCTTTTACCATGTGATCAGCCGTGACCAATCACGGCTGATCACAGTGTAAATAGGAAGAGCCGTTTATCGGCTTTTCCTCTGCTCAGGTCTGCAGACCTGAGCAGCGGAGAGCCGATCAGCTGCTCTCCTGACAGGGGGGGGGGCTGCGCTGAACGTTTATCAGTGCAGCCACCCTTAGGATCACCCCCACTGGACCACCAGGGAGCCGGATCAGGACCCCCAGGAAGCCCCCCTCGCGGACATCGCAATGAGGCCGCCCAGGACCACCAGGGAAGGCGCACAGAGGCCACCCAGGACCACCAGGGAGCCCCCACTAGACCACCAGGTAAGGGCAATATTATGCACTGTAGGGATGGCACTGTGCCCATGTATGATGCCTGCCAGTGCCATCCCTATCAGTGCTTGTTCCACCAGTGCCCACCACTGCCACCTATAAGTGCCCACCTGTGCCACCTATCAGTGCCCACCTGTGCCACCTAAAAGTGCCACCTATCAGTGCCCATCAGTGCCCAGTGCCACTTATCAAATGCCGCCTATGAGTGTCCATCAGTGCCGCATATTAGTGCCACGTATCAGTGCCCGTCAGTGTTGCTTGTCAGTGCCGCCCATCAGTGCTGCATATATGCCCCATCATCAGTGCAACCTTATCAGTGCCACCTCATCAGTGCCAATCTGTACTGTCTCATCAGTGCCGTCAGTGTAGCCTCATCAGTGCCCATCAGTGTAGCCACATCAGTGCCCGTCAGTGAAGGAGAAAATGTACTTTATACAAACTTTTGTGACAGAAACAAAGAAAAATGTTTTTTTTTTTTTCAAAATTTTTGGCCTTTTTTTTTATAGCGCAAAAAATAAAAACCGCAGGGGTGATCAAATACCACCAAAAGAAAGCTCTATTTGTGGGAACAAAATGATAAAAACGTTGTTTGGGTGCAGCGTCGCACGACCGCGCAATTCTCATTCAAATCGCAACAGCACTGAAAGCTGAAAATTGGTCTGGGCAGGAAGTGTTCTAAGTGCCCAGTATTGAAGTGGTTAAAGGGGCCTCAAGTAGTGATATCTGGTCATCTGTTAGTTTCAGTAGGGTAATGTCAGCCAAATATTCATCCAATTCGAGGATGGTGTAATGGGCCTTCGTTGTGTAAAGTGAGGTATAACAAGTTACAAATGCCTCCACTATGTCCTTGTTCTGTTCTACCAGTATTCCCTCTGCATTTTTGATTTTGGAGATGCAACATGGCTGATAGTCAGGTCTAGAGAGATAGGCCAACAGGCGGCTATTTTTGTCACCAAATTCAGATATACTAGTTTATTTTGTGTACACTCTAAGAGTACCATCTCTAATTCCTGCGCCTTACTGTGCCAAGCAACCTTGTGGTCAGCAGTAGGAGAGGCAGAGTAAATAGTCTCCGCTTCTTTAAGAGATTTTTCTGCATTCGTCATTCTGGATCGAGACGCCTTACAGGCCTGACCAATTGCCTTGGCAAAAGAGCCACGCATGGTGGCCTTAAAGGCGTTCCACACCACATTCACGGAGGCACTTTGCTGGTTGTCAGCCCAAAACGAGGTCATATCTTTACGGCCCCAATCCGGGACCGCTGGATCAGCCAGCCACAGGGGATTAAGTCTCCACATTCAGTAGGATGCGGAGATGCCCAGAGCTAAGTCCACCATCAATGGAGAGTGGTCGGACACCGCTCTGAGCAAGTATCTAACATCACATACCATATTTAGTAAAGTATGGGACAGTAAGCATAAATCTATACGTGACAATGTACCATATGTATCTGAATAACATAAATACTCCTTCAAATCCGCATGTCTCCACGTCCAGGCATCCACCAGATCAAACTGAGTCAGATAGGATTTTAGGGGTATGGGAGGTGCTGTAGAGCGCCCCAGTCTATCCAGAGTGTTATCTAGTGCTGTATTGTAGTCCCCAGCTAACAGGCCTGTACTGGCCATCGAGACTACCGGGAGTTTCCTGGTGGGCCGATGGCTCAGTGGGCCGGTCACAGCGGTGACACAGAGTTGCCAGCGGAGGTAGAGCAGGCAGGGACTCCCATATCATTTTCAAGCAATAAACCTATCCCCCCGCTGTATCTGTTTAAAAAGAAAATGTCTCCGGAGTCCGGACGCCCTGTGTTCAGCAGGGGGGCCGGAGACAGAGCGCGGACTATTTTTTCAATTTCGGCTTTTGGCGGATTAAACCGCCGCATCACACTATACATGTGGAGGCCGGTACTATATAGTTACACTGGAGCCGGCCGAGAGAGATGCGGTGGATTAATCTGCCTTAAACCAAAAGTGATGAAATAGTCCGTGCTCTGTCCCTGGCCCCAGCTGAACACAGTGGAGCAGTAGCGTTGCTAAGGTAACGGGGGTGCGTGGAGTGCGGCCCACACCCTGGTGGCACCACTTTCAGACTGACACCTGTACCGCATTGTGAGGGGCGCTGCGGCTCCCTCCTTCCATTAAGGGATCACCTATGCTACTCGCAATGTGCGGGGAGAGTGGGGGAGGCATTGAAGTCTGGGTGCCCAGCGTCCCATCCCGCTCCATCCATCCCCCCAACTCCATCCACCCCCACCGATCCCATCCCTGCTCCATCCATCCCCCCAACTCCATCCACCCCCCGATCCCATCCCTGCTCCATCCATCCCCCCAACTCCATCAACCCCCCCCGATCCCATCCCTGCTCCATCCATCCCCCCATCCCTCGGCGTCGCGGGGAGTGTTACGCCATGTCCACAGTC
>BLSH010544798.1:682565-697442 GCA_018402905.1 Glandirana rugosa | reverse complement strand
AATCCTTTGCCCTTCCTCAAGATGGCCACAGCCAGAAATGCTGGGGGGGTTCAACAAAATAAAACATGGGGACATGGATGGATGACGGAGTTTGTGTTTAATATTAAAAATTAATTAAATATTGTTTTAGGTTTGTGGTGCTCAGATGCAGTGAGGATCCGCTTAAACTTTTTCATTGTGAGTGTATGGAATAAAGTATGTGCATGTGAATTGATGGGCTGTGAGTATTGGACAACTTTTGCACATGACTGCCCTGAGCTGGAAAGGACTTTAGAAGTGTATATTGGAACAGGGTTTGTGTGCCAGCTTTGGGATTTGACCTAACCAAATACATTTATGCAGTAAGTGTAAAATAAAGCAATTGCAGAGAAAACAGAGAATCATATGGTGAAGAAAAGTGCAGCTATACATAGTTTGTGATCTGGAAAGTGCATGTATATTATTTTACTTTGTTAACTGACCACTGCAGGGTTTTCTCCTCATGTGTCAGGCTCTAAAGATGTTATCACATGGTTCAGTTCCAACTGATAGCCATTGTTCAAAATGTTTGATGTTCTATTATGATTTAGCATGAATAATAGATGCAGCTTGTTGCTAAATTTCTGGAATGTATTTGATGATTGATTTGGAATCTCAAACGCTATTTTGATCTAACATAAATTTTTCATTTTTGCAGACATTTTAAATGTAAATCTCATGCCAGTCTGTATATTGTGTGCCAGCTCGGTCTTGTAGAAGAGAATAGGAAGAGGTAATGACACAGAATGAAAGATTGAGAACAGAACACATCAATGTTTACCTTACACAACAAAAATGTAAGATGCCTATGTAACAAATGCATGCAAGAAAGAGGATTGCTTAGGTTCTTCAGGGACTATTTATCACACAGCATCTAAATTAAAATCATTCATTGCTACAAACTTTTGGTGCAGAATGACTCACGTTAATATACCAATTTATCAAACCTAAAAATGATAAAAAAACATTGTTTTTTTTATTTCATTTTCATGCTGCCAACATATTCTGCAATGCAGCATTTCTCGACTTCTCAGAATCTAGAGATTTTAATCATAGAAGAAAAGTGAAGCAGTTGGACTAAAACAACACAAACTCATGGAAATCAAAGAAACTACATGCAGTGATACTAATGAGGATAGGACTGGGGAATCTAGTGCCGGAAGGAAACTAACCAATAGTTACAGCAGGACAGGTAGACTTGATACCATAGCAAAGGTTATGTAATAATGATAAGAACTGTTAAAATTATATATTTCTTCAATTGTGCAAATTTTAAAAATAATGTTAGCTGTATCTGCATTTTCCTTTTTAGGAGGCTGCTAGCAGCACTAGGGTCATCAGTTCTAATCCCAACCATGACACTACCTACTTGGAATTTGCATGTTCTCCCTGTACCTGCTTGGGTTTCATCCGGGCACTCCAATTATCTCCCACACTCCAAAGACATGCTGGTAAGTTAACTGGCTCCTGTGAAAAATGGCCCTAATATGTACAGTATATTATTATTATACAGGATTTATATAGCACCAACAGTTTGCTCAGCGCTTTACAATATAAAGAGAGACAATACAGCAACAGTAAAATTCAAAACAAGAGGGTTAGAGGGGCCCTGCTCCTGCAAGCTTACAATCTAAGAGGGAGGGGCTGGTGAAACAAAGGGTAGGGACAGTAAGTGATGAACTGATGAGGGGAGTAGAAGATTCCGTTGTTAGCTGGAGGCAAGATAGACCTCCCTGAAGAGATGAGTTTTCAGGGATCGCCTAAAAGGGGACAGGGTAGGAGATAGGCGGACAGATTGGGGTAGAGCGTTCCAGAGGATGGGAGAGGCTCTGGAGAAATCCTGGAGACGAGCATGGGAGGAGGAGACAAGAGAGCTAGAGAGCAGAAGGTTTTGTGAGGAGCGAAGAGGACGGTTTGGGTGATATTTGGAGATAAGATTGGTGATGTAGCTTGAGGCAGAATTGTAAATGGCTTTGTATGTCATGGTTAGGGTTTTGAATTTTATTCTTTGGGAAATGGAAAGCCAGTGGAGGGATTGGCAGAGAGGAGTGGCAGACACCGAACGGTTCATAAGGTGGATGAGTCTGGCAGCAGTATTCATGATAGACTGAAGAGGGGATAGCTTGCGGAGAAGTAGGCTAATTAGGAGGGAGTTACAATAGTCAAGGCGAACAATAACAAGGGAGTGAATAAGTTGCTTAGTAGTGTCAATGGTTAGGAAGGGACATATTTTGGAGATGTTTCGGATGTGAAGTCTGCACGATTTGGACAGTGATTGGATTTGGGGCTGAAAGGACAGGTCAGAGTCTAGGATTACACCTAGTACCTTGGCATGAGGGGAGAAACTGATAGTTGTATTATTGATCTTGATGGAGAAGTCAGGGGGAGGGGCATGGGCTGGAGAAAAAAGTATGAGCTCAGTTTTAGAAAGATTGAGTTTGAGGAAGTGGTGTGACATCAATGCTGATATGTCAGTTAGTAAGTTAGTAATGCGAAGGGAGACTGAAGGAGTGAGGTGAGGAGTAGAGAGATATATTTGTGTGTCATCAGCATAGAGGTGGTATTGGAAGCCATGGGAGTTCATTAACAGACCAAGGGAGGAGGTGTAAATGGAGAAGAAAAGGGGTCCAAGGACAGAACCTTAACGTACCACAACCGAAAGAGGAAGTGGAGAGGAGGAAACAGAGTTATAGGTCATGCTGAAGGAGCACTCTGACAGGTACGATGAGAGCCAGGAGAGAGCAGATTCTTGAAGGCCAAGAGAGTGGAGTTTTTTGAGGAAGAGGGGATTGTCAGCAGTATCAGTATCAAAGGCTGCAGAGAGTACGAGTAGTATGCGTATGGAGTAGTGGCCATTGGTTTTAGCAGTTAGTAGGTCATTAGTGACCATTAGTAGGGCAGTTTCAGGGGAGTGGAGCTAAGACGGTTGTAGACTAAGCGTTCTAAAAGTTTTGATGCAAACGGGAGCAAGGAGATTGGTCTTAATTTTACAGGCTGGTGGGATCCAGTGAGGGCTTTTTAAGTAAGGGGTGATCAGGGCATGTTTTAGAGGGGAGGGAAAGGTGCCAGTAGAGAGGGAGAGATTGAAGATGTGGGTGAGAGAACATAAGATAGAAGAAGAGGGTAACCATAGTATATGTGAGGGAAGAGGATCCAGGGGAGAGGTGGTAAGGCGGGCTTCTGAGAAAACTTTAGAGACCTCTTCGGTAGTAGCAAGGTCAAAAGAGGAGAGTGTTTTTGGGCAGTGGATATGTCCCCACAAATTGCATCAATCTTGTTTTTGAAGTGGCTTGCAATCTTGTGAGCAGTGAGTGAGTTACTGGGTGGAGGTGGTGGTGGAGAAAGTAGAGAGTTAAAAGTAGAGAAAAGACAACATGGTATATGTATGGTTGTGAGTCAAGGAACTTAGATTGTAAGCTCCTTGAGGGCAGGGACTGATGTAAATGTACAATATATATGTGTAAAGTGCTGCATATATTGATGGTGCTATATAAGTACCTGTAATAAATAAATAAATAAATAATAAATAGGAGGTAACCAGTGGTGGTCCCCTATTATAAACAATTATTGTCTGAGTATTACTGTTGAAGGATGCAGAAATGTCTCTACTAATGGGCTTTCATTCCACTCATTTCAATTATAGGGTAGGTTAATCTAGCAAATGTTGGCCGTGATTGGTAAGAATGCATGATTACCTACAAGTCCAACCCATTCCCCAGCAGCTTTCACTCTGCCCCCGACACTTGCCAACTCTTTGACAGTGTCACCTTCAGACTCACTGCTATGTGATTCAGTTCTGGTTGTTTTCCAGAATGAACACTGTCCAGTTTCATTTACCTCAGTTGCTGTAAGTCCCGAGGATTAATTATCCACCCCTGGGACACAGCATCAGGCCACCCTGGAATGGGGTAGAAACTGTCACCATGTCAATTTAAAGAGAAGGAGCAGGGGTGATCAAAGGGTAATGAGGGGCCAGAAGATGGGGAAGGCATAAAGCTGGAGGTGGCCTATAAGTCAAATTAACTGTCAATACACTGTAGATCCAGAGATATGGGCAGTTGAAAATATATTCAATTTTTCAACTTTTCCTGTAAAATTCAAGCTGACACCAGCCTCTCCTGCATTACTGTTGATCAATAATCAACTGAAGATAACCTCTGTTTATGCAATTTTTTCATCTCCGTCCAGGGGACAGTTAAGTCTGTGTAAAGCACACCTCCTCATCACATATGCTCACCACTCCTGCTGCCCCCAAAATGTTCCTTCTTCTGTTACAGCCACTGAAAAATACCTGGTGCTTCTGGGTATGGGGAAGCATGTGACCTCATCCCGTGCTGCAGATTTTGAGCATGGTGGCCAATTGCTAGGCCAAAACACAGTCATATGACGGGGGACGGAAGGACATCATGGTTCTTTCTGAGCTCCTATGCCAGCCAACACCAGGTAATACAGTGGCAGCTGACTAACCCCTCCCCCCCCCCACAGAGGAAGGAGCATTGGAGAATGGCTGGAGAGGTGAGGTTAAAGCTCATAGGGGTTGGGCATTACACAGACATTTAGACACTCTCACTCTGCCCTGTAAAGGCAAGGTGACAGCATTTTTTTAAAATAATTAATTTTTCATCACTTAATCTGTGTGAGTTATTCTAACCGAAACTTGACCTTAAAATACATTTAACCCCGAAAGTTCTGAACATAACCAGCTCAGAAATACCCCAGTTAACACTTGCTTACATTTGGGACCATTCACAAGGACAGCACGGTTTGCTCATGTGTAGTGGGAAATTGGCTGTGAAGCCACTAGGAGTCACAGCTGGCTTCCTACAGTAAACATGCAACTTGCCGGGAACATGAAGACCAGCAAAGAACCGGCCCGGGTAAGTATGGCTTTGGATTCCTGGACAGGTAAGTGTCCTTTTATTAAAAGTCAGCAGCTACAGTATGTATTCTTTCTAGGATAAAGATCATTTTTAAGCATTTTGGAGATCTAAGCTACAGCAATCAGGTGTGAATGGGGCCTAAATGTTTATTTCAAAGGATTCCAGGTCCTCACTATATGTAGATTTTTATGTATGAGTTTTACTTTTTGTGAATCAATAAAGATTTTTTTTCTATCGCCAATACCACACTTCAGTTAAATTTGTTTTTGCACCCCTTTCTTCATTAATAAAAGTTACCCCTCATCATTTTTTTATGTATGTGTGTGATGTTCTTTCACTTTTTATTCACTCAGTTAATGATAAATCCTGCCAGTCTTCCTTCTGCCTTGTTGTAAACTGAGCCTGCAAAATATCAAAGCAAACCTGTGCTTATGTGGTCAGTTTGTATTCCTGCAAATGGCTTCTTGAAGTCACAGGATGCTTGGCCAATGCACGGAGTGCCTGCATCTCCCATATTTCGTTTTGAAATGACACTCACTACTGTGTTGGCTGCCAGTGGTTCCCCAAAGGACCCTTGTTGTCAAAACAGCAGCATACACAGACTGGTACCCCCCTTTTTTTCACTGTTGGGGGCATGGAGGTTTTTTGAAAGAATTTACTGAGACCTGGCCAGTGGTGTATTTAGGATTTGTGCTGGCCTAGGCCTGACTAACCCCCTCCCCCCCACAGTTGCGGAATGCTGGCTGCCCACCCAACAACTCATTGGTTGGGGCCCGCCGCCTGGGCCCTTCGGGATGCCCGGACCCCCACATATGTATGGGCTGTCCCCCTCTGATGGCAGCCCTGCCTGTATTATCATACCGGCAGCACTACAATTGCAAGCCCACGGGGACTCTTTTCATGCTGCCCCCCTGCAAAGTGCCGCCCTAAGCCTGGGCCTTGTTGGCCTAGGCCAAGATACAGCATTGAACCTGGCATCACAAAAGTTGAGAACTATTGATGCAGACAGTCATTATTGTTTTAGGCCTGGTTCACACCTATGCATTTTTTAGTGCGTTTTCAGTTTTGCAGAAACACACTACAGGTCATGTAACATGGTTTCCTATGGGTCAGGGTCGCATCTGTGCATTATATGCAAAGGCCAGGGATTTTTCACTGGTTTTTGGGTCCATAGACTTCAGTGGATCAAAAATGTGTATTCAAAAACACAAAATGCACCTGGAATATGCAAACTGCAACCTGCATAGGTGTGAACCAGGCCTTACTGGCTACTGAGTGGCTGTCTGGAGACCTGATTGGTTAGAGATTACTGCTCTAGTCAGTGAAGGCATTAGTGTGAATATCCATCTTAAAATGTTTCAGGCAGGAAGTGTAGACAATTCTATGTCCATACTGAAAGTTTGATTCCCATGTCATTTCTGGAAACTTTTCAGGAAACCACATTCCTGCAATTCATTCTGATTTGGCAATATAACATCTTCCAGACTTTTCAGACCACCTCATATTTTAAATGATTAAAAGACTTAAGCAGTTATTCCATGTGTATTTAAATTAGATTATTCATGCTTGTTTGAAGAAGATGTTTATCAATCAAAATAATCTGTTGGTATACAAAAATTAAAGCATATCTAAACCCAAAAAGAAAAATATGATATTTTGCAGTTCACTGGTACTTAGCTGTAGTGGCTACATAAGGTTTCTTTCTTGGTTTTACTTTTTTTCCTTTATTTTGACTCAGTGATCTGGTCAGTAACGCACCTCCTGTGTTAAGGTGGCTACACTCAGGAGGAGCAGCTTAGTCGTCTTTAGGCTGGATTCACCCCTATGCATTTTTAGTGCTGTTTGCATTTTGCAGACTTGCACTGCAGTGCATTCAACATGATTTCCTATGGAACACGTTCTGCAGTGCAAATCTGCAAAATGCAAAAAGCACTAAAAATGTATAGGGGTGAATCCAGCCTTAGACGGCAGCATTGAAAACATGTGGAGAGGGTAGTGTTAGGTGGATTAGTAGATTTGGATGAACTTTACATAAGCAACTTCAAAATTGAAGTCAGCTTGAAGCAGAGGCCCTAGAGAATAAATTGGTGGGTTTTGCAATTTTTATTCACACAGTATTTTTTCCACAGTGGTTTTTCAAACACAGTTTTTTGGGAAAAATACATTTCTTTGAATTTTAACCACTTGATCACTGGGCACTTAAACCCCCTTAACAACCAGACCAATTTCAGCTTTCAGTGCTCTCATACTTTGAATGACAATTACTCAGTCATGCAACACTGTACCCAAATTAAATTTGTGCCCTTTTTTCTTTTGGTGATATTTAATCCCTACTGGGTTTTTTATGTTTTGCAATTTTTGCATTTTTACAAGTTATGGTGCCAATCACTGAAAATTGATCACACCAGTACTGATGTACTGATGGCCTATCTCATTTCTTGAGACCCTAACAAGCCAGGAAAGTACAAATACCCCCCAAATTATCCCTTTTTGGAAAGTAGACATTCCAAAGTGTTTAGTAAGAGGCATGGTGAGGTTTTTGAAGTTGGCATTTTTACCCACAATTCTTTGCAAAATGAAGTTCTTTTTTCCCACAAAATTGTCATATTATTTCTCACTAGACATGTGCACGGCCGCAAAATGGGTTCGTTTTCACTATGTCCTTTTTTATTTTTTTGGAGACTCGGGAGTTCGAAAAATAAGAAAATCAGAAATTTGAAAATACGGAATTCGAAATTCGGAAAATCGCTAATTTGGTCATTCGGAATTCGAAAATTGCGACATTCGAAAAGTCGGCAATTCGGAAATTCAGAAATTCAGCAGTAAAGAATCCAAAAATTTGAAAAGTCGGAAATTCAAAAATAAGAAAGAAAATTTGAAATGATAACTAACTAATAAATAACTATTAGTGAACTTAAATACGAAATGTATCACTAACAGCCAAATTTTCAAGGAAATTCCAATACCTATAATTTAATAGTTAGTAAAATAATTAAGTTATTATTAGTTAGTTATTATTTCAGATTTTCAAATTATTGGGTTTTCGAATTTTCGACTTTCCGAATTTTAGAATTTCGGATTTTCGGCTTTTTTGATTACCGAATTTCCAAATTTCAGACTTCGGATTTTCAGATTACCGAATCTTCTAATTCGAACTAACGAAAATTCAGAAAAATTCAGAAAGTTGAAATTTGGAAATTAGGATTTGTCCGAATTAACGAATTTTGAAAAATATGTTAAAAAACTAATTCGGAATTAAACAAATTGCACATGTCTATTTCTTACAAACATCATATGAATACCACAAATTACACCCTAAAATACATTCTACTACTCCTCCTGAGTATGGTGATGCCACTTGTGTGAGACTCTTACACAGCCTGGCCACATACAGAGGCCCAACATGTAGGGAGCACAATCAGGCTTTCTAGATACATAAATTACACATCTAATTTCCTGACTACCTCTTGCACTTTTGAAGGTCCAGGAGCACCAGGGCAATGGAAACATCCAAAAAATTACCCTTTTTTGGAAAGTAGACACCCCAACGTATATTCTAGGAGGCACAATGAGTCTTTTGAACATGTCATTTTTTTCCACAAGTTTTTGGAAAATGTCGAAAGAAAATAAAAACACATTTTTTTACACAAAGTTGTCCATTTATACAATATTTCTAACATAACATGTACATAGCAAAAATGACACCCCAAAATATATTATGCTACTCGTCCCGAGAATGGCGATACCACACGTGTGAGACTTTTCCACAGCCTGGCCACATACAGAGGCCCAACATGCAAGGAGCACCGTCAGGTGTTCTAGGGGCATAAATTTGACTACCTATTACGCTATTGTGAGGCACTGTAGTGGCATAGATGGGCACTGTAGTGGCATGGATTGGCACTGTAGTGGCACTGATGGGCACTGTAGTGGCAATGATGGGCACTGTAGTGGCACTGATGGGCATTGTAGTGGCATGAATGTGGCACGGATGAGAACTGATGTGGCATGGATGAGCATGAATGAGGCATAAATGAGCCGTGGATGGGAATGGCTGAGCACGGATGGGGATGATTGAGCAGGGATGGGAATGACTATGCACTGATGGGAATGACTCAGAATGAATGGGGATGGCTGAGCATGGATGGAGATGGCTGAGCATGGATGGAGATGGCTGAGCATGGATGGGATGGCTGAGCACAGATGGGGATGACTGAGCATGGACGGGGATGACTGAGCACACATGGGATGGCTGAGCACGGATGGGAATGACTGAGCATGGATGGGGATGACTGAGCAGAGATGGGAATGACTGAGCATGGATGGGGATGACTGAGCACAGATGGGGATGACTGAGCATGGATGGGGAGAGCTGAGCACGTATGAGGATGACTGAGCACACATGGGGATCATTGAGCATGGATGGGGATGACTGAGCATGGATGGAATGGATGAGCACGAATGGGGTGGCTGAGCATGAATGGGGATGGTTGAGCACAGATGGGGATGACTGAGCATGGATGAGAATGACTGAGCATGGATGGGATGGCTGAGCACAGATGGGGATGACTGAGCACAGATGGGGATGACTGATGGATGGCTGAACGGATGGGGATGACAGATGGCTGGCTGAATGGATGGGGGTGATGGATGGATGGCTGACTGAGCATGGCTGGATGGGTGAGCATGGATGGGGAGTGCAGACTAGCACATTGCAGCGCTGTGGGCACTACAGATCCTGCCCACAGCACTGATGCATTTGATCTCTCCCCCTCTCCTCTCACACCTCACTGATCAGTGCGGAGAGGGGAGAGACAAGCCGGACATCCACCGGCTTGTTTACATCTGATTGTGCAGTCATTTACTGTATGTCCTACCAGAATTAACAAACTGCCCTGTA
Source organism: Glandirana rugosa (assembly GCA_018402905.1). Classification (NCBI taxonomy): domain Eukaryota; kingdom Metazoa; phylum Chordata; class Amphibia; order Anura; family Ranidae; genus Glandirana; species Glandirana rugosa. The sequence goes on along the minus strand of BLSH010544798.1, from coordinate 687,644 downwards.
GCCGTCAATCAGCTATGGGCCATTGTAAAGTGGTTAACCACTTCAGCCCTGGAAGGATTTACCCCCTTAATGACCAGGCCATATTTTGTGATTCAGCATTGCGTCATTTTAACTGACAATTGCACAGTCGAGTGACGCTGTACCCATACAAAATTGACATCCTTTTTTCCCCACAAATATAGATTTCTTTTGGTGGTATTTGATCACCTCTGCGGTTTTTATTTTTTTGCGCTATAAACAAACAAAAACAAACAAAACAAACGAGCAACAATTTTGAAAAACAATATTTTTTACTTTCTGCTATAATAAGTATCCAATAAAATAAAATAAAAAAACAAATTTCTTCAACAGTTTAGGCCAATTTGTATATAAATTTATGTAAAAAAAAAAAATCACAATAAGCGTATATTGATTGGTTTGTAAGCGTCTACAAAATAGGGGGCAGATTTATAGCATTTTTATTATTATTTTTTTTTTTTACTAGCAATGGCAGTGATCAGCGATTTTTAGTGGGACTGCGACATTGCGGTGGACAGATTGGACACTTTTTTTTAAATTCTTTATTTATATCAAACGTTGACATACACAGAACACACATTGCGGCCCGCAAGTGCGGGTAATGGTTTTTACAGAGAGTCATTCAAGCTGGATTATCTGTTACAGACAGCAGGTCAGCATCAATGCCAAAGGCAACACAATGTAAAACAGAATGTGAGGCTAAACCAATGAGTATCAAACCAATATTGCTTCTAAAGGCCATCCAGGTAGTACGACCCTACCAGGAAGGTAGTTGTATAACAGGGAATGTGTGTCCAACTAACTGAGAGGAGCGCGAGCCGGGAGACCCCCACCGCGGGCCGATGGCCCCGGCGGGCCCCCGCCCCGCCCTCCACTTCAACATAAACATTTGTTTCCAAATTTTTCCGAAAGGGCTAGTTGAGGCCTAGCTCTTTTTCGTAGAGAGGAAAGAAGGAGTATAGATAGAAGAAGGGGAAAAAAGAAAGAGAAAAAAAAAAAAGGGGGGGGGGGAGGGAAGGGGAGAGATGAGTGTCCCGTGCCGGTGACAGGGGGAATGAGGGGCCCCCCAGGGAGGGAGCCACAGGAGTTACAGTGAATTTGAACCACAAGCAAGATTAAGAGCCGGTCAATAACATTGTCAGGCAGCCATGCGCAGGTAGTCCTCTGTGCCAGGGAAATATCTCCAAGGCCTCCATTTGTCCCTGAACTGTTCCTCTGTGTCCGATAGAGATGCAGAGAGCTCCTCCATACGGTGAATATGGTTAATCTTGGAGAACCATAGGGCCTTGGTTGGGGGCTGTGTCTGTTTCCATAAAGCTGGGATGCAGACCTTGGCCGCGTTGAGGAGTTGCATTGTAAGGGTTTTTTTATATTTCTTTAGGGGCATCTCCGTCAGGTGTAGTAGGCCCAAGGCTGGGTCATCCTTCACGTCCACGGCCGTTAGACTTTTAATAGTGGATGCTACATCGTCCCAGAATGGTTTTAGAGCAGGGCATGGCCAGAAGACATGTAGCATCGAGCCTCCCTCTGATCCACAGCGCCAGCACACATCTGGGAGAGAGCCAAACATCTTGTGGAGGACCTGTGGCACTCTGTACCAACGAGTGAGTATCTTGTAGCCCGCATCCTGGTATTGACTCGCCATGGATGACTTGTGGGCCAGCAAGAGTATCTTATCGACCTGAGCTGGTGTAAATTGCCTACCCAGGTCACCCTCCCAGTGCCGGATAAAGGGAGGGGTTGGGTCGCCGCCCGGGGAGGAGATGAGCTTGTAGAGGGCTGCCAGAGTATGTCTGGTAGGTTCCCCCGTATTACACATCACTTCGAAGGGCGTGAGATCGCGAGGGGTGAAGTGAGCCTTCTGCAATGTGGAAAGGTAGTGTCTAACTTGATGGGTGCTCAGGGCGCCCAGCGGGGGGTCAACCGACCCCCCTATGTCTGTTGTGGAGGGCAAAGCACCCCGAGACCAAACGTCTCTCAATCGTGTCTTTCCCTGGGAAGCCAATCTCCGAACCCCTTTACTCGTTATGCCTGGGATAAAGTCGGGATTCCCAATGATCGGTGTTAAAGGAGAGGGGAGCGGGGCCAGATCCGAGGAGCGCAAGACAGTTCTAGTGACCCCCAACGTTGCTCCTATTAGTGGGTGTTCGCTCATGTCGCTGGGTGGGTCAGCCTGAATCCATGGCGAAGATACCAGCGGCAAAGAGGCCTCTGCAATCTCGAGGGTTACCCACTGCTTGGAGTCCACATGGCAGTGCCAATCCACCACCCGAGCAAGGTGGGCGGCCCTGTAGTAATTGAGTATGTCTGGTATACCCAGACCCCCAAGGGCCTTTGGTAGAGAAAGGGTCCGTAGTTTAATTCTGGCGGGTCTATGTGACCAGATGAAATCTCTGAAGAGGCCGCGCAGTTGCCCAAAAAAGTCCATGGGGATCCGTATCGGGATGGTTTGTAGAAGGTACAGGATCTGCGGTAGAATGATCATCTTCAACGCCGCACAGCGTCCGAACCAGGTGAGAATCAAGGAATGCCAAAGCTTGAGTTCTGCCTTCAGCTTGGCAAGAAGAGGGACAAAGTTGGCCGGGTACAAGTCCTTCAGATCCGAGGTTACAAATATGCCCAGATATTTGATGGGGGCCGCTGACCAGTTAAACTCGAAAGCGTCGCGGAGCCTGTCCAAAGTCGCTGGTGGAGTTGTGACATTCAATGCGGCCGACTTAACCACATTTATTTTGTAGTATGAAAGTTCGCCGTACACCCGTAGGGCCTCCAGGATGTTGGGGAGAGAAATGTCGGGAGAGGACACAAAAAATATCAGGTCATCCGCATAGGCGGCGACCTTGTGGTGACCGGAGAGATCCTGGATCCCTTTAATGTCTGGGTTGCCTCTGACCGAGCACAGGAAGGGCTCAAGGGTAAGGATGAAAATGATCGGGGACAGGGGGCAGCCCTGTCTCGTGCCATTTCCCAGAGAGAAATAATCCGACCTCCAGTCATTGGCTCTCACCGCCGCAGAGGGATGTGAATATAAAGCGAGAATCCAGTGGAGCATATTGGGGCCTAGACCAATGTGTGACAGGGCGGCCCACAAGAAATGCCAGGCCACCCTGTCAAAGGCCTTCTCTGCATCGGTCGATAACAGGAGCAACGATTTCCGGTGTCTCCGTGCGTGAGCTATCAGGTCTAACACGCGAGTAGTGTTATCGCGAGCCTCTCGTTGGGGGACAAAACCAGCCTGGTCAAAGTGAACCAGTAGTGGAATATGTGGGAGGAGCCTATTTGCCAAAATTTTGGAGAATAACTTCAAATCTGAATTTAGCAGGGCAATGGGGCGGTAGCTTCCACATTGAGTAGGGTCTTTCCCCTCTTTGTGGATCAAGGTAATAATGGCCCTAAGTGAGTCGACTGGGAGGGTCCCCTCCCCTTTCAACGAATTGAAGGCCGCCAGGAAGTGCGGAGTCAGTAAGGATGGCAAAGCCCGGTAGTACGCTACTGTGAAACCGTCCGGGCCGGGGGCCTTATTCGGTTTCGATTGCGCTAAGGCTATGTCGAGCTCTTCAGTCGATATCTCGGCCTCCAAGGCCTCTCCGACTTCTTGTGCTAGTGTAGGCATGCCTGATTGAGCAATATAATCCCTTGCAGCGGCCTCCTGCCTGCTCCGCTCCTCCTGAGAGAGCCTCGGATGGAGATTGTAAAGTTGCCTATAAAAATTGGAAAACACCTGAGCGATGTCCCTAGAGGTGTGAACCCTCTTGCCTCTATCATCCACTATGTGAGGGATGAAAGTGCGTTTCCTCGGACCTCGTAGAGCCCTGGCTAGCATTGAGCCGGGTTTGTTCGCGAATTCGAAAATTGAACGCCTCGCCCAATCTAGCCGCCGGATTGTCTGTTGGAAAAGTAGGGTATTCAAGGCCTCCCTAGCCTTAGTCAGGGCGAGAAGGTGAGCCTCCACCTGAGACTTCTTGTGCTGCGACTCCAGAGAGCGAACCTGGGAGACGAGCTGGTCTATCTGCCTCGCCCTGTCGCGTTTCCTCTGAGCCCCCCATCTGATGAGGACCCCGCGGATCACGCATTTGTGCGCTTCCCAAATGGTCTTGGGTGATATGTCCGGACCTGTGTTGTTGGAGAAATAATTAGAGATTGCCAAGGCTATCTCTTGTCTAATCTCCGGGGTGTGTAGGAGGGATTCATTGAGCCTCCAAGTGGGAGGGCTCACAGGCACCTCCGACCAGCGCAGAGTCATGTGGATCGGGGCGTGATCAGAAAGGGAGGTAATATCAATCAGGGACGAGGAGACCAGCGGAAGGTCCTTATGCTGTATAAGGAAGAAGTCGATCCTAGAATACGTGCCATGCACTGCCGAATAATGTGTGTAGTCCCTGTCACCCGGGTGCATGAGCCGCCAGGGGTCAATCAAATTGAGGTGCTGTAACTCCGACTTCAGCTTTTTTAGGTACGAGAACGCTAGATGCGACGTCCCTCTAGAGACGTCTAAAAGTGGCTCAGGGGCAAAGTTGAAATCCCCGCCCAATATCAGGGTGCCCATCTGAAACTCTAGAAGGATGGGGACCAAGGCCTTCAGAAAGCCCAATTGATCTGAGTTGGGTAAGTATACATTGGCCAGGGTCACTATTTTGTCACCTATCTTTCCCTGGGCCAAAAGAATACGCCCAAGAGGGTCTATCTTCTCCTGGATGGGCATCCAGGGGACCGATTTGGCGAGCAGTATACTAACCCCTTTGGAGCGTGCCAAGGGCGAAGGGGCATGATACCCGATTGGGAAGTGCCTATTGGAGAGCTTCGGGACACTGGAGTGCCTGAAGTGCGTTTCCTGGAGGAACACTACCTGCGAGCGCATTCTTTTAAGGTCTGACAGCAATCTAGAGCGTTTTTCTGGGGTAGACAGCCCCCTAACATTCAAAGAGGTGACCCTGTACTCCATCTCCGAGGGGGCTCGTCGGTCCAAGACTGTTCGCTATAGGAGCACACCTGGTACACCACAACTGAGGACCTACGGGTAGGTCCTCTTCTATCTGGGAGAACCCGCATAAGAAAACCGGG
>BLSH010544798.1:627307-667933 GCA_018402905.1 Glandirana rugosa | reverse complement strand
ATGCCATTGGCAGTGAAGGGGTTAACCTGCAGGGGGCGCTCTAAGGGTTAACTGTGTTCCCTGGGCGTGTTCTTACTGTGGGGGGACTTGCCTAGCTGGGGAAAGGAAGTGGTCACAGCCTTCATGTACGGGAAGGCTGTCATCACTTCCCTTCCCCCTCACACAGAGCGGAGGTCCGTGTTTACATACACGGACCTCCGCTCCTTCACTCCGGGGGGGGCATCGCGGGTGGCCGGCGGCAATCGAAGCCGCCGCACCCGCTCCCTGGCCCCCCCCGAACACAGTGAGCGCGCGCGCGCTCACAGTATCTCTGTATCGCAGCCGCCGTCGTATGACGGCGTTTTGCGTTACAGAGCCACTTTGCCGCCGTCAATCTCCGATCGGCGGTCGGCAAGTGGCTATATACTACCCTAGCCTGTCTATATACTACCCTAGCCTGTCTATATACTACCCTAGCCTGTCCATATACTACCTTAGCATGTCTATATACTACCCTAGCCTGTCTATATACTACCCTAGCCTGTCTATATACTACCCTAGCCTGTCCATACTACCTTAGCCTGTCTATATACTACCCTAGCCTGTCCATATACTACCCTAGCCTGTCTATATACTACCCTAGCCTGTCTATATACTACCCTAGCCTGTCCATACATTACCCTAGCCTGTCTATATACTACCTAGCCTGTTTATATACTACCCTAGCCTGTCTATATACTACTCTAGCTTGTCTATATACTACCCTAGCCTGTCCATATACTACCCTAGCCTGTCTAAATACTAGCCTAACCTAGCCTGTCCATATACTACCCTAGCCCGCCCCTTGGAATTGAACATAATGGTATCTCATATAATTTTGCATACAGACAAAATTATATGAGATACCATTATGTTGCATGTAAATCTGACTTCCTGATAAATTTAATTCTAGTTTTAATTATCATGATATAAAATAAAGTATGTGGGACCTTTTGGTGGGCATGATTTTTTTTTTTTTTGGTGGGGGGGGGCATTTTATTCTTGGACCCAGGCAGCACAATGTCTTGGGCCAGCCCTGCCATAATCCCTAGTCCATCTCAGTAATGAGAAAGAGAGGGTAGCTATGTTCCTATGTACAGTGGAGAAGGAACATAACCACCCCTGAAGCCAGATCACAGCAGCAAAGATATACATTTGTGAATTTGGAGGAGACAGAGAGCATTTGGTACTTTTTGAGCCAAGAATACATTACATACTTCAAAAGGGTATATTTTTTTAAACCAGAGTTTAGTGTCACTTTAACTCCAACAAAATATGCGTTGTCACCCCATAGCTGCTCTCTTTTCATCTGGTCAGCTTCCAGGTTTTATTGCACCAGATTCTGAGTGCAACAGTTTTAGTAAATCAACCCCAAAAGTGGCCAAACAGAATGACCAATCTTTTGCCATATAAGTAAGTATGGGTATTTCATACATGTATTTAGCTGTTTTCCTGGCCATGTACTCTTTATGTATGCTTGTCTCCATCAGGTACATATAATGTAAAACCACTTTGTGATGATACCTGTTGATGTCTGTCCAAACGGAAATATTGGATTTGGTTGACCCCAGCAAGTAGAGGGCATACCGAACCTAAAGTCCATTGAGAATTTCTAGGCATCACCTACTGTAAGTTCTTATATGGAAATAAGGCAATGGGTTGCTGCACAAGTAATAGAATGGCAATTCAACAGGACAGTTATTGTCATCCTCTTGGTGATCGTTATCATGATCTTGCAGAGGATAAACAGTACTGCCTACACATTCTAACCAGGGACACACGTTTTACATTTTACTTAGATTTTGTCACAGTCTTTGTCACAGTCAGTTGATTGGACAGATAACATTAAAGTGCATTTAAAGGGTCTCATGTTGTTTCTAGATGGAACAGACCAGTCCTCTTATGAACAGGTCACATTGCTGGTCAGCTCCCTTCAGAGCAGAAGACATTCCACAGGAGATCAATTCTATTACCCTCCTGTTACACATCAGTGCAAATGACAAGGCTCTGCTATTTACAAGATACCCTGTGGCTTCTGCGATGTGACCTGGCCACACTCTATTGGTCCCAGCTGAAAAATAAACCTTGTTTAGACTTTAGGAAAATGGAATGTTTCACAAGACACGTCTACTCAATTTATTCTTCGCTGAATTCTCTTTGCATTTGGGAATTGCCTTTTTAGTGGATAGTAACGTTTCATTACCGTTGAAAAGGTTACCAATGTGCGTTGAAGGTAGCAGCAAAATTAGCAATGAAAACATTGGAATAACTCGGGAATATTAAATCTTGTTATATTTGTGAGCTTGACATTTGTAATGTTTGATAGAAAAATGTTGATGTTTTAGACATTCCCTCATAGAGAATAGCTTTAATACACAAGCCATCCTGCAAACTTGCTTCTGGTTGACTGAGAATTGCTGCTACTTTCCCAGGAATGACATATAGCTGTTAAAATGTATGTAAACCAAGCATCTGTTTAAATGTATGTTTGTTCTGTATACAGTTTTCTTATGCAAATTATTTTTGTGAATCTATTGCAAAGATTCTACCAGTACGCACTGACTATATTAAGGCCTTGTTTACACGGTGCTTACATTACCAAACACCCTTGTAGGGCTGTGTTTACCTGCACAGGTATGCATAGGTGTTCTGTGCATCCCTGTGCAGGCATAGTTACCTAGTTGGTAAGGTTGAATAAAAATGCCAGGCCATACAGTTCAACGTGTGTGTGTGTGTGTATATATGCCTGTACCCCTTCCCATACCCCTGTATATTGTATTGTGTACAATTTTATGTCCATACAAGAGTTTTTTTAAATTAGCGACATTTCCCACTGCAGCCACCAATTGTGGAAGGGAGGTCCACATTCTTAACAGTATAAAGTCCCTTACACACTTTATGGTTAAACTGCTTCTTGTCCAACTTCATTGAGTGGCCACGTGTCTTCTAGAGTGACCTGAGACTGAATAATTTCCTCCCGATGCTGGAATCACAATTGAGATATTTATATATCTCTATCACATCCCCTCTTGGGCATCTCTTCTCCGAGGATAATAAGTTTAATGCTTGCAGTCATTTCTCATAACTGAGATCCTCCTACCTCTTATTGGTGGTACTCCACTTATAACTGCAGACAATTCAGAAGATATGCTATTGATCACCACCCTCTGGACGTGCCCTTTTAATCAGTTTTCTATCCAGATACATATAATATCCTCAGTGCCTACAGACCTCATGGTCTTTATGATGTACCATTTCAAATGTATGGGGTACCATTTCAAATGTTTTGGAGAAGTCTATATACACTATATCCACAGGTCTTCCTATATCCAGATTAACGCTCACTTTCTCATAGAATGATAATAGGCTGGTTTGGCAAGAATGATCTTTCATAAATCCATGCTGGTTCTACTAATGATATTATTCTTATCTGCAAATTCTTTGTAGTATGTAGTTTCCAGGTATGTAGATGTAGCCAGGAGCTGGATATATGCATATATATTCCTGCAATCAGGAGACATTGTGTGGCTTTGCCTTTGGGAGCTGTTTCCCTCTAGTGCTGAGTTTGATACTGACCTAATGTATTCTTGAGGGGGAGCAACGCATCTTGGGACATGTAGTCCAAACTGAGGTGATTTGCCATCTAGCTAAGTCATCAGGAACTACAACTACCAGATGACTGATGGAGGAGAACAGAATGCTGGGAGAAGCTATAAGAAGGATGGATTGAGGCCTTCACGCTCTCTTGGGACCCCAGCATGAATCTGAGTGCAGTGTATGCTGCAGCTAAATTGTGGCCTGCACCAGCAGAACTGTACATCAGATATTCGGAGGAACTACAGCGGCAGCACCACTTGGCTGTTTGGTGGCAACTCCTAATCCATCTATCCAGTGGTGTCAGCAGATTCGTGTGAGCTGTGGTGTGGTACAGTGGAGGACGGACACCATCTCCTGAGCCACGTTCCTGAGAGGGAGCCATCATTATCATAATCCTCATCATCATCATCCCCTGTTCAAGTGTGATGAGCGGGCAATAGTCCAATCCTATAGACAATGTATATAGACACCATTGCTTCCTGCACCAGTTATCATCCTCAGTGCCTAGGGCCTAAGCCTTATCTCATGGGCTATATTATCTATATACAGACATCTTTCCATCATCCTGCTTCTACTTGTAGTTCCACAAAGGCAACTTGCTTGAGTCAGTGATCACTGTGCTTCCATCTACAGTTTATTTAACACAGGAAGATTTGTTTCTTTGCTTTGATCCAAGTCGTTTTGCTCTGCCATTTAAGAACTCCTTGCATGCAACTGTTTTCAAGGGGCTAGCTGAAGATTGAGCGGATTGCTTCACAGTTGATACAAGGCTACTCTGTACCTCCATCCCCACTACAGGGATTTGTTCTATTAAGTTCATAGAGCTAAAATTCAAAAAGAACTCTCTGAAAGAGCTGGCAGAATCTCAATACAGTCTCTTACTAACAATGTTCTAACCTTATATTTACTGTTCTGCATCTGTGTGCCGAGGAGCAGAAGAGAGGGGTTTGACACAAATAAGAGTCATTCCTTTGCCCTCCTGTTACATGTTCACATAGGCATTGTTTGCACTTGGCTGTGTACTGATATTATAGTTTTCACTGTTTGATTGTGCTATATTGATAAGTGATTGCCATATAGTTGTCAATAATATTTCTAATAGAGATACCACTATAAACTGTAAACTTATGTTGAACTTGCAATTGTTCTTCATCTTAGTAAAGTAAACAGGTTCATTAGATGAATCGACTTTTGTGTATTTATTCAATTGCTATTGTTAGTAAAAAGGGAAAATGACTGAACCCAGGGTGTCAGAGGTGTTGGAGGACTTGCAAGGTCAGGGCAACCAGTGGGGTACTGATTTAACTAGTAACCCTCACGAGGGCAGCGCTATGTATCTCAGCCCATTCTTGAATATTAGTACCATATTAGCTTTACGCCCATCCATAGGTACCACTCCGGTCAGTACGTTTTCCTTAAAGAGGAAGTAAACCCAGATGGGGTTTACTTCCTCTATGTTCCCCTGTAAAGTAGAAACATAATGGGCTTCTATGCATCACATGCACGGGAGCCGCCAGTCACGGCACGGTCGTAGTGGAGAAAAGGCACGCAGGCCGTTCCTTCACTGCGCATGTGCCAACATGACGTCGGCACAGCTTCAACACTGCATATCTCCTGAACCTTGCAGGTTTAGGAGATATGCAGTGCAACTACAGGTAAGCCTTATCATCACAAGTTGACAACCACTTTAAAGATTAGGCAGTCCCATTGATGTCAATTGGGACACAGCAGCTGCACGAATACAGCCACTGTATCCCAATATTACATTCATGGATGTAGGTGCTTGCTAGTGCATTTCCCCAAACTCACACTGTCTGTGTTAGGGGACACGCATCCACATGCCAAAACACACACAAAATATTTCCCACCACACTTACCAGCCAGCCTGCAAATCAAGCAAATTGACCCTGTCTAACAATTGTGCACCTTACTACAAAGGCTAATTATAGGTTGGGGTGGTTGCCACTTTTTTTGTACACATCCATATGCACCTGCACCCACACAGATTTTATGTTGGGACACAGTGGCTGTGTTGATGCAACTGCTGTGTCCCAATTGACATCAATGGGGCTGCCTGCACGAGGACACACAGACAGAACACCTGTGCATCCCCGTGCTGGTAAACTTGGCCCTGCATGGGTGTTAGGTATAGTATGCTCTATTGCACATTGCAGGCCAGTGGCTTAGCACTGTCAGGCTGCTTAAGCAAGTGTTGTTAATGGCACAATTGGGACAACTATGTATTCACAAAAAACAATTTGCTTAAGAAAGCTGCATACAGTGAGGCATGATGATAAACATACTGAAAAATAGATTTTGGGTTAACATGGATATACATATAAAGTACATATAGCAAAAGCCTTGCAGATCAGTCTGCTTAGTACCTTTAAGTTCATTTAATATTTTGCCATTTGCTCCAGCCCTGATGAAGGGGGATTGTGAGGAAACACGTTTGCAGTTCTTTGCCCTGCTTGTGTAACCAGTTGAACAATAAGGACTTTGGACTCTTAAGGATTTTTCATTAGCTGCTTTTTTTGACCTAATACACTTTAATATGACTCGGTGCATAGTTACCTGGGATCTGGTGCAGTTCTATAAATTGCTATTTCTAACGGTACTTGCAATCTGTCTTGGAATATCAGGGACAACTTTTGCTCAGTGGTGTGAAAAAATGAAAAGAATTGCTCATGTAACAGACCCCCCCCCCCCCCCCATCCACAAAAAATAAATGACATTAACAACACTTTATTAAGCAGTTCAGAGAAATTGAAAGCTAAGGTTCAATATATAAAGCACATTAGAAGTTTAATACAGAACACTTGCTATGTAATATTTTCAAAGCTTCAAATAGAGGTAAATTGTTGTTATTAAGAAGTAGTTATTTCGATATTGGTGGCTCGAAGGAATCTATTTCTGCTAGAAAGTCTCCTATAATTTTAAATGCTCTATGACAATGATTATTAAATTACATTTCACATACAGGCTTTGGAAAAAATACTTGTGGTGTCCAGGAATCCAACAAAGAGGGGCACACTGTAATTTTTGTGCTTGGCAAGATTAAGGAACATTATGTGATTATTGTTGATTGCACGATCCAGGTTTCTACATTTTATCTTTCAAATAACTGTGGGAAATGTGTTTGTTCTGTTTTGACATAGGTGAGTTATGATGGCCAATTTGCAGCACTAGGTAATTTATCTTTTGCCAGATGTTAAATGTAAGGCTTGGTGTAAAAAGAAATAGAAAATTAAATAATATCTCATGCAGCAATTATCTAATCATTGCATACATATTTGCTGTAAATTAAACATTTTAATGGAGGACAGATATGTAATTGTTAAAACTGAAAAGTAGGCTGTAGCACACTGGTAGAGATACATATACAGTGGGTACGGAAAGTATTCAGACCCCCCTTACATTTTTCACTCTTTGTTATATTGCAGCCATTTGCTAAAATCATTTAAGTTCATTTTTTCCCTCATTAATGTACACAGCACCCCATATTGACAGAAAAACACAGAATTGGTGACATTTTGCAGATTTATTAAAAAAGAAAAACTGAAATATCACATGGTCCCAAGTATTCAGACCCTTTGCTCAGTATTTAGTAGAAGCACCCCTTTGATCTAATACAGCCATGAGTCTTTTTGGGAAAGATGCAACAAGTTATTCACACCTGGATTTGGGGATCCTCTGCCATTCCTCCTTGCAGATCCTCTCCAGTCCTGTCAGGTTGGATGGTAAACGTTGGTGGACAGCCATTTTTAGGTCTCTCCAGAGATGTTCAATTGGGTTTAAGTCAGGGCTCTGGCTGGGCCATTCAAGAACAGTCACGGAGTTGTTGTAAAGCCACTCCTTCATTATTTTAGCTGTGTGCTTAGGGTCATTGTCTTGTTGGAAGGTAAACCTTCGGCCCAGTCTAAGGTCCTGAGCATTCTGGAGAAGGTTTTCGTTCAGGATATCCCTGTACTTGGCCGCATTCATCTTTCCCTCGATTGCAACCAGTTGTCCTTTCCCTGCAGCTGAAAAACTCCCCCACAGCATGATGCTGCCACCACCATGCTTCACTGTCGGGACTGTATTGGACAGGTGATGAGCAGTGCCTGGTTTTCTCCACACATACCGCTTAGAATTAAGGCCAAAAAGTCTCATCAGACCAGAGAATCTTATTTCTCACCATCTTGGAGTCCTTAAGGTGTTTTTTAGCAAACTCCATGCGGGCTTTCATGTGTCTTGCACTGAGGAGAGGCTTCCGTCGGGCTACTCTGCCATAAAGCCCCGACTGGTGGAGGGCTGCAGTGATGGTTCACTTTCTACAACTTTCTCCCATCTCCTGACTGCATCTCTGGAGCTCAGCCACAGTGATCTTTGGGTTCTTCTTTACCTCTCTCACCAAGGTTCTTCTCCCCCGATAGCTCAGTTTGGCCGGACAGCCAGCTCTAGGAAGGGTTCTGGTCGTCCCAAACATCTTCCATTTAAGGATTATGGAGGCCACTGTGCTCTTAGGAACCTTAAGTGCAGCAGAAATTTTTTTGTAACCTTGGCCAGATCTGTGCCTTGCCACAATTCTGTCTCTGAGCTCTTCAGGCAGTTCCTTTGACCTCATGATTCTCATTTGCTCTGACATGCACTGTGAGCTGTAAGGTCTTATATAGACAGGTGGGTGGCTTTCCTAATCAAGTCCAATCAGTATAATCAAACACAGCTGGACTCAAATGAAGGTGTGGAACCATCTCAAGGATGATCTGAAGAAATGGAAAGCACCTGTATTAAATATATGAGTGTCACAGCAAAGGGTCTGAATACTTAGGACCATGTGATATTTCAGTTTTTCTTTTTTAATAAATCTGCAAAAATGTCAACAATTCTGTGTTTTTCTGTCAATATGGGGTGCTGTGTGTAAATGAATGAGGGAAAAAATGAACTTAAATGATTTTAGCAAATGGCTGCAATATAACAAAGAGTGAAAAATTTAAGGGGGTCTGAATACTTTCTGTACCCACTGTACATGCATACATTTATAACAAAATCCTTTTTGCTTTGTGAAGGAGTTTATTTAAAGTGGAACTTCGCTCTTTCAAGTAACATGAACTATTTAAATCCTTAAGCTGCTAGCATTAGTAAATAGGTAGGAAAGTATATCATATATATTATAAAGCTCATTTGACTGTACTTCTTCCGTGGATCATAGGAATGCAGTTCCTTCTGCACTCCTGTGACCCCTTTTCAGCAGACAGCAGGCTTAACCAGCACCTGGCTGAGCCTCTCATCGAGCCGCTGAGAGTTGGTGCCGGCTGCTCCTGCCCCTGCACAGCCCAGCTCTCTGCTCACGGAGCTCTGAGAACCGAGCGAGCAGTGGTGTTTGATTTTTTGGTTCTCAGTGTTAGAGCCGGCGGGGAACAGATGCAGCATCGGACCGTTGCTGCATCCACCTAGGTAAGTATGATTCAAGAAAGAAAATCTTTCCCATACTTCTCTTTTCATTTCTTTTACATTTCTTCAATTACTACCTGGTTTCCAGGCCTAGGCAAATTATATCATACATCCCAGGAGTCTATAGGAGGAGAGGAGGGGCTTTCTCAGCTAAGCACACCCTGCTGTCTGCATTCCTGAGCTAAGGACAGTTAGATTACAGAACATAGATGCTACATGAATTATCTGCCCTTACTTAAGATAGGCCAATATGTATTCTTCTACATATTTTTTGGTTAAAAAAATTGCAATACGCGTATATTGATTGGTTTGCACAAAAGTTATCATGTCTACAAAATAGGGGATAGATTTATGGACTTTTCTTTTTTTTTATTGTCTTTACTGGTAATGGCGGCAATCTGCAATTTTTAGTGGGATTGCGGCAGACAAATCTGACCCTATGTGACACTTTTTGGGGACCAGTGACATGATTACATTGATTAGTACTAAAAATATATACTGCTCAATGTATAAATGACACTCGCAGGGAAGGGGTTAACATTAGGGGGCGATAAAAGGGTTAACTATGTTCCCTGGGTTTGTTCTAACTGTATGGGGGCTGGACTGCCTGGGACAACAAAGAGATCGCTGTTCCTGATCACTAGGAACAGCAGATCTCAAAGTAGTCCCCTGACAGAACTGGGATCCGCCTTGTTTACATAGGCAGATCCCCATTCTGCCTCTCTGTGCTGCAGAATGGGCAGCTGGCAGACATCGAGTCTGCATCGGGTGCGCGAGCGCCCACATTAGCTATTGCACAAAACGACGTACGGGTACGTCGTTTTTAGCAATAGAGCCAACTTGCTGCTGTATATATACTGTGGCTGGTCGGCAAGTGGTTAAATATCAAACAAACTTAAAGGGTAACTCCAATTTTGTGGGGAAAAAAAAATTATATAGCGTGTACAATTGTGACACAAGTCATTTTGTAACTAAATGTTATTAAAAATTACCTTTCCTTTTACCTTTCCTTTTCAAACTGCAGCTAATTTTCTGAAAATGCAATTAAAAATGGCTACCCGGAGGAAACAGTTTTCATAGTTTGTTATAAAATTTTGCAAACAGGTAATTTTTCTCCTTCATTGATGTGCGCTGATGAGGCTGCACTGATGGGCACTGATAGGTTGCACTGATGGGCACTGATAGGTGGCACTGATGGGCACTGATGAGGTGGCACTGGTGGGCACTGATTAGGAGGCACTGATGAGGCTGCACTGATAGGTGGCACTGATGGGCATTGATAAGTGGCACTGATAGGTGGCACTAATAAGCGGCATTGAAGCGCACTGATAGGCAGCACTGAAGTGCACTGATAGGTGGCACTGATGGGCACTTATAGGCACTGGTAGGTGACACTGATAGGGATCACTGATAGGTGGCACTGATGATGAGGCACTGATTATGAGGCACTGATAGGTGGCACTGGTGGCTATTAATAGGTGGCACTGGTGGGTGGTAAAAAAAAGCCAATTACAGGCTTCTGTTTACATCACATTATCAGCTGTCATTGGCTGATCACGTGGTAAGGACCAAGGACTCACTGATCACAGAGCTCACCGCTTGCACCCCACACAGGCAGCAAATGCACAGGAGGACGTACATGAATGCCCTCCCGGCAATTTAGGCCCGCGCTGTAGCCATCTTTCGGCTATAGCGTGGGCGGGAAGAGGTTAAATTCCTTGCAATGTACATAGATCACCCAGAGGCAAATGTTTTTTTTCTCAACAAAAGTGGAGTTACGCTTTATGTAACATTTTTGGTTTGTGATGCTCAGATTCAGTGAACTTTTCCCCTCTCCTCATTAGTTCCTAATTCAGTTAGACACTAAATCTGACCAATCACTTGTTGCCATCTGATTGTACAATGTCTACTGTATATTCCATAAATCTCTGCAAATGGCAAAAATAATGTGCAAGAGTGACTGAATGCTATCTAGGACCTCATAACGCACAGAAGTGATAGTCTGTGCATTGCGGTGCTCTGTGCTGTGAAAATGAGTACAGGTGCATTTTCCGTGCATTGAGGCATTCATTTTTTTTTAATAAACACAACACTTTTTCCACACAACATGTGAATGAGCCAAAGACAACATTGCCCTGTTGCCTGACCAATATTATGTAAGGGAAGTACCAAGCTCAAGTTTGTAGCAATGTGTTTGAATTGTGTTATAAAAATAATAATCACTTTAATAAATGAATTTGTCCATTTAGTATTATAAATCTTTTTAAAACAAATCTGAGTAATATAATTGTATGATCTTGAATAGGAGTGTGTAGATTCAGTTAAATTCAATTGCAAAATCCAAAGCCTTATCTTCTGTGTAGTACAGTTTGTTCCTTTAGTTCTCATTGCACACCTAGGGCTGAGCAGTCCAAATAACTGACTGCGCTTAATGGTGGCCTGGCGACACCAGAGTGTTCTGTCTCATAGATTGACGAGCCCTCTGCTGCCGATTTACAGTTACATGGCAGCCACACTGGAGCCGAAGCACATCTGGAGTAGAGTAAACTCAGGGATGTAGGGGCCAGTCTTGGCTGTAGTCTTAAATGAGAGCAGCTGATGAAAGCCAACACTACCTCACAGAGTCCTTTTCAATCCTTTGGCCCATTTGCTAATGTAAACATATAGATGGTAGAAACACACTGTGACCTTTTGCTACAATGTTGACACTATACCTATCACTCCAGGGGCAGAGTCAAAAGAACATTAGTAATTAATTTTATCTGATCACATCTCGTGTTCCATGTTAACTGTCATTTCCATTCACTTGCGGCATCCATTATTCCTGGATTGCACATTGCTGGCCAATGTCTTGCAGCAAAGTGTAAAATTATTAAACAGTAAAAACGTCACTTTTATGCCATAAGAAAAATTGTCTTTACTATTATCAAGCACATTATGACTAATAATCCTCCTTTACAAACGCCATTAATTCTCTTCTATGCCATTAAAGGTTTAGTCATAAGTACCATCATGCAATCCAGTTTTATGAATTTAATTTTAATGTTATTTATATTAGAAGATTTATTTGTATGGACTAAAAGAAAACCAGCAGGATCTTCTTACTAGTAATAAAATAGTCTGTGATATACTTAATGCGTAGCAAATTCAATGTAATTTAGTATTATAACGGAAACAAAATACAGTAACAGTGGAATAGTGCAAAAACGATAGTTTACTATAATAAATAGTATAACTCTAGTTGTGCATGTAAATATTTCTCAAATTTTAATTTGCTTCAAATAAGTAACAAATACCAAGCTACCCCTGTCAGGTTTTTTGCCATCTGTGTCCCATTGATGAGATTTTCTCTTACTTCCTGTCCTATACACACAGACCAGTGTTTCGACACAATAGGCGACCCGGCAAATCTTGTAACGGAAGTGATGATCCGTCGCCACCATCTTGCTACACCCCGCACTCATCCACAGTAAGGATATAGTGAGAAGGCGCAGGGCTGGATTAAGAGCATCATGGGCCTGGTGCTGAATAAATTACATCCTCCTCCTTTGCCGTGGCCTGTGCTTGCACTTGATTGGTTGCTAGGATGATAGGCAGTCCAAGCAACCAATAATATTCACAGCAATGGATACTGGGCAGTGGTGGCCAGCGGTGGCACTGTGGTATCAGGGGGAAGTTCTTGAGTGGCTGGGCCTATATTAAGGTAGGGGCCTGGAGCTGCAGCTCCAATAGCCCCTATGTTATTCTGGCCCTGAGAAGGCGGCAAGCAGACATCTTTTTACACACCGGAGTTTTTAATTTCACACTTATTTTTAACAGTAAATGGAGGTCACTGAAATACAGTATTTTTAAATACATGACACTGCTTTGATGTTAAATTTTAAAAGCAGTGGCAAGCCTGCTGATCTTCACCATATAAGTTCAGTTTACTGTTACAAATAAGTGTGAAATCATAAACTTCGGTGGGTGTAAAAAGATGTCCGCTTCCTGCCTTTTCACTCTATCCTTACTGTACACAAGTGCTGGGTATAGCAAGATGGCGGCGACGAAATGTCACTTTCGTTACAAGATTTGTCGGGTCGCCGATTGTGTCGATACACCGGCCATACACATTAAAGTGATTGTAAATTCTTTTTTTTTTTCTATAAACTTAACAAACGTGTTATACTTACATGCTCTGTTGTAGTGGATTTGCACAGAGCAGCTAGATTCTCCTCTTCTCGGGTCTCTCTTCTGTGCTCCTGGCCCCTCCCTCCTGTTGAGTGCCTCCACAGCAAGCAGCCTGATATGGGGGCATCCAAGCCGAGCTGCAGCTCTGTGTGCCCATTCAGACACGGTCCGGCCCCACCCCCTCTCTCTCCTGAGTCAATTACACCGTTGCTGTGTCTCAGCCAATCAGGAGGGAGAGTCCAGGACAGCCGAGACTCTCATGGACATCACTGGACAGAGGTAAATATTAGGGGGGCTGAGGGGGGCTGCTGCACACAAAAGGCTTTTTATCTTAATGCATAGAATGCATTAGGATAAAAAAAACCTCCTGACTTTACAACCCCTTTAATGGTCAGGCTGAATGTACCAATTTGATAGATCGATCAAATTGGGTACAACCAGCCTGCTGGATTCGCTTGTGATTATCTCCCACCCCCCGGCCGAAAGAAGAAAATGACCCGGCAGGAGGGATTCCCGCATCAACATTGTGTTCACAGGAGAATCGAGTGAATTTCTTTCCTGTCACCCGCGGTTGCAGGAAAAAAATTTGCTCCATGTATGGCTGGCCTAAGTGAAAAGAATAGGAAATCTCTCCAAAGTAAGAAAAATCCCCTTTAAGGCTCGGATGGATGTTTTTATTGATCAGCCAGAGGGCTGATAAAAAAACAAAAAAATAACCAAACGGATTCCCCCATCCACACAATCGAGGTGGATTGACGAATCATGCCCTCTGTGCTATTGTATTGACAGCAGGGACTCCTCCGTTGTCAGAAAACACTGGTGAGCTCTGCAGCATAGAATGAAAGTTCCCAAACCTTCTTGTTCAAGAGAAGTTGATCATTAGACCAACTTCTCTTGAGCAGGAATGGCCATAGATGGATCAAAATCCAGCCAGTCCTTGCTGAACCGGAAGATTTTTGATCCATCTAAGTCCAGCTTTAGACTGTTGTCACTGGAACAAATTGAAAGGGAAGATTTCCCTTCTATTTCTTTTCAGAGGCAACTCAAATTGTGGGCTTTCCCATCACTTACAGTCCTAGTGACAATGATCATCAGGACCATCACCCCAGTGTCCTTCAACAGCTCACCACTTGTGAGTAAATGGTCATCATTTTGGGCCACCATACAGTACCTGATATATCTAACAGTCGTAGTAACAATGTTATGATACAGTCTTTGATGGTATGTTGGCTGTCTTCAGACCCAGGTGTACTAGATTGACGTTTTCTTGCCTGTAAGCTGCTGTAATGTTGCTGAACCATCACTGTCAATATTTAAACATCAGAAGAACAGATGCCCTCTGGGGTGGAATTTTTTGAAGCACAACAGTCATACACTTGAATAAAAAGTTATAAATGTTATTGTTACAACGATTAAAGGTATCACAGGCTATACAAAATTTAAACGAGTTCAACCATAGGATATTGGCACCTAATGCTATCCGGAAATAACCTTCATCAGAGGTGCTGAATAGATAATCATCATCAAAAAAGTTTTCTATAAGAAGAAGAGAAAAATATGGTGTTATGGCATTGGACATGTCAGGTTATCATTGCTATATAGAGAGGTGCATATATCCCTTTAAAACAGAGAGTGCTATACTCACTGTATCGCTATGGGAATGTCAAAGAGGTCTATTTGAAGACAACTAAATTGATTAAAAAGATTTTTCCTGCTTGTAGTATAAAGACAGCCAAAGACAACAACAAACAGGCCATGAAACTCCAAAAAATACGCCAAAAGGGCTCTCCAAAAGGAGGCAGTCAGATAGCTTGGCCTCCTGGTACCACCTAATAGGCGTCTCCAGAGGCCTGGCAGAGTGGGGCAGAATTTGGGGTAACACTGTGAAAAACAAAATAATGCACATCAGATATATTATAGATGTGTAAAAAAAAAAAAAAGAGGGAAAAAAAGGAAAGAAAAGAAAAGAAAAGGGGAGGGGTTATCTTGTTGTAGATATAGTGCAAATAAATTGCCTGTTATTAGGGAAGTACCTGGTAAGGTTGTATGGTGTGAAAAGGGTGGCGGTGTGGGACACACCATGTACGGCAAACCAGCGGTGATATTTAACCGATCTCACTGTTATACAGCAGCTGAAGTGGGTATTACAATTAGGAAGTGATATATAGAGAAAAAGGGAATTATTTTACAGTCCATGCCAATGCACTAAATATAAGTTAATTAATATAGCCCAAAAGGGAGATATGTAGGAAGGAAGAAAAGCCACACAATCCCTACCTTAAAACTACTGCTTCAGGAATGTGCAGCCTGTGTTGCAGTCAACAATCCCAGTCGCAATACTGTAGAGGAAACAAAGAATATATGCAAAGTGCCAGATTTAGCAGGCTTACTGGGGAGCAGCCTAGCAAAAAGTAAAACCATTAAATGGAAATACCAAAGGAAGAGAAGCTGCCCATTGGTGCTTCGCTATGCTTACCTTGTCAAATGAGACCCATATATTACTGGCATCTAAGTCGCAGCCATGACATGCTAGATACGCCATTGCGCAACGCCGAATTGAAGGGGTTTGATAACAGAGTCCCCAACCAATCAGCGGAGAGCGCCCAGAGGGGCCTCCCACCTACCCAGCTAATGGAGGCGCTCAAGGTGCATCCATGTCGGATCCCTCGATTGAAGGACGTGCAGCGTCGTCCCCGCACGGGGTGCGGAATGACGTCACGCATCGGACAATCGCCGATGTCACTTTCTCCCTGTGGAACGCAAACAAGGAGGATGACGAAAGTCAGTGGAAGACCAACCTCCGTCATCTCCTGGAACCAGTGGACGGATCTGGAAAGAGATGACAAAAGTGTACAGAGACAGATAAGTCCACCGTTACCAGAGTGGGGCATGCGGAACCAAGAAAAGGAGAAAAACACCTGCCACCCATGCCAATAGGGGCTGGCGGCTTGGGTGCACTGGGCGGGGGAGGGAGGCCATCCGAAAAAACGGAGGAGAGGTTTGAATGAAAGAGGGGGAAAGCAATCACAGACATAAGCCAACAAGGACAAAACAGACAAGGAGTTAGCCAATACTCTCTGTAGGGAATGCACACTGTTAGATAGCAAGAAAACTGGGCTCCAACGCACCATATTAAAATTACAGCAGTATATATATTCATGATAGGTAATTAGGTAAATAAAATAGCACAACAAATTGGGAATGAATAAAAAAAAAAATAAATAAATAAATGAACAAGAAAGAAAAACAAAAATAAAAACAAAAAGAAGAGGGAATGGGGATCGCAAGAAGTACAATATAGGTAAAGGGCATAGGATTAACTAATAATTGTACTGAAAACGGGGTCATACAGTGAGGCAGGGAATGAGCCTCGTCTTTGCCATCCTCCAGACACAAAGCCTTCTAGGAAGGGCTTGTATGAAATGTTTTCATTTAAGCCTGTGAATGCTGTAGCTTTTAAACTGGATACCCAACAAAGTTCAGATTGCAACATGTTTTTATTCCAGTCTCCCCCACAGGGACTGGGATGTACCCGATCCAGAATCAGAAACTTAATCCTGGGAAAAATCCCCCCATGTTGTGATCTTACATGTCTGCCTAGAGGTAATTCCACATTAGCTGTTTTCATGCTGAGGATATGTCTATATGCTCACTGCCAGAACTCTTGGATGGTTTTTCCAACATAGAAGTAACCACAATCGCAGAGGAGCATATAGACAATTCCTTGGGGTTTACAATTGGCATGGTGCCTGGCTTTAAACTATACCCCATTAGATAGTTTGGGGTTGCGGATAGTGTACATGTAGCCAGGCACCATGCCAATTCTAAAACCCGAGGAGTTGTCTACATGCTCCTCTGTGATTGTGGTTTTTTGTTGGAAGAACCTTCCAAGAGTTCTGGCAGTGAGCATATAGACATATCCTCAGCATGAAAACAGCCAATGTGGAATTACCTCTAGGCAGATATGTAAGATCACAACATGGTGGGATTTTTCCCAAGATTAAGTAAGCAATCTTTTTAATCAATTTAGTTGTCTTCAAATAGACCTCTGACATTCCCATAGCGATATGGTGAGTATAGCACTCTCTGTTTTAAAAGGATATATGCACCTCTCTATATAGCAAAATAACCTGACATGTCCAATGCCATAACACCTTATTTTTTTCTTCTTCTTATAGAAAACTTTTTTGATGATGATTATCTATTCAGCACCTCTGATGAAGGTTATTTCCGAAATACATTAGAAGCCAATACCTTCTATCATGAAATAATTGTGATCACTATGGTTGAACTTGTTTAAATTTTGTATAGTCTGTGATACCTTTTAATCATTGTAACAATAACATTTATAACTTTTTATTCAGGTGTATGACTGTTGTTGTGCTTCAAAAAATCCCACCCCAGAAGGCCTCTGTTCTTCTATTCGTAACAGGGATGATGGTTCATATTTAGCTGCAGGCTCGGACACTTCTCTACAATATTTGAACATCAGTCATAGTAAATACTAGTAAAGTACTGTTTGGTTAAAGTAAATGGTGGGCATGCAAAGAGAAGAGGATAGCACATACAAACAGCTGATACTAATTCTACTTTAATTGGTATGCCTTTTTGAGAGCTAAATTACAGGCCTCATACACACGGGCATATGTTAAAAAATAAGCAAAACGTCAGGCCCGACGTCAGGGAAATAAATCGGCGTATTTTTCTGCTTTTGCATCTGTGTTAATGAGCGTTATTGAGCGTTGGTGTCAATAGGCATTTAAAAAAAAAAAAATCCTCTGCTATTTTTCAACCTAAAAACGTCACCGCCAAAAACGCCGGTTAACGCCGCTACGGTGTTAGTGGGCATTAGTGAGCGTTTTGCAACGTCGGCGTCAAAAATGCCAAAACATTACAGCCTCAGAACGTGCTGGCCATGGGTTATAGTTTCAGCTCACTAACGCAGACGCCCTCTACAGCTAAAAAACGTCTGCGTTTTTATGGGGCCATTGACTAACATGGAGAGCTGCAAAAAATGGCAAAAAAGTTTGGCGTCAAAAAACTTCCGTGTGTATGAAGCCTAAATTTTCCATCTATCTTTAAGTACATATAGTTCATACAGATGAATATTAGGGCGCATTTAAACGGCTGTTCAATAGACATGACCAAATACAGCCTTTAAACAATCACATTTTCCATCTGCTTGGTTATCCAAGTGGGCAACTGCATCAGAGAGAGAAATGAGGGAAAGCCCTATATGCAGCAAATATATTGGGAGTAAGTCTAAAACAAGCCTTTTCTGCAGATAATCTGCGTGTTTATGAGTTATGATACTTTCTTCCTCAATGTGTGTGCATCATTGTCATAGTAAAACTTTTTAATACAATTCAGTTTAAAGATGTCTATAGATTTAGAGCTTTTTGAGCATTCACAGTGCATGTAATGGCCATTGGGTGGCCTATGAGTTCACACAGCACAGCTTGTTGAACTGAATATTGCTCAGTATAATGGTTGCAGTTAAATTAACAACATGCTGTTAAAAGAGGACAATTGGGCATTGTACACAACATGTTTTATCTGTAATTGATTGCACTTACCTGCAGTTTGCTGCCAGTAAATTTCCTGGCCATATATATAAACACTGTAAAATTATTGGCAAAAAAGTTACAGTACTTTTGCAATTAGTGCAAACTCTGGTGCTCATTGGGACATGTAGTTGTTTAGTTTCAAATCTTACTCAAATGGGTCTTTGTTCTCCCTATGGGCTGAAATCAACAGCATAACAGCACAAATTTATGAGAAGTGATATCTGACTACTTTGCAAATAACATTCCCGCATACAAGATTCTTGCTGCCCATTTTAACTAGCCTTGAATTTAACTGTGTGTTTGCCACTGGGATTCCATATATTAAATTAAAGTTTTAGTCCCCAGAACAACATTTTATTGGGTTTAGAAGTAACAAATGATATTTCAGGTTTGCATGATTCCTAGCAAGTTAAATCATATAATCACTTTTATCTCCAGTAATGTGAGATCACCAGGATTTACAATACTACCAACTGCCACAGGCATTGCAAAAGCCAATGGCAGTGTCAAGTAGATAATATAAAATGTTGGGTTAACAAACAATAAGGTAGTTTAGCTGCATGGGAGTGACACCATTGTTGATCCCTAATAGCAAGGGGCAGAGACTCAAACTACCACAGGGAAATCCAGAAACCTCTGTCTCTGAGAGAACATGGAAACTGAAAGGTGATTTCATACAACAGAGCCCTGTTGAAATTGACCTAATGAACCCACCCTGTGGAGCACCTTTGTATTAGAGGCCTATCCTATATTTAGAGATTAAAGTGGGCTGTAACTCTTACATACTGTATACCCAGTGAAATGACTAACCTCAGGTGATACATAGAGATTAAACAAACCCTCCTACATACAGTATGTTGTACCTGTTTATCTGCATCCATCTGTCCTGTAGATTATTCTAAAAACACACAGATCAAAGGATTTTTGTTCTCAGCTCCAGCAGCATGGAACAGGATCTCAAGTTAAACACTGTAAGGACAGCTCTGAGAGCTGATTGGAGGAAAGGGACACATCTTCCTTCACATAGCACACAGGAAGGATGTAGATCTAAGGATATAAATCACAGGCTATGTGCCGGAGCTCCCTCCTTTTTCACTTTTATAACTCTTGGTGTTGGGAAAAGTTGTCAGAAATAACTCATGCAGATCAATTCTTTGGATAGAGACACAAGTACAGAGTATAGAAGGGTGTACTTTGTTCATATTTCATGTTTGAGGTTTACAACCACTTCTACCCCTTCCTGTTGATAAGCCTAAACATTAATCGGTTATACAGTATATCAGAAGGTCAGTAGGTAGTACAGGCTCTGACTTTTGACAGTTGAATGATGAGGCTGGGGCTTAGTGTCAGAAAGTGTAAAGTTTGGGACTGGGATCCAAAGGGGCTTGACAGGAAGACAGATAGTGATCTGAACAATAAAACAGTTACCTTCAATATCTACAGGGTGCCTACACTTCAAAAATGCTATTACATGGAAGCATTATTACAAGTTAGGTTCCATGCAAATATTATTGGGGTGCACCAAAGGGAGGCCTGACCATATTTCTTCATTCATGCCATGTATTTTAGCTCTGGCCTTATGATATTCTACAGATGCTCAGGATACCCACTCGCTAACAGATTTGACTGTGCAGGGCAATGGCCTAATGTGAGAAATCAGGATGCTCAGCATCTGTACCAGATCTCTATATCTTGTAAGGGACAATAACAGTGGTCATATGAGAACACAATTTGCTCCTGGATGAAATAAATAAAGACCTTGCAAATGTAGTTAGTCAGTTCAGTGTGATTTACAGCTCTTCAATAATGAAAACAAAGGGCAGGCAATCGGTGATATCCAGGGCCGGCTCTACCACTAGGCGGAGTAGGCGGCCGCCTAGGGCGCACTGCCGCTTAGGGGCACCTGGCCACTGTTGATCTGTCACTGGCTGCTCTGCATTGATTCATGTAAAAACTAACACTGTCTGACTGAGATAATGAGATTGTATTAGCACATGCCATTTGCAAATGTATATAGAAATAGTGACTGATCTGCCAAATACCCCGGGAGGCTGTATTTGATGGGCACAGGTGAAGCTGTATTTGATGGGCACAGGTGAGGCTGTATTGATTGGCGCTGCGTAGCTCTATTTGAGGGGCACTGGTGAGGCTGCATTTGATTGGCGCTGATCAGGCTGGGCATGGGAAAGGGAGTGGAGTCAGGGGTGGAGCCAAGGGGGGGCGGCAAAATTAGGTTTCGCCTAGGGTGTCAAAAATACTTGCACCAGCCCTGGTGATATGTGCCTACTTTAGTACACTATAGAAGATTAAACTATAATTCTGGGATCACATAGGATTGTTTTAGTATTGCATAAACCTAACTCTGCTCCAATATAGTATGCTTGAGACTTCTCTTGACTGTTAAGATTCATTCCCACTGTGATGCTAAATATTGGGTCTGGACCTGTGTGTCTGGACCAAAGCTGAAATGAGAAATGAGAATGACGGAACTGTACTGATAGTAAAATTGGCCTGGGGTTATGTGAAGCTTGCTAAACACTAAAAATCATTATAGTCACAACAGGAAAAACCCAAATGCTTCATGTACCCTTGTATTAGCCCATTTATTTTCTTACTGATAGTTTTTTCTGGGATTAGACCTGCATTTTCCTTGGCATGTTCCAAATTCAGTCACTGTTGATTAAATGAGAAGTAAATGAGAAGTATATCCAAAGCTTTTTGGCTGTACTTCTCCTATGGATCACAGGAGTGCAGTTCAGTCTGCACTCCTGTGACCCGTTGACGTCACAGAGCCAGTCTAGGCTCTAAACAAATCCTGATCATATAGCCAAGATTCACCCAAATGCCTGGACTGTCTCTCGGAGATCCTGAGTCAGCCACTCCCACCCTCTCCAAAGCCTAGAGCTCCAGTGAGCACTGGAGGGGCAGAGCAGAGAGGCGGTGACTGACAGTCACCAGCTCTCTGCAGGGTAAAGACATAGAGCTGAGTGATTAGCAGTGTTTGATCTCTCAGTTCTTGGCCTTAGAGTCAGCAGGAGACAGATGCAGCATTGGACCACTGCTGCATCCCCCTAGGTGAGTATATATTTTTTAATGAATCCCATACTTGTCTCTAAAGTTGATTTAGTAGTTGGTATCATACAAATTGCTTAAAGTAGAACAATAGGCAACATTTTTTTCTTCATTTTGGATAAAGTAGGGGAGGGTTATAACACCTGCCAGTTTTTTTTCTTTTTTTGCCAACTGTGTTACATTGGGGAGATCTACCTTCACTTCCTGCCCCATAACCAAAACAGGAAGTGAGAGGAGATTCCTCCAAATTAAGGGAGGCTCCAAGGTCAACACAACTAATGTCCCCATTGGAGAATTTCCCCTGTGTTACTTTTCTGAGGACAACCCAAAATTTGGGATTTTCTTTTACTTTTGATGATAACAGTAAAAGGGACAAATAGAGAGGGTAAATCTCCCTAACAGGGGAACAGATAGCGATAAAAACATTAAACGTGTTCTAATCAATCTCCACTGTATCCAAAACTAAATGGATCAAAATTTGCCAGGAACCAGACGATTTTTGATCCATGTATGGGTAGGCTAATTGTACAGAAGTCGATCTACCGATCAACTTCTGTACAACCGATCTGTTGGATTTTTCTCGATCAGTGCTGCCAGCGCTAGTAGTATAGATCAGTGTATTTTGGCAATGGGGAAGTCTCCCCACTTTCAGAATACAAAAGCTCAGTGAGAGGATTCCCCCATCCACCTTGAATGTGTGGCTAGGGGAATCGAGTCAGTTTTTTTCATTCACCCCAATGGTGAAAACTGATTCATGTTTGGGCTGTCTTAAAGTGTATGTGAACCCTGACCCTATAAAACAAGCCATTCCATTTAAAATAGACATGAAAGACAAAACATTTGTGTATGAATATAAAACATTATAAATACCTGGCAGAGGTGCTCATCCTTCCCCATAAAAACAAAAAGAAAAATGATTGAACTGAAATCTGTCAGTGCACTAAACCTACTGATCTGCTAGTATGAATAATGTACAGTACAATTCACATAGCTTGTAAAGCATTCTGGGAGGCCTGAGACCCAAGAGACTCTATTAAATAAAGAGAGAATGATGTGGACCCTCCAACGAAAGGGACTTTAGGCATACACGGACTGGATACACACAGACACCATGAATAGTAGAATTAGAATGTATAATTTATTATACAACTGTATACAGAATAAAAAGAACCTAAACACATGACTTAAGCACAACTGAAAACTGATGAACCACATAGACAGAACATAACAAAAAACACTGAGCAAAAACATATGGTGTGATATGATCGTGGACCCCTTGGAGTTGGAAAAGAACTGCAAAATTTCCAACGCGTTTTGAGGTAGTAATAATAAGCTCTTCTTCAGGGATGTTGAGAGTGATACAGGAGGAGTTCATTTGCAGACAGGTACACCAAGACAGATCACCATATGACCCTCCCAGAATTAGGGGAAAGTAAATCTTCACAAAAAGTCTCCCGCAGCAGTAGCTGGTCTCCTCTGTATACGGAGTCCTTTCGGTTTCACTTCCATTTTTCACGAGGTCACTTTGTGTGTATGCTGGATGGCTTGGGGTGGCTAGATGGTCTTGCAGCTCAGCATGGTTGGTGTGTGGGGGTGCGTGGGGCACTACACCAACGTGTTTCACCCACCTAGCATGTGGGTTTCGTCAGGAACCTTAGAGACCCAGTAGCATGTTACAGACTTGTTGACTTTGCTATATTGCTTGTACCTTTCCGTTTATGTTACTTTATGACACAAGGTATACAGTGGACCTGGACGTCCTAACCTCAGTCACACAGCATTCAGTTGCTAGTGCCCCGTGGGTTCACCTTGTTTCCACTGAGCTTTACCTAAGTTGTCATTTCATGCAATTGGGGAATTCATTACACAGCACACCATTCTTTGTGCACACAGCATTCAGTTGCCAGTGCCCCGTGGGTTTCCACTGAGTTTTACCAAAGTTGTCATTTCATGCAATTAATCTATACTGTTGTACACTGGTGTGGCATGCTTGGTTGGTGTCCCGGGAGTGCTTTTTAGATAGACAACGTTGTCTTTTAAATGTACATTGCTTACCTGACAGTGAATGTATTTCACAGTGATATTTTTTCATTATTTTTAATAAACTTTATTTCTTGGAGTACTCCGTGGTCTGTCTCCCACCTCTTACCCTTGAGGTATGGACCCCTTTTGAGGATCACTTTCCTCTCTCCTTGCGTAATTTACCAGTTTTGGTCTGGACAGGTGAGCTCCATCCTGCACTGGATGAGTCAGAACTCCAAATAGACCTAATCAGTTGTTTATCCTGATATATGGTCCGTGTGCCCTATTCCCCCCATCGCCTACCCCTCATGATTTAGGGAATAGTATTTACCTATATTTTCACTGGAAATCCTATTTAATTTTATGTCAGGCAGCAGTTGTTTATGTAGCACCCTCTAGTGTACAGTTTAAAGTGAGGAAATCGATTTTGACGATTAATTGGTTTGGGGTTACTGTAGGTCAGGCTGGAGGGCTGTACAGGTCAGACCTCTGGTACCTCCTCCAGGTTCTAGAAGCTTCTGGAAGTTTCTAGAAGCTAGTGGGTGGAGGCAAAGAGGCCATGATCTGCATATGTATGGTAATCTAGCCAATCCCCAGGCAGGGTGGTTTGTTCAGCCCATAAATATTGTGGAGCCTGGGCAGTAGGGGTTAGTGTAGTCGGGTTGAAGATTGAGTGCTGAGGCTGTGTCGTGTAGCCTGGGAGGGGACCCTTGGGCTGAGGGGGCTCTGCCTCCAGGCTAGAGCAGAGGAAGGAAAGAAGGAAGAAGGACAGAGGGATCTCCCCTACCTTAAAGTCTCTTCTATGGGACACCCTGGCTAACATGGGAGGACATGGAGAGCATGAGGCCTGAACAGCAGTCTTTTCCAAAAGCAGCAGGAATCCAGAGACAGAACCTCTACAACCCCTGGACCTAAATGGAGGAGGCTGCCAGATGAAATTTCCAGCAAGCTTTCCAGGGGCAGTGCCAACAGCTAACCCAATCTCTTGTCCTGGGAATCTTTACAAGGCAGCTAGGTGGGCTGGTATTTTCAAGAGAGGGAATATGGAGCTCCTGCAAGTTTGGGACTTTGCAAAATTCCACTAAGGGGACACAGAGCTCCTACAAGGGG
The DNA here is from genome assembly GCA_018402905.1 of Glandirana rugosa. Taxonomy (NCBI): domain Eukaryota; kingdom Metazoa; phylum Chordata; class Amphibia; order Anura; family Ranidae; genus Glandirana; species Glandirana rugosa. Next base: position 642,944 of record BLSH010544798.1, on the reverse strand, counting down.
AATTCTTATTGCCAATTTCAGGAAAAATGATATTGTTCCATAAGTAACACAGTCCAGGATTTGACATATTTCAGTGTACAGAAGTGAAGGAAGTTGTCCTCAAGTTGTTCTTTCAGCTCAAGTTGAGCTTTTTAAATCTCTTTTCCCTATACAAGTTGTTTTTCCCCAATAGAACAACAAAAACAAGGAAATGGACTGATTTCTGTCTTTGTGTGGTAGTTAAAAAAATGTGTGTTGCCTGTCTTTGCAGAGGTCCTTTAGGGGGTCACACTACATTTACAAACACATGTAATTACAGAAGTATTTTGAGTTTCTAAACTGCTAGCATGAATAACTTACACTTCACAGTTCTTGCAAAGCAAGCCCTGAGACCCAAGAAACTGTATCATGAAAATACCAACTTTGCTTCCTGAAGTCAAAATTGGGTCCACCTCCTCTCCCTTCTTGTGCTTCACCTTGGTTGCTAACTATGGTAGGCAGACTAACTGATTATAAGTGAGACTTGAGAGGGGCAGGCGAATGCTAAATTTAATTGCAGAATAGAGATCTTAAAGTGAGTCTTTCACTATGGAATTAAAACTAAATTAAAGCCAACCTGTAGAAAAAGGTGCTGCGCACAGTACTTATTGTTAATCCCTGTCCATTGCAGGTATTTGCTGTTTCCCAGTTTGCAAAATATTTGCACCCCTGCTGTGCGCTGTACTTCTTCCTTCCAGCTTCTACATTACACCCTAAAAATTAACTAAAACTATTCCAAAAACTGACATTTTAAGGAGTACAAAATATTATGTATTGACATAAATAACGTGGTGTGAATTATTGCATATGAAGCACGCCTCTATCTCCTAGGAGCAGTTAGGGACCCCAGTGTTTGGGTGGGCTGATATTTCACCTCAGGGTAGAGTTCTTGACTTTTAGTAGGGTTGTGAACAGATGGGCACCAGTCACCATCTATGGTCACCAGTTCAAAATTCTTAGTTTATTTGCCACTATAAACTATGCCAGAGCATCAGCCTGTGATTCTTGAACACTCAGCTGTGGGGCAGATGCAGCACAGATTCACTGTGTGAAACACTGTGCTTCATGTAAGGTGCAAGGCAATTGTCAGCTTCTTCGGCACCTCCAGCCGAAATTTCTCTCTGGTGCTCCTTCACAGGATTTGCAATAATCCCCCAGCAAGGCAATGCAAGCCTTAGTCCATACTCTCTCCTTGACTTACAAACACATGGGTGTCCTCCATAGGACCTAGGAACCTGTGGGAAAGAGAGCTTAACAGGGTCTCACCCAAATATTTATATCCACCTTTTTATGTCCACCTGTTTGACCGGGGGGGTCATACAAATTTATAACCCAGCCTTATTGAATTTTCTTGCACACATACCAGCAGCAGTTAGAAGCAAACAATAAGATTGTAAGCTCTAATGAGCAGGGCCCTCTGATTCCTACTGTATTTAAGTGTATAGTATTTGTACTCTCTACCCTCAAGTTGTAAAGTGCTGCGTAAACTGTTGACGCTACATAAATCCTGTATATAATAATAAAGTAATAACACTGGGCTTAGAGAAGACCATGAGCGTGAAAAACTATCAACTCAGCTAAGGCTGATTACAACTTGGCATAACTAAATATAAAGAATCACTCTTGCTAAGGGCTGGGTGGCTACACATATATTATTAAGAAGTCTATCATACACCGTTTGGTTTGGCCCATATACATGCTAATGCAACTTCTTAATATTATTTAACATACATCCTATCACTTTTTAAACTTATCCTGCCCATCTCCCAAATACTGTCCTTGTCACATCTGCTGGGTCTGGGGTTCATCAATGCTGCTTCCTGAACCTCCCGATCCTCAGCAGAAAGCAATAGACTCCTGCTGCCATGAGTCAAACTGCTGGGAGTAGAATGCAGGGGCATGGCTTACTAGGACTGTGTGTGTCTATAAGTTAGGGAGGGAGCATGCACAGGTGTCTCCTAGCACATGGCTAGCTAAGAGGACGCCCACACAAATGGGAAGTCATGGACAGCAGTCTTGGGACCCTCAGCTACAGGTGGAAAAGAAAATTTCAAAGTCAAAGTAGAGAACTACACACAATATTTAGCATATGTTGATCTCATCTTTTGAAATAAAAAATCAGGGTTTAGCATCACTTTCGTGTATTGACTTAAATGTGTGATTATAACTTCACATATCATAGTGATATGAAATGACTGTCCAGATGTAAAATCTAACACATATCTTGTAATCTTGTAAAAATAGAACACTGGGTTATTTCTTTAGTCCACAGAAGCATCTGTTTCTAATTTGTTTCAAAAATGAGTATTAACTTTTTCAAAGAACAGAAATGTTAAAGAGGTTGTAAACCCCTCTGTGTAAGTTGTATCTATAGGTAAGCCTAGAATAAGGCTTACCTATAGGTACTGTAAATATCTCCTACACATGCGCCGTTTAGGAGATATTTACTGTATACTGCGCCGATGATGTCATCAGCGTATGTGCTGTGAAATAATGGTCCCTGTGCCGTTTTTTCAGGAACGGGTGTGGTGACGTCAGGTGGCTCCGGCCAGTAACAGAGCCGGAGTCCACGGCCCCGGAAGGAAGAGGGGTGAGGATGGATGCAGCCTGCAGCGAGGACAGCACAGGCTTCATTTGCAGGTAAGTGTCACATAATGTGCTAGTATGTGATGCATACTAGCACATTATGCTTTTATCTTGCATGGGGAAAAAAAAGAAGAAAAACCCATCAGGGTTTACTTCCTCTTTAAGTGGTCAGTTCTGTAAAAAGATGTCCATAATAAAAAATGTATGCAAACAATTGATAACGAGCAGGGCCCTCTGATTCCTCCTGTATTGAATTGTATTGTAACTGTACTGTCTACCCCCATGTTGTAAAGCACTGCACAAACTGTTGATGCTATATAAATCCTGTATAGTAATAATAATAAAGTTCATATATTTGGTTATTTATACTGTAGTTATTAAAAAGGATACCTTCAGATGAATGTTGCAGGAAAATCCAGTTGCAGGGGTCCCTGAGGATGATCACTATGCCGCATCCATCTTTGTGTTGGAGACCTGAAGGCAAAATCAGCAATGAAGTTCAAATCTTCCAACGGTTGTCCAACCAGCTTGGAACGTAGCATCTCACCGGAAGAAACTGTGGTATGACACTGAAGAGTTCACTATCTACTCTGACTGTTAGTCCCTAGTGGTTTCTAATCTGTCATGTAATCCGACCTCTAATTACCAGATGAGGCAGTCAGATGCCTAACCTGGCTCTAGCCTATATTGGTTATCAAGCCCTAAGATAAACTAGTTAGAAAATCCCAGACCAGAAAGCACAAGGTTAACTAAAATAACACAAGCCATATATAAACTATTGCAAGAAACATGTTCACCTAGTAATATACTGGAAGGTGACCACTATATGCATACAGTAGCAAAGACTAAGCCAGCGGTTCTCAAGTATTGCCTTGGGGAGATGCAGACTAGAATACTGCAATCACTGAGCAGCAAATTATATCACCTGTGATGCATTTCAGTTATCCTGCAAACCTGGCCTGTTAGTGGGTCCCGAGGACAGGAGTTGAGAACCACTGGACTAAGCTATCTGGCACTGAGCATATGAGATAATAACAATAGGATACTCTGTCACAAAGACTTAGATACATATTCAATAAAGTATGGGCAGCTGCTTTTAAATCTTAAAGTCTTTAACCTGTGTATGCAGGAAGTTTTTATTTGTTGAATGCACCTGTATCCTGCAATTATTGATGACGAATGACATTTTAGGCAAGGGCACCGGGCAACATCATATTGGTGCCTGAAGGGAAAAAATGGGAGGTGGAGGTGGGTGGCTAATCTCTCACCATTCTCCTTATCCCCAAACCAAATTGAATAGACCTTTTGTTATTGATCCCTGGGTAGACTGAGAAGTCTGAAAAAACACAGCCGTGCTCATGAGCGTCTGTGGTGTAAGACTAAGTCTAAGAAAGATTTCAACCAATACAAAACTGCCCTCCAAAAATACAATTCCAGCCTCCTCACTGCCAATTAGACCTATTTTATCACTCTCATTAGAAACTTACCATCCCGTCCCCGTCAACTCCTCTCTACCTTCAACTCTCTACTTTGTCCTCCTCTGCCTCCACCCACCAACTCACTCACTGCCCAAGAGATTGCCAATCACTTCAAACTGAAGTTTGATACAATTTGGGAGGAGATCTCTGCTGTTCAGATACCCTCCACGCTTTACACTTCATGCCCACAGGTTCAATCATTACTTCCCTCTCTCAACCCCACCACTATAGACGAGGTTGCTAAACTAATTGCCAATGTCCATCTCACCACCTGCCCTCTGGATCCTATTCCCTCGCAAATGCTATGTTCACCCTCTGGCTATATTCTACACTCTCACATCTTTAATCTCTCCCTCTCTTCTGGCATCTTTCTCAACTCTCTAAAACATGCACTAGTTAGCTCCATACTTAAAAAGCCCTCCCTGGACCCATCCAGTCTTGACAACTTCCGCCCCATCTCCTTGCTCCCCTTTTTATCCAAACTCCTTGAACGTCTGGTCTACAACCGACTGTGTGACTACCTTGCTGATAATAGCCATCTTGATCCCTGTCAGTCTGGTTTTCGTCCTCAACACTCCACAGAAACTGCTCTCCTAAAACTAACTAACGATCTACTAATGGCCAAACCGATGGACACTTTTCTGTACTCCTACTCCTGGACCTCTCTGCTGCCTTTGATACTATTGACCTCCCCCTCCTCCTCAAAAAACTCCACACCTTTGGTCTCTGTGATTGTACTCTTCGCTGGTTCTCCTCCTACTTATCCAACCGTGTTACTTACAATTCAACTTCCTCCTCTCCTCTTCCTTTCTCTGTTGGGGTCCCCCAAGATTCTGTCCTTAGACCTCTCCTATTCTCAATCTACACCTCCTCCCTGGGTCAGCTGATAGCCTCCCATGGCTTCCAGTACCACCTCTATGCTGATGACACCCAAATCTATTTCTCTACACCTCAGATCACACCCACCGTCTCCTCACATATTACTAATTTACTATTAGATATATCAGCCTGGATGTCACACCACTTCCTCAAACTCAATCTATCCAAAACCAAACTTATAATTTTTCCTCCCATATATGCCCCTTCCCCTGATCTCTCTGTCAAAATTGATGGCACAACTATAAACCCATCCCCGCATACCAAGGTCCTAGTAGTAGTTCTGGACTCTGAACTCTCCTTTAAGTCCCACATCCAATCACTGTCCAAATCTTGTCACCTCAACCTCCGCAACATCTCCAAAATATGCCCCTTTCTAATCAACGGTACAACAAAGCTCTTAATCCACTCCCTGGTCATCTCTCGTCTCGGCTGCTGCAACTCCCTTCTCATTGGCTTACCTCTACATAAGCTATCCCCCCTTTAATTCAACATGAATGCTGCTGCTAGATTTATCCACCTTACCAATTTCTCTGTGTCTGCTACTCCGCTCTGTCAATCCCTCCACTGGCTTCCACTCACCCAACAAATTCAATTCAAAATACTAACAACTACTTACAAAGCCCTCCACAACTCAGCCCCCAGTTACATCACTTGCCTAATCTCTAAATACCAACCTATTCTTTCTCTTCGCTCTTTTCAAGATCTCCTGCTCTCTAGCTCCCTCATCACCTCCTCCCATGCTCGCCTCCAATCCTATGGAATGCCTTACCCCAAACTGTCCAATTATTTTCTACTCTATTAGCTTTTAGACGATCCCTAAAAACCCTTCTCTTCAGAGAGGCCTATCCTACCCTCACCTAACAACTGTATTTTCATTTTCTCCATCAGCTCATCCCCCACAGTTATTACCCTTTGTCCCTCTTGACCCTCCCTTCTAGATTTTAAACTCTAACGGTCAGGGCCCTCTGATTCCTCCTGTATTGATTTGTATTGTATTGATTTGCATTGTAATTGTACTGTCTGTCCAAATGTTGTAAAGAGCTGTGCAAACTGTAGGCGCTATATAAATCCTGTATAATAATAATAATAGACTGGATATTTTGCACAGCTTATGCAAAGTTTTTGTTTATATTATGCTTACATGTCGTGTGTCATTATGGAAGCCCCGAGATCCACTGCACTTTATTATGCAAATATTAACTTTAGTTCTGAAGTCAAAATTAGGTCCAACTCCTCCCAATTCTTGTGCTTCACTTTTAGTTGGCAACTAGGATTGGCATCTTAACTGATTATAATTGAGAGTTGAGAGGGGGCAGGCCAAGCTAAAATTAACTTTCAGAATAAAGATCTTAAAGTTATCCTGTCAGTATTGAGTTCAAATTAAACTAAAGTAAAACAAGATGCTGTACTCTTTCTTTTCCAGCAGCTCGTGTGTTAAAACCACACTGCATTGCTCATCACTGTGCACTGTTTCCAGGTTTGCTAAATACCTGCTTCCCGCTGTGGTTCCTCCTGCCAAGCTTCTACATCACACTCTCAAATTAAACTAAAAATGTACTAAAAAATAACACATAAGAAGCTCAAATTATTTATTGTTATAAACAATGCAGTGTGAAATATTGCAAAGCTCATTAAAATGTGTTTGGCCCATATACTGTACAGGCTAATGCCACTTCCTAATACTATTTACCATATATTCTATTATGTCATATCATATCATATAATTTTAAACCGTGTCAAAAGGTATAGTACAACAAGCTGATTAAACTTAATCTATTGATTTAAATTTGCTCATTATAATTCTACATATATATATGAAATGACTGTCTAGTTGTAAAATCTAACATATATCTTGTAAAAAACCCCAACATACTGGGTGGTTTCTTTAGCCCACAGAGGCATCTGTTTCTAATATGTTTTGCAAATCATCGTTACCTTCCTCAGAGGACAGAAAATGTTAAGTGGTCAGTTCTGTAAAAACATATATATCAATATATATCCAAAATAAGACACGTATTCAAACAATATGTCATAAAGAGAAAAGGGAATTACTTAAGATGTACTGTAGCTAAATATTGGTAACTGCTGTTAACCCAGCAAGCAAGCCCCTATTACTCTAAATCCAGAATGAATTCCGTGGCACCAGCTGTGCAAAATGTAGCATCTGCCCAGGGGTCCATCTGGAAGAGCATGCCCATTTTTTTTTCTGCTACAGTTTAATTTAAGCAGAACTATATTCACCTATTCTCCAGCGCTGTGAGCTCTCCACTGGCCACTGACAGCTTAAGCTTCTGGGTATCTGTCCGCAGACGGTTTAATTGGCCGGGCTGAGATGACATCACTCCTGTGCATGTGCGGGAGTTCAGTCACTTGGCATTGCCAAAATTCTACACTGATCTGTGCATGAGCAGCTCAGTGTACAGTGTGGATAGGCAGGTAAGGGAGCTTTATTGCATAGTATGTCTCTTTTGCATCAGTGCATTCTTCCCTCCTGTAACCTGTTTGCAGCTGACAGCTAGCTAAACCCCACTGTTGGCTAACATCACAGAGCTGTTCCAGGTTATGAAAAGATGGCTGGACTGGCAGCTGGCTCAGGCTCTCAGTGAGCAGCTGAGAACCTGAGCCAGTCGCTCCTGCCCCCTCCTGTCCCGTCCACAGCTCAGCGCATCAGTGAGCACTTGAGGGACAGAGCAGAGAGCTGGTAACTGACAGTCGCAGGCTCTCTGCTCACTGAAGGCTGAGAGCTGAGTGATCAGCAGTCTTTGATTGCTTGATTCTTAGTCTTAGAGTCGGCATTAGACAGATGCAGCAGTGGATCGATGCAACAACCATCTAGGTGAGTATAAATGTTTTTTTTAAAGAAGGCAATACTTTTCTTTTAAAGTTCCACTTTAATGAAAACCCTTTTTTAAACCTACAAAGCATGCCAAGGAGAATGAAAAACTAAGATAACTCTATAGGTACCCAATGATTAAAAATAATATATGGTATGCATTTAGTATTTTGATGTTTATTTTGATATGTTATTCACATTTTTGTAATACATTGATAGGATTTGTTTTACAATGTTTACATTCGCTGGAAGAGACCACCATTTTATGATGGGAAGATGTCATCGATGTATTGCACCTCTGTCATGCAAGTTACACCAGTGGCATGGTCCTCTGGTATAGGGGGCAGGACTGGAGCACATGATGGGGGATATATGGTGAGCAGTTCCTTTTATCCCCTCTGTGTTGTGGGGGATCATTCAAAACCTATATTATACCCCTGTATATGGTGAGTCTTGAGATTACTTTGGGATCAAGGCTTATATTGGGAGTAATGATTTATTAATTTATTTACTAATTATATCTGTTGATTGGTGTTGTTACCCCTTTCAAGCTCTCTTTGGATACAGTGTAATGATTTATGGATTCTCTGTTTAATTTTTTTTCTAACATAATAGAAGACTGGGGTCCATGGGATATTAAGATTCTTAATGGGTAAGCTAGCTACCTGTAATGAAACTGCAAATTACTTCTTAATAATTGTAAGAAATATTAGCTAATCTTTCTATCATGAATTGATATTTACGATATTTGTATCTAACTAGTATAAGCTTCCCTTGAGATTCCCTGCAGCCCTCCAAAGCATATGGGATGTTCATGCACATATGTTAATAATGATTTTGATGAATTGGGTTGATAAATATATTTGATGTATAATGTAAGTTATATTGATCAATAAGTTTCAACATATCATGAGTATCTATATGTGTGTTATAACAAGATGTATTTATATAATTATAGTTACTTACCTACTGCTGACTCCTAAAGAAGTAGACAGTTGGTCTAAGAAACACATATAATTACATTGTTGTGTCTTCCTATCTTATAATCCTACTTGGCAATGTGAAATATTAAATATGATTGAAGCAATACAATATTGTGACCTTTATGAATCTGATACTATATTAGGTGTTGGTGGGTAATAGACAAGAAGGATGAGTCCATAAACAGGTGATGATAGAACACCTTTATCAATCTGCTGTTTTTTTTTAGCAATTTTTGAAATGAAAACAATTTTTCACATAAAAGTTTTTATTTGTGATAATGTCTTTTTATATGGGTGAACGATTCGGTTCAGGTCGAACATTTGCCTGTTCAGCCATTCGCCGAACACCCTGCAATGCACTGATCAATGCACAGACAATTCTGTGCCCTGATTGGGCAAAGCTTTGCCAAACCAGGGAGCAGTGTATGCTGGTTGTTAAGGAATGGGGCATCCTTAACAACCGATGAGTCATCAGCTGTCAATGGGTTTCCCCACTGACAGCTGAACAATAAAAAAACAAAAGTGTAAAAAAAATAAAGGAATAAACAGCGTGAGCCCCCCCAGTCCATACCAGGCCCTTAGGCCAAAAAAAATGGCCTGGGGCCCCCCCCAAAATCCATACCAGACCCCTATCCCGGCATGCAGCCTGGCAGGCTAGGAACCATACCAGGCCACATGCCCTTAACATGGGGGGGGTGCTCTGCTCCCCAACCCCAAAGAACCCCAAAGTACAAGGGCCTCTTCCCGACAGCCCTGAACTGTGGTTGTCGGGCTTTGTGGGCGGGGGGCTTATCAGAATCTGGAAGACCCCTAGGTCCCCAGATTCCGCCCCCCCCATGTGGATGAGTATTGGGTACACAGTACCCCTACCCATTCACCAAAAAAGTGGCAAAAAGTAATAAACACAAGAGACAGTTTTTGGCAAATCCTTTATTAAAAAATAAAAAAGTGTCCCTCAATGTAAATTTATCGTCAATCATGCCACCTGCCGAACCGAAAAATAAAAAAAAATAAAAAATGCTCCTGCCTCCTGGGAGGTCTCCTGGCAAATGCCTCCTCTCCACTTTGACATTTCTTATATAGGTAAGGGGGGGGGGCACCTAGCTGCATCACCCCGTTGCCCCACCTTCATGTGACGTCACATGCCCAGCATGCATTAGTCCATGATGTTAGAAGGGGCAGTGCCACCGGGTGACGTAGGTACGTGGCTCCGGTATGGTTCAGGAGGGGAGGGTACTCGCACCCCCCCCTATCCTGATCTGCCAGGCTGCATGCCCAGATAAGGTGCAAAAGTGTGTAAATAAATTAATGAATTAATTAATATAAATGGATTAAATGTATATAAATAAATTATATGATGTATCAAATAAATTGTTTGTACGTGCAGTACCTTAAATTAATAATCAATAACCAATTTGTGCCAATATAGCATATTATTAAACAAGAAAAATTGTGATAGCGTCTTTTAACATTTGATCAGTTAATTCCTAGAGATATAATATAAAAATCAGAAATAGTCCATAAAGTCCATTTTCATTCAAGATCCAATCACCAATGTGTTTATGCACCCTAAGAGTCCTAATCTTTATGCACAGATGCTGCACCTCAGCTCTGCGCCTTCCTTACAGCTTCCTAGCTGTTCTTCTGTCCCTCATGGACTCTCAGGCTTGGGCCTTCCTTTGTTCTGACCTGGACACCATGGTGCACACATGCACACTGGACTCCCTTACAGATACTGATCCCCTTCGGGCTCTGAGCTCTATGTCTGGCTCTCACATGAGTGCAGCACACACCAGAGCCATCATTGATTGCTACCCAGAAAACCTGATGTAAACCACAATTTTACACAGTGGCAGGGGGTCACCCTGCTACATACTCCCCCTCCCTGTTTTGAACCGGAGGGAGGAACACATAAACCTGTCACTGTGGTTGGGACACCTCTGTGGCAGCTGCGTAGGCCCAACTCTTTTTCTGGGTATGTTTCAAAAAGCACTTTACCTTGGCACCTCTGTGCCAGCTATCAGCAGCAGGAGTCCTAAACTGTCCAACCTTCTTTATAAAAGAATACTCCACCCACATCTTTTTCCGGTGTGCTTCTGCCTGAACTGTGGGATCCCACTGGTCTCTCTACTAACTTTCTTTCTACCTGATTCAACCTTAACCCTAACTGTCTGTCTTTCAGGTTTGCTAACACATGTGTGGTTGGTTACCCTTGGCAACCAAACCATCTGAGATTAACACCACATTCCACCATGAATTACACACATCAATACCAATGTCATCAGGAACTCTTGTCTCATTGTTTGTTAGGACAGAGTCTGAGGATGGACCACGTACAGGCAAGCAATTACTCCCTATGAGACTTTTCCAAAGTTTCACATAGCCCCCTGTTGTCAACATTCAATAAGTTGCTGTTCTATCAACCAACCTTTTTCAACACATTTTTGTACACAAGGCTTTTTAACCATTTTTGTGTCCATTGGTACTTCAACCAATACCTCTGGCCTGTCCAACCATGCTCTAGAATGCTTCTCATACACAAGATTAGTAAGAAGAAGCTCAGCACCCTGTAAAACAACTTTCAATACAGGTTTACGAACTTCCCCATAACAGTTACCAACACTGTTATTATTTCTTGTCATTTCTGATTACTCTAGCAGTTCACCTGAGTGCCTTCTGCACATAACAGCTGCTGGAAGCAGTCTCGCAGAGAACCGTAAGACCACTTGACCAGCATTGTAGTAACCAATACCAATTTTGACCAAATTGCTTAACAATGTACCACCTGCCTGACTGATTTATACTATGCAGTACCAGACCGCCCATCTGCGGTGGATACACACAGGTGCGCAGCAAAAGGGTTTTCACCAATTCCAACATTTCCAAAAATATCTGTTATTTCTAAACACCCCACATCTAAACACAGAACTTTAGGGACTCTTCCCTTACTAGAGACATGGAGGGACTTATTCGCTAAGGCTCGAGAGGTTGAGACACTTAAAGAGACCTCCACCTCAGAGGTAATTGACACAACTTGTGGTTCCCCTTGAGCACTGCTAAATGCATGTGTCATACTCATAGGTGTGTGCAGCCTATTGCATTAGGGTGTACACCACAAAGCGCAAACAAACATGAGTGTGTGTGTGTGTATATGAAGGGCAGAGGGAGGTGTCAGTAGGACAGAGATAGGTGTCAGTGGTTTATTTTTATTTTATTTTATTTGTTTTTTACAATTTAGTTTTTTTTATTATTTTTTACAATATTATATATTTTTGTTTTTACAATTTATTTTAGGAGCCCTGTTGGGGGGCTTTGATGAAATATCAGGGGTCTAAACAAACCCCTGATGTCTCACTTTTGAGACAGAGAAAGGGACTAAGGACAGAGATTCCCCAGTCCCTTCTCTGCAGCCAGGTAGCAGGGAGAAACTGCACAGTACATGGTGATTAGGGTGTGCCCCGGCACACCTGCCACCTTATGTGCGCACGCCTATGGTAATACTCATCCTCTCCTTTTCAGCAACACTGAGCATTTCCAAGTCATTATCAAGTACACTGTCATTCTGACACTCAACATTACTCATCTGTTGGGCTGTGGACAAAACCTCTGCAATGTATGCACCCTTATCCGATCCTTCTGACTGGAGGGGGTTAACTTCTGCAACAGCCAACGCACCTGCGGCTACAGGCTGTTTTGCCATCTCTTCATTTTCCACAGCAGTAATAGTGTCCACCTTACTATTACTTATTGAAATTTATTTCCATCACACTTATACCTTTATGGCCAGACTATTCCAGTCTTTCCTGGCTGTGCTCCCATCACCAGCACTCCGTAGCACTGCTCCATTTGCCCAAGGAGACACAGACAGCCAGAATGGCTCATCACCATTTGAAACACTACACTTGTCAATTATACACTTCTCAGCATCATCATTATCATCATCATCATCATCATCAACATTGTCAGAAATACATCCCTGACTTTCACAAGCTGTCTTAGCTCATTACCAGCTTGAGCCTGTGGGATAATTAGTACATCACTTTTACCTCATGTGAAACACACTCACCCATCGGGGCGGTTACACAGTTGTTCTGGGAAACCTTAAGCTCCTGTAAAGTCTCAGGGCATCTCTGTTGCACCTGCCACGGTTGCTAGGGGCAATGACACACATCTCTCAGTGGTCACCCCTGTCATAGCCGGTTGCAATACCACATTTTCACCACCATGCACTGACGGCTCTTCATTATCTTCATAAGGCCCCGATGTTTCAGCCTCAGCAGGCTGCATTAACCCATTATTTAACTCAGCATTTTTAATCTCATTAGTAAACAACACATTTTATTCATTTTTACCACTTGTCTTCCTGCTACACATTACACTGCCTGAAGAAGGAGGTTCTCGCCATCACTGTAAATTGCAAAAACTTAACATTCAGCCTCCTGGCTCTCTTGTGGCAGCTTTACTGCTCCACGTACCTCTTCAGGGTCTCTACTGAACTTTAGTACCTTTTTGGTCCTCTTGACCATGAAACACATGCCAATGTTTATGCACAGAAGCTGCACCTCAGCTCAGCATTTTCCTTAGAGCTTCCTAGCTGCTCTCATGGACTCTCTCTGAGGCTTGGGCCTTCCTCTGTCCCGACCTAGACACCAGGGTGCACACATGCACCATCATCTCCCTCCTTTTCAAGAGGATAGGATTCTGAGCTCTATTGCAGACTCTCATATGAATGCAGCACACACCTGAGCCATTAGTGTGCTTACTACCCAGAAAACCTGGCGTAAATCAAAACTTTACACAGTGGCACAGAGTCACAGTGCTACGATACACAGTATCTCACAACAGTGAGTACACCCCTCACATTTTTGTAAATATTTTATTATATCTTTTCATGTGACAACACTGAAGAAATGACACTTTGCAACAATGTAAAGTAGTGTACAGTTTGTATAACAGTGTAAATTTGCTTTCAACTCTAAATAACTCAACACACAGCCATTAATGTCTAAACTGATGGCAACAAATGTGAGTACACCCCTAAGTGAAAATGTCCAAATTGGGCCCAAAGTGTCAATATTTTGTGTGGCCACCATTATTATCCAACACTTAGAGTTGCCACCTCATCCCTTTAACACTGAACACATACTAATTACACAGGTTCAGGGGCTGATTAAGGTGGTAATTAAACTCACTTGGTGCCTTATCTGCATTAAATTAGCCTCAGAACCTGTGTAATTCATATGTGTTCAGATTTAAAGGGATGAGGTGGCAACCCTACTAGCACTGCCTTAACCCTCTTGAACACGAGTTCACCAGAGTTTCAGAGGTTGCCACTGGAGTTCTCTTCCACTCCTCCATGATGACATCACGGAGCTGGTGGATGTTAGAGACCTTACGCTCCTCCACCTTCCGTTTGAGGATGCCCCACAGATGCTCAATAGGGTTTAGGTCTGGAGACATGCTTGGCCAGTCCTTCTTTGCATCAGCTTCTTTAGGAAAGAAGTGGTCATCTTGGAGGTGTGTTTGGGGTCGTTATCATGTTGGAATATGGCCCTGCGGCCCAGTCTCCCAAGGGAGGGGATCATGCTCTGCTTCAGTATGTCACAGTACATGTTGGCATTCATGGTTCCCTCAATGAACTGTAGCTCCTCAGTGCCGGCAGCACTCATGCAGCCCCAGACCATGACACTCCCACCACCATGCTTGACTGTAGGCAAGACACCCTTGTCTTTGTACTCCTCACCTGGTTGCCGCCACACACGCTTGACACCATCTGAACCAAATTAGTTTATCTTGGTCTCATCAGACCACAGGACATGGTTCCAGTAATCCATGTCCTTAGTCTGCTTGTCTTCAGCAAACTGTTTGCAGGCTTTTTTGTGCATCATCTTTAGAAGAGGCTTTCCTCTGTGACGACAGCTATGCAGACCATAATGATGCAGTGTGAGGCGTATGGTCTGAACACTGACAGGCTGACCCCCCCACCCTTTTAACCTCTGCAGAAATTCTGGCAGCACTCATACGTCTATTTCCCAAAGACAACCTCTGGATATCATGCTGAGCACGTGCACTCAACTTCTTTGGTCGACCATGGTGAGGCCTGTTCTGAGTGGAACCTGTCACGTTAAACCACTGTATGGTCTTGGCCATCGTGCTGCAGCTCAGTTTCAGGGTCTTGGCAATCTTCTTATAGTCTAGGCCATCTTTTAGTAGAGCAACAATTATTTTTTTCAGATCCTCAGAGTTCTTTGCCATGAGGTGCCATGTGGTGAGCGTCCAGTGACCAGTATGAGAGAGTGAGAGCGATAACACCAAATTTAACACACCTGCTCCCCATTCTCACCTGAGACATTGTAACACTAACAAATCTTAACTGAGCCTAATTTGGATGTTTTCCCTTAGGGATGTACTCACTTTTGTTGCCAGCGGTTTAGACATTAATGGCTGTGTGTTGAGTTATTTTGAGAGGACAGCAAATTTACAATGTTATACAAGCTGTACACTCACTACTTTACAATTACAGATTTGGCGACCGTTGTTTTCACTCATGTAGGGATTCCCTTTTGTAGGTTTAATCCGAGTCAATTCTAAACAATCACAATGTTACAGAGTCCACTCTTACCCCTCGTCCACACAATTTAAACCACAATAGCGAGAGTGAGAGAGTATGACCAGTGACCTGCGAGTGGTGTACCGTGGAGTACCGTTTCTTGAGACTCCTAGACTTTTTTTATTAACAACGAGATGATTTTCTACCGGATCTGATATTCTTCTAACGGTTCTGGGACTTTGACTCGACGTCGTGCTACCGGTTCTGGTATGTCACCAAATTGCACTGTCCAAGGTGAGTCTTGTCCGGA
>BLSH010544798.1:610267-626849 GCA_018402905.1 Glandirana rugosa | reverse complement strand
GAGCAACAATTCTTTTTTTCAGATCCTCAGGGAGTTCTTTGCCATGAGGTGCCATGTTGAACTTCCAGTGACCAGTATGAGAGAGAGAGAGCGATAACACCAAATTTAACACACCTGCTCCCCAATCTCACCTGAGACCTTGTAACACTAACGAGTCACATGACACTGGGTAGGGGAAATGGCTAATTGGGACCTAGTTGGACATTTTCACCTAGGGGTGTACTCTCTTTTGTTGCCAGTGGTTTAGACATTAATGGCTGTGTGTTGAGTTATTTTGAGGGGACAGCAAATTTACACTGTTATACAAGCTGTACACTCACTACTTTACATTGTAGCAAAGTGTCATTTCTTCAGTGTGGTCACATGAAAAGATATAATAAAATATTTACAAAAATGTGAGGGGTGTACTCACTTTTGTGAGATACTGTATATCGTAGCACTGTGACTCTGTGCCACTGTTTAAAGTTTTGATTTACGCCAGGTTTTCTGGGTAGCAAGAACAATAATGGCTCAGGTGTGTGCTGCATGCATATGAGAGTCTGCAATAGAGCTCAGAATCCTATCCTCTTGAAGGGGAGGGAGATGAGAGTGCTCATATATATTGTGCTGTATATATATTTTTTTCATCTATGTATTTAGCTGTTTGCCTGGTGTTAAACTTCAAAATGATCTACTCTACTAAACTAAAGCAAGCTAGATGAATATTTAGTATGTGTTTTATTTGCCCTATCAAGCCCTTGTGATTTAACTTCTACACGGCTCTGGTCTACAATTCCTATTCCGTTTTTGCATTCTATTTGTGTAAAATAAATAAGTTAAAGTAATGAACAAAACAATAAAACAAACAAAAAAGTTCCTGACAATTTCTGCAAGTGAACATCTTCTATAGTATCTTGGGTTTTTATGTTGTTTCATCATACCATCCTCTACAGCTGTAGTTAATTCATATTTCCTCCAAAAAAAGTAAGGTCTGCAATGTTTTATATTTCTGCATTTTTAATAAGAAGAAAAATAATACAACTGTCATTGTTTCTAGTTAAGCATTATTCGGTTACATTCTGCAGCAGCAACATGTTTTCTATTATTAATGACACATATTGTAATACTAACAGCACATTTATCATACTGTTTTCATAAGTTTTTTTGTCCCAATTAAAGTTATTAGCAACTTCCGACAGAAACAGTCACAACAGAAAAAATATGAGCACAGACAATTGTGTCCAAGGATGCACATAAGTGGGGTAGGGGGCGGCAAATGCAGCCAAGCTCAGAAGCTGGCTCTCTAGGACCACCAAGGCCAATGCTCTGGGTTCACCAATCTGTTTCTGCTGACTCCTCTGAATTGCCACTTTATGACCATCAAAGTATATTGCAACCCAGTGGCGGCCAGTGGTATTTTTTGTTTTTGGGGGGGGGGGGCGGCAAACAGTGCACACCCGCCCCCCACACCCCCCCAGTTGGTTGGTCACCCGCAACACACCTCGGGCTGTGCTTCCCTACGGGCGTCAGGCAGCCTGCTTCTCCTGCATCTCCTCCCTCTTCCTCGCTCAGCCAATAGGGTAGCTTCTCCTTTCCACCAATCAGGAAACGGGTCTCAGGACCTGCTTCCTGATTGGTTGGGAGGCAGAATCAGTGTGACAATAGCCAATATTCATTCTCTATTGTCACACAACTGGGTATGCTTTGGGTGCAGTGCTCTGTGCCCTGAGCCCGCCCTTTTTTGAAGCCTATTAGAGCCTCTGGTTCTAATTGCGTACTTCAAAAAAAAAAACTCCCCCCATTGGAATCCATCCATCCGGCACTCTGCATGTAGATTGGGGTGTGGACGCATGGATAGGGGGCGATGCCACTGCTAGAACCCTAACTTTTAATTTGCTAAACCACTATGTATCATAAACAATTGCCACCCTTTAAATATGGGTTTCATAGTTTTTTCTTGCTATTTTGCATCTCAGCACTGCTAATTTCCTAATAAATTTCCGTCCGGTGCGCTGCATGTAGATCAGGGGGGTGGACGCATGGATATGGGGCGGCATCCATGCACCCCCTATGGATGGGCCGCCACTGTTGGAACCTTACATTTTAGTTTGCTAAACCACTGTGTATCAAAAATTATTGCGACTTTGCAAATATGGGTTTCACAGTTTTTTTTATGCTAATTTCCTCCAACCCCTTTCAGATGCGTCATGTCTACATGAACTTGAGCCAGCTTTGCCTGCATACCATTGCTCTGGATCAGCTTGCTTATGGTGATCACATGGTGGCAGGGGGGTCAGGTGTAGAAGGGGGCATGTTCATCACCATGTACAGATACAGGTGAACAAACTCTTGGGTACTAAAGTGGCTGGGAGTTAGTGTACTTGCCGGTGTTGCTGCCTTTGTAATGGTTATGGCATAGACAGGGTTAAAGTATATATGAAATTTCAAGGTAGTTCCCTCACCTTTCTGCCAACAAACTCACTCCCCCTTGCCTCCCCCCCTCCTTTTGGTATTTTTTTTCTTCTCCTTTTCCCTCCCCCTCTCCAGATTAAAAGCCATGTATCGATTTGCTTCCTATTTTCCCCACCTCCTACCTCCCTGGGACCACGTAGTCCTTGATTTCGGAGGATCCTCCCAGATCTATTTACACACTACACAAGACTAGTTTCAATACCTCACAATACCTCACATATGTCTTTCAAGTGGTACATGTATGCTATGGGGGGTGGGGCAAAACATGTTTGGGGCGTGGCCTGGATGAATTAGGCTGAGGCTGCTTTTACTTGCTAAACGCTCAGGCGGGCGAGGTGTGCAGTGGCTGGGCTATCTCTTCCAATTTCTACAGTGAGGCTAAACGGAGTCACGTTTTTGTTATCAACTTTATCTATCCTGAAGTACACAGATTTTGTTCATTGTATGTATTTGATTAAACCCAAAAATAAATAAAGAATGTTAACTGAAAGTATTTATGAAATTTTAGTGATGGGGTTTAGATCATCTTTCAAGTATAACTAAAGGCAACACTTTTAGATAGAGAGCTTCACCCCCCCCCCCATTTGTCCTGTTTACCGCTATTATTGAAAGTGAAAGTAAAAGAAAATCTTACATTTTGGGTTGTCCTCAAAACTGGAATAGAGGGGAAATCTTCCAATGGGGACACTAGTTCTGGTGACCAGGGGGTCCCCAAGGAATTCCATTAATTTGCAGAGATTTCCTCTCGCTTTCTGTTTGGCTATGGGACAGGAAGTGAAGGGAAATCTCCCCAATGGGACATAGATGACAGAAAATAATGCAATGGTTTATAATCCTCCCTTACGCTTAAATTCGTATATAAAAAGAGTAGCACTACAAAGATATATATACAACACTCATGACAGTGATCATTACAACAATCGAGAAAAATGTATATATAAAGGCCCAATTCCATGATGAATTCCACTATTAAAGTGTCCAGTGCTTATAGTGACTTCAAAAGTGAAACATCAAATTAAAGAGTCTGGTGCATATGGCAAACTTCCAGTAGTAACCGTGCCAAACAGAATTCACTGGGATGTGTGAACATCCACCACCACAGATAATATTGTGCTTACCAGAAGACAATATAAATATAGCCTGTATAATTCCAATCTAGATGTCCTCCCACAAATATACAGGTTAAATCCCAGTCTTAGTCCGTAGGGTTCAATATTGAGTTGGCCCACCCTTTACAGCTAAAAATGCTTAAACTCTTATGGCAAGGCTGCCCACATGGTTTAGAGTGTGTCTATGGGCATGTTAGACCATTTTCCACAAGTGCATTTGTGAGGTCAGGCACTGATGTTGGACAAGAAGGCCTGGCTCACAGTCTCTGCTCTAATTCATCCCAAAGGTGTGCTATCGGGTTGAGGTACAGGCCAGTCAAGTTCCTCCACCCCAAACTCTTGCTATATGCACTGGTCCAAATCATTTGGTGGAGGGGGGATTATGGTGTGGGGTTGTTTCTCAGGGGTTGGGCTTGGCTCCTTAGCTTCAGTGAAGGGAACTCTTAAGGCGTCAGCATACCAAGACATTTTAGACAATTTCATGCTCCCAACTTTGTGGGAACAGTTTGTGGATGGCCCCTTCCTGTTCCAACATGACTGCGCACCAGTGCTTAAAGCAAGGTCCTTAAAGACATGGATCAGCGATAGAACACCTTTGGAATAGATTAAAGCATACCAATACTTTTGGCAATATAGTGTATATATTTTTATAGTGAACATTTCTAATACAAAGCAAGCATGTGACGGTAACTTGGTAACTATACATTGTACGTTAGCTCCAACTCACAGTGTAACTACTCATTACCTCACCCAGTCTAGGGGACATGGTACAAAACTTGCTGTTTCCAGAACAAAGTTTAGCATGGCTTAATTCAGTCACTTCACAGCTTTGGTAACATTGTAATTTGCCAGTAATCCTTTTAATATGCAAGCATCATAATTGATCTTGCTAGTTTATTTAACTTAGGGTTACAACAATACAGTTAGGAATGAAAATGATGTCTAAGAAGACTGTGAAGATAAAGAATTAAATCTCTTTTCCATTACGTTAGCTTGTAACATAAATTATATGTTTAACAGACATTCATGGGGTGGGGGGGGGTGGTATTTTAATATTATTGTTTTTTTTTTTTTATTGAACATTGCTGACCTATTGCCAGATGTTTAATTGTGACAATACCCCCTAATTATACTGCAAGTGGTGACTCAATAATTCTAAAAGTTTCCACTTAGCTAAACCATGTATTTCTATGCATGATTTCATCATACCAACGTGATGATTTTGTAGCTGTTTAGAATAATAATATGTACTGATACCATGAGTAAAGCGCTGGAGTTTCAGATGTGTTTGGCAAACTATACAGGGATGATTCTGGATTTAGAGATGTTTCAGAGGCAAGCTTAGGAAATACAAATATACCCATATGTTTACTGATTTTACACCTGATGAAGATTCACACAAAAAGGTATATAAAAAATGGGGAGCATTGATCATCTACAAGTGTTTTAGGGCTATAAATATCTCACATCACAACAACAAATTATTGGATAGATTGCTTGTTCTAAGAATGTTTAAGATTGAAAGCTAAAGCTTGATTGGCTCTTGTCAGCAACAGGTCAACATTTACTTTAGTTTTTATTAAAGCGAAGTTCCACCCAAAAGGGGAAGCTCTGCTTGCCTGTCTTCTCCGACCCCCCCTCCACTGCCATATTTGGCACCGTTTGGGGGGTGAGCAAGCATCTGATTTTGACCGGTACCCACTTCCACTTCTGGCTTAGTTCGCCACGGCAAACTGAGCCAAAAGTTCGGCCCTCCCTCCTTCTCCCACAGCCTACCCATTGACAAAGCCCAGTGAGCTTCAGGCATGCGCAGTAGGGGAACAGCTGTGAAGCCACAAGGCAAGATAGCGGTGCCAGCACCCGATAGTCAATTGAAAAATGGGTTCAGGTGAAGACACCGCTGGACTTCTGGACAGGTAAGTGCCCTAATATTAAAAGTCAGCAGCTACAGTATTTGTAGCTGTTGACTTATTTTTTTCTGAAGGAGCCTGGAGTTCCTCTTTATTCAGCCCTTATCTTAGAAGAAAAGAAAATATTTTAGTTGGATAGTTTAGTTTCCTGGGTGCAAGGTGCTGAAATATGTAGATTTCTATAATTTGGAGTGATTTAAGCAGAATAATACAATAGGTAGACCAAATACAATAGGGCTTAGTTAACAAGTACCCAGAGATATAAGCATACATACAAAAATAAAAAAAGGACAAGGCAGAGGAGCTTATTGTAATTGTAAACGTCTTTTAGTTTTGGATAGATTGGAGAGGGATTATAATACCTGTTAGGTTTGTATTGCTACCTCTGCCCTGATAGAGAGATTCACCATCTCTATTTGTCCTGTTTACCATTATCATTTTAAGTGAAAGTAAAAGAAAAGCCCAAATCTCTTGGTTGTCCCCAGAAAAATAGGAAATCTTCCAATGTTGACACTAGTTCTCGGGGGACCCAATGGATTCCCATAATTTCATCTCAGTTCAGTTTTGGCCATAGGACCAGAAGTGAAGGGAAATCTTGGCCATTGGGACACAGATGGCAAAAATCTCTTGGTTGTCCCCAGAAAAATAGAGAGGAAATCTTCCAATGGGGACACTAGTTCTCGGGGAACCCAAAGGATTCCCATAATTTCATCTCACTTCATTTTTGGCCATAGGACCAGAAGTGAAGGGAAATCTCGGCCATTGGGACACAGATGGCAAAAAAAAAAAAACTGACAGGGGTTTATAACCCTCCCTTACTCTATCCAATAAAAAAAATGTTTTGCCTATACAGGTATTCCCTGAGTAAAGTACATCCAACTTACATGCAACTCATACTTACAAACAGAGGGAGACAACAGGAAATCTACCCCTAGGAAGGGAAATGCACTCCTATAAGAGTTATCATGGGAAAAATGTGTCTCCACTGAAGCTTTATCACTAATCCTTGTTTCCACAACAACCCATAATTTCCAAAATCCAAATGTCATAGGGACAGAAAGTCGGGTGAAATCTTCTGAACATGGACATAGACAGCAAAATAAATGTTACGGGGTGTCAACCCTTCCCTATGCTGTCCAAAAAACCTAAAAATTATTTTTTGGCCTGGAGTTACAATAAAATACAATTAATTACAATTAAATATGTACAGTACCTGTTCTAACTTACATACAAATTCAAATTCAGGAAAAACCTTCAGAACCTATCTTGTTTGTAACCCGGGGACTGCCTGTAGTTCTACTTATAAAATAAGAGATTAAAATGGATGCCTTTAAAGACCAAGCAGATCCTCACCAGTTTAACAATTTTCCTCCTGCAGATCCCCCACCCGGTCACTTGTTCTTTTTGCCTTTAAAAGTCCACAAATTCACTTAGGAGGTTGTGTTTGTTGTTTTAGTTAACCACAGCCAGGTTTTTCCCCACCAGTTTTACTCTGTGATCAGTAGACCATGCAGGCCCGTTTTTCTGAGCACTCATAACTGCATAAGCACTTGCCAAGGCTTTGTGGGACTTGATGTCACATACAATCAAGGCAGTGCCTACATAGCCTGTAAAACATCTTATGAAAAACCTAGGAAGACCTTTACGAGAAAAAGAAGAGCTTTGCAAAAGCCAAATATGGAGTTTTCCTTAAAATGTGAAATTTATATATATGAAAAGCCTACTGCAAACAATTCATGACAGCATGGAAATATTCCCATGAGCAGGTAAGATAATAAAAATATTAATTCCACAGTCAAATTAACAGTTTGTTTTCTCCATTCCAAGAATCTTCACTCTTTGAACTGAAGTCTCTCAAACATGATGGACCAGCGGTTCAGGTGAATATGAAAGACATCACAGCTTCAGATTTGATGACTTTTCCACCCCCAGAGGAATATTTAGTAGAAAATAAATGGACCATTTATCCTGGCTGCTAGTTTGTATTGCGAAAGAGCAACCAACCCTGCAGATCAGCATAGAGGTGCTGTGAGCGATTCTGTTAGCTTTTGAGTGCAACACCCTTCAGCAATTCATTGGAGCCATGTGAAGGGAGAGTGTTTGACTCTATCAGTAAACAGCATACAAGAAACGTCTGTTTATCAGTGATGACCAGATGATATAAAATGTTTATTCAGAAATAATGTTGCTTTATTTTCACAGCCAAGCAACCTTTGAATCAACACAAATTCTTATGGGTAAGGGATTTTACTGCACTTGTACACTGGGAACTCTGATTTGCCGTCACAGTGCTCATACAGAGCTAGTGAGTGACTTCAGCAATCTTACGGTTCCACCTTTGATGAAAAATTTGTATTTAATGTTAGATTCGGTTTACAATCAAAGTGCACATTTGAGGTGAAGAGATTCCTGCAGCATTTCTTGATAGAGGCCATCTGTTTATAGATAATTTTTTCCTGGCTCCAGGCACTAAGCTTTAAATACTTCTCTGTCTGTACTTGCTATCTAAACCTTTAAACCATAAAGCTCTTTTTCAGTTTAAGAACAGGTTTCCATATTCTGCTATAAAACATACACACACACATACACATTGGAAAATGTGTTGACCTAAATCATTTGGGTTTACATCCAAAAATGCCAGACAAAATTAACTATTTTAATAAGACATTTAAAAGTAAGCACAGTAATTTAAATAAACAAAATCCACATATATAGGTAAAGCGAAGGAAATCATGCAAGAGAAAACATAAAGTATACTGTTAACTAACACGTCTTGTTGGTAAGTGCCTTCTTTGGTTGTGAAATCAGGCACAAGAAGTGTAAAGACGAAAGAAGATTTGGGGTCACTTGCGAACACGGGAAATTGCTGAGGTCCAGTTGAGTTTCTTGTGCTTGCAAGCAATTGTCCTCAATGTGTTTAAAATAAAATTAAAATGCTGAAAGAAAGATTTTGGGGTTGATTTGCTAAAGCTGGAGAGTGTAAAATCTGGTGCATCTTTGCATAGAAATCAATCAGCTTCCAGATTTTTCTGTCCAAGTTTAATTGAAAAAGCTGATTGGATACCATGCACAACTGCACCAGATTTTGCACTCTCCAGTTTTAGTAAATCAACCCCATTGCCTGTATATGTATCAATCATGGCATTCAAAATTGGTGCGCAGGCACACCCCTATCGCCCAGTGCGCCCCGCGGGGTTGATTTACTAAAACTGGAGAGTGCAAAATCTGGTGCAGATGTGCATGGTATCCAAGCAGCTTGTTCAATTAAACTTGGACTAAAAAAATCTGGAAGCTGATTGGTTTCTATGCAAAGATGCACCAGATTTTACACTCTGCCTGGGCCCATGTCATTTACCTTCTGCTTTCTTTTCTGAATGGGCACAGTGGGTGATTGGTACAGATCACTCACTGTGTTCATTTATGCCTGAAGCCTAGTAAACTGTGTTTATTAGGCTTCAGTTTGCGATTGAACAGGAAGCCACTCAGTACAAAGCATTCCCCATTCATTCACTCTGTCCAGTGCAGCTGATGGTGCAGAGAAAGGGGCTGGAGAATCTTTGTCCTCAACCTCTTCTCTGTCGCAAATGTGAGACATCAGGGGTCTGTTTAGACCTCTGATATTTCACCAAAGCCCCCAGTGGGGTTCATAAAAGAATTGTAATTAAAAAATACTGACAAAAAACAACAAAAAAAAAACTACTGACACCGTCCACTGTACTACTGACACTGTCCATGTTTTATTACATTTTAAAATAATTGTTTACATTTATAAGTGTGTATCTGTATACTGTATGTGTATATATATATATATATATATATATATATATACATACACATGCACTCGTGCTTTTTGAGCTTTGGGGTGCACACCCTAATGGTATAGTCTGTGCGCAAAGTCAAATGGAGAAGGGCGTTGCACTCCTTTATGTCTAGCCTACTTCTTGGCCACTTTCCTAGAGAAGGTGTTGGAAGGATAAATCATTAATTTATATCTAACAAGGTGAACACAATAGCAGAAACACAATAAGAAAAAAGTTAAGTTTAACTCCATGTATGGATTTTATTGCATAGTTACATTCAACGCTGTATCTTGGCCTAGGCCTACAAGGCCCAGGCCTAGGGCGGCACTTTGCAGGGGGGCAGCACGAAAAGAGTCCCCGCCGGCTTGCGCTACACTTAGTGTAGCGCCAGTCCTATAAGGCGGACTGGCCCGGGAGGCAAATCGGTCTAGCACCCCCATAAAGCGGCTTGGCAGGGCCGCCATCAGGGGGAGCAACCCATACATATGTAGAGGACCCGGGCGGCGGACCCCAACTAATGAGTTGTTGTTCTGCCCCATAGCCAAACAGGAAGTGTGAGGAAATCTCTGCAAATAAAGGGAATCCAATGCCCCCCTCGCCCCATCAAAGCCCTCAAAACTAGTGTCCCCACTGGAAAATTTCAAAGTGGGTCAGGAAACAGGAAGGGGTGGCTCATATTTAAATTGGGGGGGGGGTGGCTCATATTTAAATTAGGGGGGTGGGTGGCTCATATTTAAATTAGGGGGGTGGGTGGCTCATATTTAAATTAGGGGGGTGTGTGGCTCATATTTAAATTAGGGGGCTACACTAGTTTAGTCAGGCCTAGGGCAGCACAAAACCTAAATACACTGCTGGTTACATTGGTATATCTCAGATCAATGTAAGTATACATATGACATATTTGTGGGACTGCTGTGGCAGTGGATAATATCTGTAGTATTTGCTGTTTCTACAGTGATCGCTGCGGTCTTCTGGGCCCTGTGTCAGTTGGCCTGCTGCATACACTGCTAACTACAGAGATTGCTCACTTGGCATGGGTGCCATTCACAGAATGCTATTTTTCTCAATAAATGCAAAGCGTACTCTGAGTTGGAGAGGCTGGGAGATGACATCACAATCTCCACCTCATCCAATGAGAGACTGCTCTGTGAATAGCACCCATGCAAAGTGAGCAGAATCCTCAGGGCACTAAATGCAGCCAGAAAAATACTGTTCATAAATAGGGAGTTGCTGCTTTCACCTAAAAAAGTAAAGATGTGAGGCTAATACTGTACTGTTTTAGGCGGGATAGCTGTAAGGAATTTTGTAACCATCAGGAGAAATTACAAGCACATTGCACCTGGTAAACCACCAGAAACAACCTCATTTTTGTCTCTTCCAAAAAGCAACATTTTGTTAAAATCTTTAATTTTTTTCTGAAATTTTGGGACAGTAAAAGATCTTGATTCCCTATTCATAGACTCACTTATCTAAAGGTTCCTGTATCACTGCTTTTTCATATTTAAATTTTTTTTAAGCTTAAGAAAGTATTGTGATAGACATACCTAGGCAATGTCATATTTTATAGTCTGTGAAGAGTTTCAAAGATATTTACATTTTAGTGAAGAATTCCCTTTATCTAAATGTAACTCTAAGGCACTTTTCCCCGGAGATCTTTAAAGACACCTAGATCTCAGAGGTGAAACCGTGAGAACAAAAGTAATAGCATATTATTATATCTTTCTGGTTTCATAGCTTGTGGAAAATGTATGTGGAATTTATTAATGTATTTATTATCAGCCTTTGCTGCTTATTGCATAGACAAAATATCAATTGGCCCATACAGAAAAACACTTCTATGTCTTTTTCCTGTCCTGATTTATTGAGCTATTTCAGCTTTCTATTTTTCTGTAGTTTGCCCACATCTACTGGTGGCTTAGGGCCACTACAACTTGTTTACTAATGTCCTCCCCTCCTGTCTAGTGTTGGTTAGTTCAGTCCTATCTTGACCCTCTCTGTTTGTTCATATTTCCTCAGTCAGTGCTAGCAGAGAAAGGGCTTGGGAAAGTCATTGTCTTCTTACACTTCGAAAATCCTGAAAAACAGCATCTGTACTGCGGTTGTCTGAAGTAAAATTGTGTTAGACTCAACTTCTGTGTCATACTGAAGAGTTAATCAGCCTGTGGATGGTGCCAGGTCAGCAGCTGATCATACTCTCAGGGTGCACTGGGTCTAAGGAGATATGCCAATGCACAAAGCAACATTTGAAACAGAACTCAAGTTATGTATTAAAGGTCAATATCCAGTAGTGTTATATGAAATGGTTCAAATGTTTATAACTTTTTAAGTTTTGAAAGTTCATGATGAGTAGGATACTGTATGCTAATATATATTGACGATGTTGTAGTCTTTTTAATGTCTTAATTAAGCCAATTCCACCCAAAAATAATCCTAAACCACTACATCACCTGTAAAGCCCTAAAGAGGAGAGCAATTAGATTGTTTTAGCTGATAATACCAAAGTAATACAGACATTGATTTTTCTGGGACTGGAAATATTGTGTTGCAGATTTCTGTGCAATCTAAAGGCAAAAAATTTAAACTTTTTTTAGTTTGGGCAGTGATAGTTAAAAAATGGTGTCACTGTAGCTAAAATGTGCAAAAAAAGAAACTATTCTATAATTTGTGCCATTTATAATTTACTATATGTATTATGATATTTATATAACACTGACGATTTACACAGCGCTTTACATATAATTTATATTTTACATTCACATGAGTCCCTGCCCTCAAAGAGCTTACAGTCTAAGGTCCCTAACTCACATTCAAACATACAAATACTAGGGCCAAGTTATACAGGAGCCAATTAACCTACCAGCATGTTTTTGGATTGTGGGAGGAAACTGGGATATCCAGAGAAAACCCACGCAAGCAAACAGAGAACATGCAAACTCCAGGCAGGTAGTGCTGTGGTTGGGATTCAAGCCAATGGCCCTAATGCTGCCAGGCAAAAGTGTTTCTGGTACAATGCAAGGCCCTGGTTTTCCCAATTTCCATAAAATAGAAGTCCACCCTAATACTAAAATGCCTGCATCTACCGACATCCAGGATCTAACACTAACCTATCTAGCCCTGTAAAGAAGAAATCAGCATGCATACCTTTTTTGAAGCCAATCCGACCCAATCCCAAGCTGAGCTGTCAACCGTGGCTTCACTGTGGAGGTGGGTGCAGAGGACACGGCCAACAATGGAAGCCCCATAGTAACTCTATGGGTGACATCACTTCCCATTAATTTCATGGCATGTTCTCTGCTGAAGTTGCCTTTTTCATTATGTTGCATATTTTACATTATAGAAATTTTACAATTCGATGTTGTGATGATCATTACATTTGGACAGAACTGCACTTTAATGAGGGCTATGAGAATAGCACGAAATGTGTTAACTTTTCTCTCCCTGCTGGCTGTTTGGCTGTTTTTATGCAGCTTTATGTGGAATATTTCTAATAAAGGTGGATTCCTCGGATTCCCAGTGCAGCCATTCAGATTTTTCTTATCTTCATGCACTTTGCTGTATGTTGCAGACATCTCACTGCTGAGGTCTCTACGGGATTGTTGTATAATATTTCATATACATATACATACACACAGTTTTTTAATATGTACATAGGTGTTTAATGCTGTGTAATATTTCAGATACATATACAAGGATATAGGAAACTACCATATTACTAAACATCTGAGGCGGGTTAGTGGTTAGCACTTCCATATAGCAGCATTGGGGTCTTTGGAATTCCAGCCATAGATTTTACATGTTCTTTCGGGGCTTGGTGGGTTTGAATCCCAGCCAGGTCACTATCTGCATGGAGGTTTCGGATTCTCCCTGTGCTTGAATGGGTTTTCTTCTACATTCCAAAGACGTACTGGGCCCTAGTATAATTGGCCCTAGTATGTGTATGTGTGCACAGGAGATAAGAAACTTAAATTGTAAGCTCTTCGAGGGCAGGGACTGGTGTATATGTACAGTATAAATTCTGTATAAATGATCAGAGCTATATAAATGCCTGTAATAAATACATAATAGTGGTCATGCAGAATGGAAATATCTGTTTTGTCTAGAGTAGCGAGCCTGTACATTTTGACACACATGTTTTGTTTTCTCTAAGAAATGTGCTTGTTGGAAATTTTCAGTCACAATTTTCATTTAAACTCTACAAAAACTATAGGAGGTACTATAATAAATCCTCTCATTTTAAACACCAACTATTCCCATTGCCTGCCCATTGCCTGCCCTCAAAAGTGAGTACACCCCTAAGTGAAAATATCCAAATAGGGCCCAAAGTGAAAATATTTTGTGTGGCCAACATTATTATCCAGCACTGCCTTAACCCTCTTGGGCATGAGTTCACAAGAGTTTAACAGGTTGCCACTGGAGTCCTCTTCCACTCCTCCATGACGACATCACGTTGCTGGTGGATGTTAGAGACCTTACGCTCCTCCACCTTCTGTTTGAGGATGCCCCACAGATGCTCAATAGCGTTTAGGTCTGGAGACATGCTTGGCCAGTCCATCACCTTTGCCCCGGCTTCTTTAGGAAGGAAGTGGTCGACTTTGGAGGTGTGTTTGGGGTCATTATCATGTTGGAATACTGCCCTGCGGCTCAGTCTCCAAAGGGAGGGGATCATGCTCTGCTTCAGTATGTCACAGTACATGTTGGCATTCATGGTTACCTCAATGAACTGTAGCTCCCCAGTGCCAGCAGCACTCACGCAGCTCCAGACCATGACACTCCCATCACCATACTTGACTGTAGGCAAGACACACTTGTCTTTGTACTCCTCACCTGGTTGCCGCCAACACACGTTTGACACCATCTGAACCAACTAAGTTTATCTTGGTCTCATCAGACCACAGGACATGGTTCTAGTAATCCATGCCCTTAGTCTGCTTGTCTTCAGTAAACTGTTTGTGGGCTTTCTTGTGGATCATCTTTAGAAGAGACTTCCTTCTGGGATGACAGCCATGCAGACCAATTTGATGCAGTGTGTGGTGTATGGTCTGAGAACTGACAAGCTGAAACCCCCCCACCCCTTCAACCTCTGCAGCAATGCTGGCAGCACTCATACATCTATTTACCAAAGACAACCTCTGCATATGATGCTGAGCACGTGCACTCAACTTCTTTGTCGAAGCCTGTTTTGAGTGGAACCTGTCCTGTTAAACCGCTGTATGGTTTTGGCCACCATGCTGCAGCTCATTTTCAGGGTCTTGGCAATCTTCTTATAGCCAAGGCCAATTTTATGAAGAGCAAAACATTTTTTTTTCAGATCCTCAGAGAGTTCTTTGCCAAGGGCGGCACAGTGGTGTAGTGTATAGCACTTTCACCTAGCAGCAAAAGGGTCGCTGGTTCGAATGCCAACCACCCTGGAGTTTGCATGTTCTCCCTGTGCCTGCGTGAGTTTCCTCTGGGGTACTCCAATTTTCTCCCAAACTCCAAAGACATGTTGGTAGGTTAATTTGATCCTGTCTAAATTGGCCCTAGTATGTGTATGTATGAAATTGATGGCACTATATAAGTACCTGAAATAAATAAATAAAATGAGGTTCCATGTTAAACTTCCAGTGACCAGTATAAGAGAGTGAGAGCGATAACAGCAAATTTAAAACACCTGCTCCCCATTCCCACCTTAGACCTTGTAACACTAATGAGTCACATGACACTTATTGGCTAATTGGGCCCAATGGGGACATTTTCACTTAGGGGTGTACTCACTTTTGTTGCCAGCGGTTTAGACATTAATGGTTGTGTTTTGAGTTATTTTGAGGGGACAGCAAATTTACACTGTTATACAAGCTGTACACTCACTACTTTACATTGTAGCACGGTGTCCTTTCTTCAGTGTTGTCACATTAAAAGATATGATAAAACAATTATAAAAATGTGAGGGGTGTACTCAATTTTGTGAAATACTGTACATGCTTTTTCTAGGAAACTCAGAAAGAAGAAATTTGAATAGCATAACAGCCAGGAAACTGGCATTTCCACATAAAGGGAGGTGTAGATTCTATTTTAATGGTTTGTGTTTGTGTATGTTTAGCTAATTATTAATTTATCAATTATTAGTATTACTGCCATACAATGGTGTGTTCACTTTTCATGCATTGTTTTCTTTGGATGTGCCAATTTTGCGGATTGTTGATTATATTAAAATGCAACAAAGCAAGTGTAATTGTGATAAAATACATAGGAGTCACTCCATGTAGTGTACAGTAATTTGTCTAGACAGGAAAACAATTTGCTGAAGAATCTTCCACCAGGCTAAAACAGGTGGTTCCACATCAGTTATTATCTTTATGGCAACCTACTTAAAACTGTGGAAGATTTACTAGAGGATGATGGTGGCATAATTATCCCCTTGATGTCATGTGCCATAACTTGAATAAGTGATGTGGTGGGTATCCTTTTTACCTTTCTACATATTTTTACAAACAATCTTATATTATGAATGTCTTTACATAGCGGTAGTCCTCTATTACAAAGTAATTATGTCATTTCATATGTACCCCTTCAAGGCTTGTTTTAATGAGTTAACAAAAGGTCATGATATACTTGAATTCCTTTAGCTGTCATTGTGGATATTGGTTACTCTTGAAGTATTTAAAGCTGAACTCCAGTCAGTAAGAAAACGGAAAATTGTTTCAAATACTTACCGTAATTTTCCTTTCCTGGTGCCAATACGTGACAGCATACAGCCACATGGACCACATGTACCCTGCTATGTTGGCGCCAGGAAAACTGAGGATTATTCCCATTTCCGAGCAGTGGGCATAACCAGGCAAATCGTTGTTTTAATCCCTGTCGAGCAGATGCGCATTCAGAATTGCTAGTGTATAGTGTAGGCATAGCCTAATATTCCAGGTCTATTTATTCCAAACTACCAAATGTTAAACTTAATGCCCCCCGCTTCTTATTTTAAATCACAACTAAATGGCCAATTGTGGTCTTGATCTGCTCCTAGTCATTGTCCCAATTGGTCCCTCATGGTCGCACCATTTAGGAGCCAGTTCTTTCCCCCAGCTGGCACAGGGTGGTCCTAGCAACCAATACCCAGCTTGTTAATATGAAAAGTTAACACTGGCAGCTCCCACTCCTGCCCTCCATCCAGTGCTGCTGTGCCTCCCACTCTCCATCCATTACTGTCCTGCCTCCCACTCTGTGGAAAGGCGAAGTGAAGGTGCATAGATCACTACCCTGGGGGTGGGAGGGATTGATTTGAAAGTGACAGAAAGCACTACTTTGTGGGGGGGGGTGTACCCTAATTTTGTTGCTA
>BLSH010544798.1:582837-610257 GCA_018402905.1 Glandirana rugosa | reverse complement strand
TGCCACTTTTGGGGGGGGGGGTGATGTGAAGGGGCAAAGAGTACTGATGTGGAGGGACAAAGAGTACTACTGTGGGGGATGGGTGATGTGAAAGGGGCAGAGGAGGACACTACTATGGGGAATGATGTAAAGGGGTACAGAGAATACTATTGTGAGGGGAAGGTAATGTGACGAAGGGCAGAGTACAATGCTGTGGGGGGGTTGATGTGAAGGGGGGCAGAGGATACTGCTGTAGGGGGTGTTGATGTGAAGGTGGTTTGAGGACATTGCTGTGAATGAAGGGGTGTGTAGGGGGGGTTCAGAACACTACTGAGTATGGGGGTGGAGGGAGGGGTGATTTTAAGGGGGTCAGAGAAAACTACTGTGAAGTGGGACTGAGGACACTGCTGTGAAAGGGAAACTGTGATGTGAAGAGGGAGACTATGGTGTGAACTGGGGAATTGTGATATGCGGGGGGGGGGGGGGGGGCTAACAACACTGATGTAAGAACAAAGTTGTGATATAAGCGGGGCTGGGAAGTGAAGGATCTGAGTCATCCCAGAAAAGTACGATTCTGACCTCAGCTGGCAGAAAATGTTATTGATCTGACTTCCTTGAATTGTAATTCAATACCCCTGTTTTAAATGCATGTTTGAAAAACTCCTGAAATTCATATTACTTAACCCTTCATATTAAGTAACCATTCTTTTGTACAGCACAAAATCACACCAACTGCTATCATCATGGCTCACATAGTTAAAACCTTCAGCTTTACATCATTCTGTCTACCACACATTGAACTCTGTATAACACACTCTAGTGTGTGCTAGATTTAGAATAGGCAAACCATACACTGACTCATATTGTAAGTTGGTGAGTCTTAATTGGGTCAGGGTTCATTGGCATTCAGGGCTGGATGACACTCATCCTAGTAGCTCTTTGGTACCTCCCCCTGGTCTGGAAGGTTGAAGAATCTTCTAGAATTATAGGGCAGTGGTTAACAGGAGCTGCCATGCATATTTATGAGGCCTCAGCCAATCCCCAGTAGTGGGCTGGCAGGAGGTAGAGAATACCTCATAAATAGACATGGGCCATGCCAGGAGGAGGCTGTCGGTGGCCCTGTGGGGTATCCCCCAGTCTGGGG
Organism: Glandirana rugosa; assembly: GCA_018402905.1. Classification (NCBI taxonomy): domain Eukaryota; kingdom Metazoa; phylum Chordata; class Amphibia; order Anura; family Ranidae; genus Glandirana; species Glandirana rugosa. The sequence goes on along the minus strand of BLSH010544798.1, from coordinate 609,134 downwards.
GGGGGGTGACTTGCCTTGGGCCAGGGCTTGGGTGCTGGAGAAATTATGCCTAAGACACACGGGAGGAACCTTTCCTGGAGGTACAGGAGCAAGAGAGGACATAGTGAGTAGATCAACACTGTTGGGATTAACAAAGGGGGAGACTGCCACGTGTAGCCAGTCTCCCTTGAAGACAGCGGTGGGCTTAAGTCTTCATTCCTTCCCTGAGATCTCCTGAGAGTCAGCTGGGTGAGCTGGTGAAGAGTCAGTCGGATGGACTAGTGTGAAATGGCAGCCAGTAGGGCTGGTGAAAGAGGCAGCTGCAATCAGGTGGGCTGGCAGGGTCTGAAGAGGTAGTGCTGGGATCAGTGACAACAGAGGAAGCAGAAGGGAATGTTATATTCTGGGTCAATCCACATGTGCCACTGTTAAGGGACTGTGAGTTCCTGACTGTAATAGGCCCCTACTAAACTGACAAGGAGACTGTCAAGTTCCTCCAGGAGTGTACCGGCAAAGTAAAAGGGAGGCCAAGAGTGTACTGGAGACTGAAAAGGAGTCTGTATATAGCTGTATATAGGAAGTTGTCCCTGAAGATTACTGACCTTAAGTGGGCATCCCATACCCTCCTATTCCTATTCACGTTGTTAACCCCCTAATAAACAACAAAAACAAAGCTATGGACTGTTCCCTGACTCTTTATGTCTGTGAAGATTTGTTGTCCCTGGCTGTGCAGCAGTGGGGGATCTCTTTCATCTGCAGCACCTACACGGGGAATGCTACATCTGCAATATGAAATATTTTCCTTTTTTGTGCATCATAGACAGGTAAGACCTCTGAAAAAGTAAAGGTAAAACATCTTGTGAAGATCCTGGCCCGCACTCTGAAAATCCTTCTCATAGCACATCATTCTGGGACAAATATTTGGTGCCAAGGTGCACAACCACATTGATATCGAACACTTGACCAGCATTTAAAATGTTCCTCCTATCTTTCCTGACTGAAACATCAGGTAACTTCTTTCGACACATGCCCACTATTTCCTTAAAAAGCACCTCTTACATTTGAATCACTGACTGAAAGATGACTTCCATGTATGGCATGAACATATATGGTTAATGATTATTATCATATTATCACTAAAAATCATTTCAAGCCTACTGGAATCAACTCTTATTTATATTGTCAATATCCACCGTGGAAAAATATTATACCAAAAGTCCAGTTTTGCAGATTGAAGAAAAATTGCAGCAAAAGGGAGGACTATATAAACGAAAGTAGTATTCTATAGGATAGGTTTACAGAGAAGGGTTATTCCCATGATAAACTTACAGAAGCTTACAATCGTTATTTCATTTCTCCACCTCAAATTAAAAAGTGGAAAGATAAGTATTCCCAAAATGTATGATTTAATAACCAGTTTAATCATAGCTATAAAGCCATAGAACATGCAATAAAAAAAATTAGCAACTACTATTTCAATCCCAGATTAGGCCCAACTCTGCCCACAAAGCTGAACATCATTAAAAATACATTTATTTATCTCCTGTTCAAATTAATTTGTGGAATATGGTTTTACCTTTCCCTGTGGCCTTTTATACATAGGCTGCACAATAAGACCCTTGAAAAAAAGACTAAGTGATCATCACAGGTATATTAAAAGTGTTTATTCTGAACACATGGTCCCCGAAGGTATTTTTACCGTTTTGCATACAAACATTTATAGATGTATAAATGATCTCAGATTAATTGCTATAGAGACTATTTCCTCCATTCTGCTTCAATCAGAAAGATTTCCCAAACTCTGTAATCAAGAAACATACTGATTCTATAAGCTTAATACTCTAGTACCCAATGGTTTAAATATAGAACTATATTTACACACCATTATATACTTATTCTGACATCCAGTAATCAATTTCCAGTTCATTTGTTATTATGGTATACAAAGTATTGCATATTGATGCTTTGCAGGAATACTTTGTTAATATTGTGTTCACTGTTGTAGCTACTAAATAAGTTTAACCCCTTTCCACCCAGCCTTTTAATAGGGTCTGTACGTCTGGGGGGTGGGAAGAGTCGGTGATCATGTGAACACTGTGATTGGCTGTCACAGTGGTCACAATATCGGCATCCAGTCCTGTCGGCTACTGATGGGAACCACTATGAGGGCTCGGGCTCTGTGCTGGGAGCACACAGTAAGTGCATTCTCAGCACAGAAACATACGCCTCCCAGTGACACATCTGTGCAGCTTGTGGGCATTAATGCCCATCTTTTTGCCGTCACACACATGTGTTAGGTAGGCGGCTACAGGTAAAAATAGCTGCCTCAAGTTGCTATAATACCTAAAATTCATGTAATTCCACTTATTTTAGTTTTAAACATTAGTATTTATTTATATAATAAACATAACACATGTAAAACATATAGTTCATCTTTTTTTAAGAATTCATTACACCTACTATAGTCACAAGGAATAATATTTACCTAAAATAACTGAATTATAAAACATGTAAAATGTATATTTTATCTTTTTTTTTTTATTGACTCAATATGGTATATAAAATATACATATTTTTTTTATAATATATCATAACATTTAATATCCATATGAATTTATTTATAAACTATTTTAATGACTCTATCCTTTATCCACACTATTTATACTGTATTTATACCATGCTATACAATGCGTCCAGTTCCTGTGCTTGGTGGGCTAATTTAATTGGGATCCACAGGACTGTGATCAGCTTATTTTGAGCCTATTCTTTGTTTGCCATAAAGGTGATATTTTCTTTCTTTGGTGTTATTATTATAGTTTGTTGTGCTTCCCTGCTATGTTTCTCTTCTGACATATCTAAGCTGCATTTACCCTTTCCCTGCCGTTATCCAGCCGGTTTATACAATATATGTGCACCAAGGAATAGTATATGTTTTTCTGTCTTAAAATTCATACCAGGGGATAAGGGTCTAATATAGATAAAAGGAACCCCCTCTACTTTGTTTCTGAACAGAATGAAGCAACCAGGAGCTGTCACTGTACCAACAAACATGTTACTGTATACTCACCTACTCTGTGCAATGGCATTGCACTGAGAGGCCTCTTTTGGGGTTCCTTGCCAGCGATCTTGGCTCCTCCTCTTCTGTGTTTGCCCCAAGCACTTGCTATGGGGGCAGACATGTGGGCTCGCTCTTTATCTGGGCTCTTTGTGCCCACTGACATACAGCATGGCTCAGCACTGCCCCCAACTCTCTCCTCACAGGATTTTTTGGACAGCAGCATGAGCCAATGGCTGAGGAGAGAGTGAGTGAGCAGTTGTGCTGCAATCGGGCACAGCACTGGATCAAAGGAAGAATCAGTTAAGTATTTAGGGGGCTGGGTGAACTGATACTGGAAGGTTCTTACCTTAATGCATAGAATGTATTAAATGAAAAACCTTAAGCCTTTAGCACCACTTTGAAAACTTTTTTTTGGTAAATACTATGTCAGTTTTGCTGTAGAATGTTGTATACATTGCATAGATGCGCCCCTTCATGGGCAGGGTCAAGGCATACCTTAGGCATATAATGTAAAGGGATTTTGCATTTTATTGTTTCACTTTAAGCATTACTAAAATTGCTGCTTCCTGCCACACAGAGAACATTTTATCCAGGGCAGTGCCCAGTAGGGGTGTGCATCTTTACTTGTCTCCTGATTCAATTACGATTATCTGGTCAATGATTTGATTTGATTCGCTTCCGCAATACATCATGATGCATCACGATTAGGATACAATGGGGGAAGGAACTGAAGGATGGAAGAATCCATGAATAAAAAAGGAAGGATGGGGGAGTCTGGGGATGGAGATGGAGGAATCCATGGATAAGGACAGAAGGATGGGAGAGTCTGGGGATGGAGATGGAGGAATCCATGGACAGGGATAGAAGGATAGGGGAGTCTGGGGAAGGAGATGGAGGAATCCATGGACAAGAACAGAAGGATGGGAGAGTATGGGGATGGAAATGGAGGAATTAATGGACAAGAATAGAAGGATGGGGGAGTCTGGGGATGGAGATGGAGGAATCCATGGACAGGGACAGAAGGATGGGGGAGTGTGGAGATGGAAGAATCCATGTATAGAAACAGAAGGATGGGGGTGTCTGGGGAATGATGAATGTAGAGGGGTGTAAGTGGTAGTGATAGGTGTCAGTGGGTGGGTGTAAAAGGGTGTGGGTGTCAGTGATGATGGGTGTAGAGGGGTGTGGGTGGTACTGGTAGTGATGGGTGTCAGTGGGTGGGTGTAGAAGGGTGTGGGTGTCAGTAATGATGGGTGTAGAGAAGTGTGGGTGGTAGTGATGGGTGTCAGTGGGTGGGTGTAGAAGGGTGTGGATGTCAGTGATGATACGTGTAGAGGGGTGTGGGTGGCAGTGATGGGTGTCAGTGGGTGGATGTAGAAGGGTGTGGGTGTCAGTAATGATGAGTGTAGAGGGGTGTAGGTAGTAGTGATGGGTGTCAGTGGGTGGGTGTAGAAGGGTGTGGGTGTCAGTAATGATGGGTGTGGGTGGTGATGGGTATATAGGGGTGTGGGTGGTGGTGTGGGTGATGATGGGTGTCAGTGGGTGATGCTGGGTGATGGGTGTCAGTGGGTGATGCTGGGTTGAGAGGGATGTGGGTGGTAGTGAGGGGTGTGTGTGATTCTGGGTAGTGATGGGTGTTGGTGATGATGGTTGTGGGTGAAGCTGGGTGTAGATAGGTATCAGTGGGTGGGTATAGGGGGTGTGGGTGGTGATGAGTGTAGAGGGGTGTCAGTGGGTGGGTGTAGAGGGGCATGGTTGATGATGGGTGTCAGTGGGTGATGCTGGGTAGTGATGGGTGTGGGTGAAGCTGGGTGTAGAGGGGTGTGGGTGGTGATGGTGGGTGTAGATGGGTGTCAGTGGGTGATGGTGGGTGTAGAGGGGCATGGGTGATACTTGTTGGTGGTGATGGGTGGTGTGGTGGCCAAGTGTTAAAATAACTGTGTCTTATTGAATCCCCTGTGTTTACTGTGTATTAAGTGCCCCACTGTAGTGTACATGCTTCTTAGTAGCAACATACCGCATTTCTCATGGTGCCTCTCGGCACTCATATGACTGGCCCGACCCACCTCTCTCCTCTCTCATTTCCAGCTGACATCAGCGGTGGATTCTCAGCTGAGAATCCACCGCTGACGTCAGCTGAAGAGGAGAGAGGAGACAGGCGGCCTGGGCAGTCACATAAGTGCCAAGAGGCACCGTGAGAAATGCGCTACGTTGCTACAAAGAAGCATGTACACTACAGTGGGGCACTTAATACACAGTAAACACAGGGGATTCAATAAGGCCACAAATCTGATTTGCAGTGCGACTCGCCCGCTCGAGGCAACTTCAGCGTCTGTAATAGAAGTCAATGCAAGTCACCTCAAAAGTAGTACAGGAACCTTTTTCTAAGTCGGAGCGACGGTTCCAGAACGGTTCCATTGCAATGCATGGAGGCGACTTGTCAGGCGACTCAAGTCGCCTGACAAGTTTCATATTGGCAAGTCGGATGACATCACCCGGCAATCGATTATGGCCAGGCGCTGCATCGATGCCGCAGCGTGGACGGCCGAATCGCGATGCATTGATGCATCGATTAATTTCAGCATCCCTAGTGCCCAGCCCCCAATGCCAGTTGTTTGACAATCCCTTGCCCAGAAAATGGCCATTATTCTTTTTTAACATTCAACTCCCAATGACTTTAAAAGGGTTCAGATTCAGCACTCAAACTTTAGCCATGTTCTACAAATTCGCCTTAAACCGAATCCAGGTATACATTTTGCACATTCATACCAGCAAGGAAGATTTGCCCATCCACTCTGTTTATCATAGATGAACAAATCCGTTATATTTTTTTTTTTTCTTTCAGCCCACAAGCTGAAAAAGAACAATCTATAATACTTTATAAGTATATGGCCAGCTATAGGCTAAGTTCATACTGGCATTAAAAGCAGGTGTTTGAGAGGTGTTAACAATGCCCCTCAAACGTCTATGCACAAGATACAATAGACAGCACATAGTTCCCACTATCAAAACATGAATCCATAGCATCGCGCTGCTTCAAAATTGAAGCCTCATGTCGAGTCAGGAGGTGTTTGAAGCCTTTCAATACCTCCTATTCAAGTCTATGATGACACTTCACAAATGCCCTGGCAGGCAGTTGCGGTGGGGTTGCAGGACGTTAAGATTAATTAATTTACTGTAATGGAATAGACATTTGTGGAGTGGTTTTAACATGCCTTAACGCTCATTAAACACTTCAAAACTGCCCATAGGGCATTTGGGGAGCATTTTTAACTCATCATTAACGCTTGTCAAATGACAGTCTAATGCCCATATTAATGCTCATTAACACAAGTCTGACGTCCATACTAACACTATAGGGGCATTTAATAAGCAGGCACAGGTAGTTGTGCCTCTCACACAGCTTTAACCCTGTAGGCACATGAGTGCCTAGGCAAACTCTCTTACAAGGAAAAGCATTGCTATTTTTCAGGAAGAATTCAAAACAAATAGTGGATTTTTCAGGGTGCTACACAAACACAAGTAACAATTTTAGAGGTTTCCTATAACATAATAAATCTTCTCTTTTTAATTTGAAACCTGCCTGAAACTGAACTCAAGTATGTTCATCACTACACCCTACTGGATCCTCTCAGCAGAATGAAAGTGGCCCATCCCTTATCATGACATAAAAGATGATGCACCCTAATAATGTATGAATCGATATATATTTACAAATTTCCATCCTTTCTATATAGACAGGGCCAGAGTGGACAACTCCCAAATGAATTGCTCCAATATGGCTGCTCCAGCCGAAGTCTCATTCCTCCCAAATTTACCTAAAATTAAAACTTTCAACTGCGCTCATTTCTAACAGCTGCTATATGTGCATCCATTAAACTGGTGCCACATTGCATTATGAGTTTTCTAAGACATAGCACATGAGACTTACTTTTAGACTGTCTCTTTATGATTGACGCTCTATATGGAGCTGTACAGAGCAGGTTGGGGAAGCTGGAAAATGAATACATCTTTTTGTAATCTGCGCTTTATCCTTTTCACTCTGTTAAAAAAAGTTTTTTATTTTTTAAGCAGTTAAGATTAAATTGATAGAAATATGAAATGAAACCTAGAACTCCAATTGAACTAGATATCATAAATATGAAATATTTATATTCAGCATGATTGAAATGAAAAATACATTTAACAGGCAAGGTTTTTTTTCATTGACTGTTTCCAACATCTTTTAATTAAAAAAAACCCAGTCAATTAAACATTTTCTCTATTACAATTTATTGCAAATTTAGGATTTGTAATTCTGGTTAGCCAGCCTTATGATTTATACAAATTCTTCATCTTGACCAGCCATACAGAATTCCTGATTTAGGAATTCATCCTCCTATGTCATCTCTCTGCCTTGTTGGTCAACGAATTAGCACCATTACCGGGGTCAGAGGTTTCTGTATTACACAAATGACTGGCCAAAACTGCAAATCCTGTGCTAGATAAAACACTAAACATACAATAGAAGTGTTTATTTATCATCATGAGTTTTTAATTCAAATTTCACATGAAAAGCCCAAAAAGTAGGAGTAGACGGGGACAATGAAGCCATCTGAAAAATATGCTTTAAATTAGACCACTGTGACAACACATATTTTTTGATAGCTAGGAGATATTGCTAACAGCTCCTTTAAGTAACAGCATGTATATGGCTTTAGTTTTCAGTTTCTGCACAGTCATGTGGTATACCTCTCTGTGACCCCAGTCCTATAAAAGAAATTAAATATAGAGCTATGTTAATGAAAGTAATATTATATGCTGTAAATAATAAAATGATAGCCTGGTTTTATTAACCTTTAATACTATGTAACATGCAGTACAGATTCAACTTTTTATGATGTATTCGGCCATTCAAAGGCATCGTTAATGCATATGTATTGTTTATAACAAAGAGGTCAGTAATGGAGATTGCAGTTCTAAAGGTGGGGGATTGAAATGCTATATGTATTCTGTACTGTGTCACAGAGCTCTGCTGATGGTGTTACTGTATAATCAAGGTCAACGCTATAACAAAGCCATGTCATAATGCTTTGTGAAGGAGTGATAATAAAAGACATATTTGCTGGGAGAATACATTTATATACTCAACATAGATTTTTAAAAATCTCCTTCTATAGTTCTTTTATGCAAACACATGCTGGCAGTGGGATGCATACATTTTTTAGAGTGCAATGTGGGTACAGTAATGAGGAACATGTTTGCAATGAAATGGTAGTAATAGAATTAACTATGTGCTATATGCCGATTCCCTAAGATGATAGAATAGAATAAACTATTTTCATGGCTTTGTAGGTATTGGTTCCACCTTTTATGCTAGGTTCACACTTGTGTGACCTGCCTTCTGTGGGTAGGCAGCCCATTAACTTCAATGGGCTGCCCTACCCGCAGAAACGCAGGGAAAAAAGTCCTTGGCTCTTTCTTTAGAATTGCACCACACAGAATCACATGGTGCTGCAGCACCATGCAATTTGGTGTGTGTGAATGCATTTTTGATGGGTGGGGGTGCCATTAATGGCACCACTATGTGTATACTAAACAGCAGCACGTTATGACTGCAGGTCAGGAACACGCAAGATTTGCGAGCATTTCCGACCCGCACAGGTGTGAACCTAGACTTAACAAAGATTTTAACATTATTTATCTCTAATGTAATGATAATCCTAGCAAGTCCACGTGGTATGTAAAATTCTAATGTATTGGGGAGACTACTACTTCTACTTTAATGGGCTACTGGACTAAAGAGTTTCACACGATTGCCAGCTTCTGACACCAAAATCTCAGCAATGCTAAGTTTGGGCAGAGGACTTGTTGCCTTTTCATGTAGGGGGTTGTTTAGTGTTATGTAACATCATTGATGTTGAGCTTGGGTACAGGACCTGTTTCCTTTTCAGTTTCCACAGAGGGGGTGAACATGATGCAGAAGGCTTTTTGAATTAATTTATGGGCCCAGTTAGGTTATTGTTAAACTTAAAGTGCTTGTAAAGGCTTAGGGTTTTTTTGTTTCAATCAATTTTATTGAAAATTTTATAGCGAACAGAATACATGGTAATAAAAGTATAGATGATTGCTGGTACTAAATAAAGACAAGGCCAATGCGGAACAATTATCAAAATAAAAATGAAAACACATAAAAGGAAAAGAACAATGGTAACAGATATTGTACATATTAGTATTTCTTAGACATCTGTATAGGTGAAGGCAACAACCTGAATAGCTTAAGCTGGTTGTGCTAAAGATACTCTAAGGGTCGCTTATAAGGGGAATCACAGAGCATGTAGGTCCTCACATAAACATTATGAGTACCATATTGTGGCTTTGAATCTTCTGGCATGAGTCCTGCAGCCTCCCCCAATGAGATCAGACTGTGGCAGGGAGAAACGTACCTGAAGAACTGGAAAGTTTATGGTAGGAACCAAAAACGGACCCTCTGGGTCTACACCTAGTATCCGTGAGCTATTGTCTATGATAAAATGCCCCCATCTGCTTTATAGTACTCTAGGGCTCTAGAATTTAAATCTAATGCTGGATATGACAGATTCGGAGAAGGAGAGGAGAAAGGAAAGAAACAGAGAGAATATAGGAAGGAGAGGGGAGGTGGGGGACCTGGATGTGCCCCAGGATAGACTGTGATAGCAAATGGCCCGTATATAGTTGGATTTTTATACAGTTTGCCCAGGGTTCCCAAATAGCCTTGAATTGTTGAATCCTATCTGTAAGTTTCGTGGCTATTTGTTCTTGGGTCATAATCCAATAAATGTTCTGCTTTGTAACAGATAGTGAGACTGAGGCCTTTTTCCAAGCTCCCGTGATCGTGACTTTGGCACCCAAGAGCATGAAGAATATCAAGGCTTTGGTATTTTTGGTGACACCCGGAATTTTATGGTTTAATAATATAGTAGCGGGATTCTGGGGGACCGATACACCTGTGACTTTCCGAATGATATGGAGAAATTTATTCCAAAATTCCCTTATACGTGGGCATGTCCACCATGTGTGAAACATTGTGCCTTCTAAGTTACATCCTCTAAAACAGAGAGGAGAGGAGTCGGGGTACATTTTGGCTAATCTTGTGGAAACATAATACCATCTAGTGTGGATTTTAACATTTGCCTCAATTAGGACCATATTTAAAATTCCTTTGAATGATGCACGGAAAGAATTAAACCAAATATTGGGTTCAAGGTTTGTCAGGGTTGCTTGCCAGAGCTGAGTATATCACGGATATTTCACCCCTCTGATCCATTATTTCTGAACACCATAGTTCATATGGTGTAGGTTTGGGGGGGAGCGGATTTGTCTTTCCAGAGAGTGTTTAGGAAGTGAATGATTTGACCGCGTCAACATTTTTCTTCCGCCGGCATCTTGAGTTTGCTGATACAGTATTCCAATGGGAGTGGGCCTGTAGATGTGAAGAAGTGACCTATTTTAAAAAGCCCCTTGTTTAACCACCATTTGAAAGCTAGGATATTCATCCCTGGCTGGAAGGCAGGATTGTTATATTAGTGGGCCAGGGGTTTTATAGTGGATATCAGTTCACTTTGTTTGTGTAGTCTATTGGCCAGGGCCAGTGAGTGTGATAAAGTTGGGGCTAGGATTGGAGGTCTAGTTTTCGGTGCGCACCAAAGGAGATAATCGATTGTATGAATGGGCACTGCTTGTCACTTTAACTGGACCCAGTCAGGTTTAGGACCTCTAGAGTAAACTGCTGATATTTGAGATAGTTGTGCCACTTGATAATACCACCACAGTTTCGGAAGTCCCAGCCCCCCTTGATTTTTTCGTCTATACCTTTCTTCCCCCTAATAAATGTGTTTATTTTGGATTGAGTTTTGGAAAATGCATTTTCGGTTAGCGTTATGGGGAGGGCACGAAACACGCATAGTAACCGTGGTAGGAAGGTCATCTTGATTGCGTTGATTCTCCCCAACCAGGAGAAACCCTACCCCACCCATTTCTTAGTTCCTTCTTCAAACTTTTTGAGTGTGTGGGGGTAGTTAAAAGCGTACAATTTTCAATCCTGTTAGAGAGGTTTATACCTAGGTATGAAATAGAGTTTTCAGCCCATGTGAAGGGGAAATGTTGTTGAAGATGTTCAGTAAGGGTGGGGGGAAGGTATAAATTGAAAGCAGCCGACCTGTCCATGTCTACCTTGAGTCGCGAAACTACTGAGAAGTTTCGAAGGAGTTGGATCAGATTTGGTGTGGAAATCAGTGGGGATGTTATGAAAACTAGCAGGTCATCTGAAAATAGTGCACATGTATGCACTTGGCAGCCACATGAGACCCCTTTGATGTTAGGGTTATCTCTAATAGGGAACACCAGCGTTTCTATGGCTATTGCGAATATAAGGGGGGATAGGGGGCACCCCTGTCTTGTCCCTTTTCTAATTCCAAAACTGTCAGAGTATTGATTTAGTAGGTGTATGTGAGCAAAAGGATATGAGTACAGAGCGTGGATAGTGCCTAACAAATTTGGGCCAAACCCCCATCTTTTAAGGATCTCAAACAGATAAGGCCAAGAAACAGAGTCAAACGCCTTCTGCAGATTGATAGATAACAGATAACCTTCCTGAGGATGACCACCATCCCACCCAGATTGTAGTAAAGAAATGATGTCTACTGCCCTCCTGACCTGGTCAGGGCCCTGTCTCCCTGGGATGAAGCCAACCTGATCTTTTTGAATATAATTGGGGATGAATGCGGAAAGACGTGATGCATACATTTTTGTCAGGATTTTAAAGTCGTTGTTTATAAGCGATATCGGATGGTAGTTACCAACATCACGTGTATCTTTCTCAGATTTTGGGATAACCGAGATGCTGTATTTAAGTCATTTTGAAGGGCAGCTCCATGCTGGAGAGAGTTATAGAAACGAGCCATGTAAGGGGCTATAGTGGGACCGATTTTTTTGTAGTAACAAACTGCAAACCCATCAGGGCCAGGTGCTGTATTGGGTTTTAATCCTTTGATGGTTTCTAAAATTTCTTCTGGAGTGATAGGTTTTTCTAGAGCTTCTGCATGTTTGGAAATGAGTTTGGGTAGGGGTATATCTCGAAGAAAAGTCTCTAGGTTATGGGGGGAGGTAGAATGATCCTCTGAGTAAAGTTTAGTGTAGACATTTATGAAGGCTTCTAAAATTTTTATTGGGTTTTGGGATAAGTCTCCCAAGCCTAATGTTGTTAGGGCTAGATTAAGTTTAACTCAAGCTGTATCTAATTGGGCTAGTGTATTTGGGGTGGGATTCTTTTTGTGGTTGAGTGTTCATAGGTCTTTCTCCTGTTGTTGTTTCAACCAGGAGTAAAGCTGTATTAGTTTCCCCCTCATAACAGATTAATGTGCTGCCCATAGTGTAGATGGAGAAACTGAGCCATTACCATTTTCACTAAAGTATTTGCTAAGATCTTTGTTCAAAATCATACAATGGGCTGGATTACATAGGACTCCTTCATTGAGGCACCACCTCCGTGGCCCCTCAGTAGCTTGTGGGCGTTTTAGGGATATAGTCATTATCGCATGATTAGATAGTGGAGAGTGTCTTATTTTGGATTTGATTGCGAAGGGTACAGCTGACGCATGGAAGAAGACATGATAAATTCTAGCATAGGTAGAGTGGGGCCCCAAGTAGTGCGTGTAGTTTTTGGAGTGTGGGTTTAGTTCCCTCCATATATCAATTAACCCTCTTGTGTTAAGAAGTTGAGCTATTTTAACACTCTGCTTGGGCGGTCTTTTGGCCTTAGAGTTGTTTAGGTTAGCTTTATCTAATGAGAGGCCAAATGGGATGTTTAAGTCGCCCCCCAGAATCACAGTTCCCTTAAAATGCTGTTTTAGGTTCTTCAGCATGTCTTCAAAAAATGTTATTTGTCCTTTATTTGGTGCATAATAGGAGGTGAATGAATAAACCTTTCCATTAATTGTTCCCACAATCATAGGTGTGCACATCCTATTGCATTAGGGTGTGCACCACAAAAGCTCAAACAAACATGAGTGTGTGTGTGTGTGTGTATATATATATGTCAGAAGGGCAGAGGACAGTGTCAGTAGGGCAGAGATCGTGTCAGTAGTTTATTTTTATTTTATTTTATTTATTTTATTTTATTTTATTTTTATTATTTTTTTTACAATATTATGTTTTATTAATTTTTTTTTACAATTCTTTTAGGAGCCCTGCTGGGGGCTGTGGTGAAATATCAGGTGTCTAAACAGACCCCTGATGCCTCACTTTTGAGACAGAGAAAGAGACTGAGGACAGAGATTCTCCAGTCCCCTTTTCTACAGCCAGGCAGCAGGGGAAATCTGCACAGTACAGGGTGATTAGGGTTTGCCCAGGCACACCTGCCACCCTATGTGCGCACACCTATGCCCACAATTAATAGATAGCGGCCATTTTGATCTTTTATGATTGTGGATGGTGAAATATATATATGTTTGGCAAAGCATATAGCTACGCCCTTTGTTTTATTTTCCGCATTTGCTAAACAAAATTGCAGGAATCTTTGTTGTAAAAAGGAAGGGTTGTATGAGCTATTGAAATGTGTTTCTTGTAGGAGTAATATGTCCGTCTTAAGGACATGATATGCATGGAACAGTTTCCTATGCTTTTTTGGAGAGTTCATGCCTTGTACATTATGGGATGCTATCTGCAATTTTGGTGTAGAACTGTTGGGATTATTCATGGATCAGAGGTGTGGTAAAAAAGTGTGAATAAGTATCTCTTACCCCTCAGCCGAGAGATGGCTAACTTCTTGTCATTCTTAAAGGATGGGGTGGCGTGGAGTTCCCAGGTACAGTGGGAGAGGAGGTCCTGAAATGTCACAAGGTGAGAGCACCCATCGGTGGGCACAAGAGAGAATAGAGGAAGGAGAAAAGAAAGGAGCTGGAAAAAAATATTGGTTAAAGAGTAATCTGAGAGCATAAAATCAAACTGGAGCGAGAGGGGAGCCGCCATCTCCCACTCCAAAACCTGCCAAGGGTAATGTCCCCGGTTAGGGGCGACATCAATCTGACTCCGAGAGGATACCATATCACCCTCAGCACCAGAGAAAGGCGCATTGATTCCATCCCGGCCAATTCGCCTAAAATAAACAGTAATAAACAGTATTACACTAAACCAAACCGCCACTCGTTCCAAAGCCTTGTGGATTAACAGGCCCCAAAGGGTCAGCTTTTAAGGTCCTCTGGTCTCCAAAGGCCCCACTAAAAGGGTAGGGGACCTCCGGAGGGCCAGAGGAGTCCTCAAGCTCCCCAGTCATCAGCTTTCTGTCCATTAATCTTTAAGTAAATACATGCAAGGCACGAGGCCTGCATAAACATTTCAAAAGTGTCTGTTCAGGACCTGCAGGTAGGGAGGAAGAAGAAAGCCATTCTTGTTAAAACTGGTTGTTAACATCTGGAACAAAGTTAAATGGGGTGAGAACGGTGGTCCGACAGAAGGGAATCAGTCTGTCATAGAAAAGGGAACCTCCAGAAATTTCTTCTGAGGGTAGAAGACACCAATGAGGGTAAAAGTCACCAGAGGTTTCAGCCAAGACAACCCGGACATTGTGTCCAACAACTTGTATCCCTCCAGTAGGAAAGGCTTCCTTCGATCTTTTCGGTTGCTGTTTTTGCAAGATTGGGGCTAGCGGACTTGGAGGGGGGTCTTTTCGCTGAAGTAGGACCTCTGTTGGAGGATGAGCTGGCAATGTCGTGGGAAATGAGGCCTAATTGTAGCAGAAGGCGTTCACCATTTTGGAAAGAAGAGAATCCTAGTGATTTGTTGCAATAGGTGAAATGAACCCATATATGGAATGACCATTTGTATGTGATTTCTTGTGTTAAGACCTGTAGGAGGGGTTTCAGTCCACACCTTTTTGTACCGTGTAAGGCGAAATGTCAGCAAAGATTTTAATTTTGTGTCCTTGTATTGTAAAATTTTGGAGAGCTCCCCACATGCGCCCTGGCTTAGGGTTTTTTTACCTTAATGCATAGAATCTTCTGTGTTGCATGTGTTCCCCAAGCCCCCCTTGTACTTATCTGAGCCTGATCTCTATCCAGCGATGTGCACGAGAGCCGCAGCTCTACCATCTCTGTCCCTCCTAACTGCACAGATAGGGGTGGGGCCAAGCTGCCTTGTCTGTATCAATGGACGCAAACAAGGTGACCCGGGAGCGAGCCCATATGAGTGCCCCCATGGGAGGCGGCTTCCTATGGGGGGACTCGACTTCGAAGAGGAGGAACCAGAAGAGCCAACATGGGGACGCAAAAGAGGAGGATCTGAGCTGCTCTGTGCAATACAATTGCACAGAGCAGGCAAATATGATATGTTTGTTATTTGAAAAGAAAAAAACCTGAAGTAGGACCTCTGTTGGAGCATGAGCTGGCAACGTTGTGGGAGATGAGGCATAATTGTAGCAGAAGGCATTCACCATCTTGGAAAGAAGAGAATCCTAGTGATTTGTTGCGATAGGTGAAATTAACCCGTATAGGGAATGACCATTTGCATGTGATTTCTTTCTGTGTTAAGACCTGTAGGTTTTAGTTCACGCCGTTTTGTACCGTGTAAGTCGAAATGTCAGAAAAAATTGTAATTTTGTGTCCTTGTATTGTAAGATTTTCTGCATTACGGGTTCTTCTCATCACTGCCTCCTTCACAGCATAATAATACGGTTTTACTATGACATCCCATGGGAGTCCATCCGTGCATGGGGGTTGTAGAGCTCTATGCGCCCTGTCCAGCTCCAGCCGATGCTTTGATATGTCTGGGATTAGTTCTTTGATGAAGGAGCAAACTGTGGGCATCATGTCTTAATGGATTATGGTAGACCTCGGATCCTGAAATTGTACCGTCTATTACGGTTTTCCAGATCATCAATTTTAGCTATAGCATTCTCTAGGTGGTCCTGCAATTCCTGTATTCTGGAAGAATTTTGGTTTATTCTCGCAATGGTTTGATAAGTTTTCTTTTCCATTATATCCATTCTCATGCCTATTTGCTGAAGATCAGCGTGGATTGATGCAGTGATCTGTGCAGCTGTCTGGGCGAGACCCCTGGATAGCATGGTAGAGAATGCTTGCATCATAGAAGAAAAGTCATTGGGAGCAATGGGGTTGTTAATGTCTCCTAAATCTGGTAGCTCCAGACTAGCCAGGAGGTCTCTCTGAGGTGTAGTAAAGTCGGTGTTAATTGTCCTTTTTATCAGAGAGTCAGTGGATGCTGGGGAAACCACATAATGGTGGGGGGTACTCACCTTGTCTGATCCCTGAGGATTAGATAAAGGCGAAGCTTGTCCGTGGCTTGTGCCCTGATCAGCAATCAATTCCTCCCAGTCTTTGTCTGAGCCTCGTGTGGTCGCAGCCGCCATCTTGGACCGGCCTGGCTGTGGAAAAGCGGTGTCCAGCTGGTGGGTGAGATCCAGGGGGTCTCTAGGCTTTCCCCTATCGGGCGGAGGGTTTGTGTGCCTGGAACGAGGGGTCTGGAGGCTGTTGCGGGGGTTAGTTGGCCAGGATGGTGCAGAGCTCCCAGACTATGTGGCCATCTTGGAGATCTCCGTGCATGTGCCCTGGCTTAGGGTTTTTTACCTTAATGCATAGAATCTTCTGTGTTGCATGTGTCCCCCCAGCCCCCCTATACTTATCTCAGCCTGACCTCTCTCCAGCGATGTGCAGGAGAACCACAGCTCTACCGCCTCTGTCCCTCCTAGCTGCACAGATAGGGGTGAGGCCAAGCTGCTTTGTCTGTGTCAATAGACGCAAACAAGGTGACCTGGGAGAAGCCCATATGAGGGCCCCCATGGGAGGCAGGTTCCTATGGGGGGACTCGACTTCGAAGAGGCAGAACCAGGAGAGCCAGCAGGGGACCGCAAAAGAGGAGGATCTGAGCTGCTCTGTGCAATACAATTGCACAGAGCAGGCAAGTATGATATGTTTGTTATTTGAAAAGAAAAAAAACTGAAGGTTTAATGTTACTTTAACAAATTGTTAATCTTAACATGCAATAAGTTTAACAATTGAGTGGTAAAGTGTTAAGTGGTTATAAAATGAGGGCTAACTTTAGGGGTTAGTGTTAAGGTGGTATTAAAGGCTAATATGGATGTCCCCTGCCTGCGCTGTCCACTTCTTATTGCCACAGGTGCTTCCTTAACAAACCAGATGCCATGGGGAGATCCATGCACACACACTCACAAGCCTATGTGCATCCATAGACACACACAGAGTTAGTAAGCCATGCCCCTGCACCCTCCTCACAGAAGTTTAACTGACAGCAGCAGGAACTTATGGCTTTTGCTGCTCTCAGTATCTCCTGTGAGACCAGGAAATGAGAGGATCGGGCTGGAGCAATGATAGGTGTCATTGTCAGGTAAGTATTAAAGGGATGTAGGTGGGTAGAACAGTTAGTGGGATGTTTTTTTTTTAACTTAATGCAGGGAATGCATTAAGGTAAGAAAACATATAAGGTTCCATACACACTAAGCGGACGAAAAATGCCAGGACCTCTGGCAGAAAAAGCTGCATAGAAAAAATATTCACAGTGGCATGTATTGCACAAAAGTGTATGTGCATTTATGGGCATTTGCTTTCTATAAGCCTTGTTTCCAAAACATTAACCTTTGCTAATTTTCCACTAAAATGAATGTACACCTAAAAACGCTGAACGCTTCAAAATGCCGCATTTATGCGCATCAAGCAGTTTTTCTGCCCGAAGGCTCCTCCAAAAAGTGCTTGTGATGGCTTTTTTTTCAGATTGAAAATGCTTCTTGGCACATAGGCTGATATAAACTTGCTTCTAAGGGTTAAAAAAATGTCAAAAGCCTGTATAAGCAGCATTTTTTATGCCCAGTGTGCATGCGCCCTAAGTTCAGAGATACTAGATGGTAACCGTCCATGTCTGAAGGAGTTGGCTGCTGAGCAATCATCATTATTAGCGATAGTTATGTAACTATGCAAGCTGGCTGGTTGGTGTCTAAAGATGAGGGAATAGGTAGCACCGCAGAGTCTGGCCTATTACAGGGAAAGCAATAAGGATTTGCTGGGAAAATTTATCCTACCCAATCGATTCTTACCCCAAGCAGACTTAGCTATCAAGAAATGCCTACAGCCATATGAATGTTTCCCTAAACCCCAAACTTCAATAAACCATTTTTAATACCTATAGACAACTTTAGGATTAGTTTGGGAATGTTAGTTGTTAGGGGACAGATTCAAAGTAATGTTTTGGGTGGTTAAATGTTGAGGACTCATTTGGGATGATGGTTACTAGACATGGGCCGGACCACCCCAGTTCAGTTTGTGGCAGAACTTTCGAACATCTCAAATGTTCAGAACCGGATAACAAACCCCACTGAAGTCTATGGGACCCAAACTGGAAAATCAAAAGTGCCCATTTTGAAGGCTTATATTCAAGTAATTGGGTATACAAAGGCTATGGGGGTCCGGGTACTGCCCTGGGGGACATATACCAATGAACACAAAGTTTGTAAAATACATAATTTTTAAAATTTTAAGTGATTTAATGATGTTTAACCACTTCAGCCCCGGAAGGATTTCCAGCTTTAGGACCGGAGCCCTTTTTGCGATTCGGCGCTGCGTCGCTTTAACTGACAATTGCGCGGTCGTGCGACGTTGTACCCAAACGAAATTTGCGTCCTTTCTTTCCCACAAATAGAGCTTTCTTTTGGTGGTATTTGATCACCACTGCGTCATTTCTGATCGCCGCTATAAACAAAAGAAGAGCGACAATTTTGCAAAAAAAACCCAAATTTCTTACTTTTTCCTAAAATACAAATCCAAAAAAAAAAATATAAAAAAAACATTTTTTTTCACCGTTTTTGGCCGATTTATATTCTTCCTCATATTTGCGATAAAAAATCGCAATCAGCGTTTATTGATTGGTTTGCGCAAAAGTGGTCGCGTTTACGGATGATGAGAATTCATTTTTGGGGTTTTTAATTTTTTTTTATTTTTTACTAAAAATGGCGGCGATCTGCGATTTTTTGCGGTACTGCGATATTTCAGCGGACATGTTGGACCATTTTGACACTTTTTTGGGACCATTGCATTTATACAGCGATCAGTGCTATAAAAATGCACTGATTACTGTGTAAATGCCATTGGCAGTGAAGGGGTTAACCTGCAGGGGGCGCTCTAAGGGTTAACTATGTTCCCTGAGCGTGTTCTAACTGTATGGGGGACTGCCTAGCTGGGGAAGGGAAGTGGTCACAGCCTTCACGTAAAGAAAGGCTGTGATCACAGCCCTTCCCCCTCACACAGAGTGGAGGTCCGTGTTTACATACATGGACCTCCGCTCACTCGCTCCGGGGGGGCCATCGCGGGTAGCCGGCGGCAATCAAAGCCGCTCCCTGGCCCCCCCCTGGACACAGTGAGCGCGCGGGCGCGCCTCCGGCGGCGCGCGCGCGCTCACTAAACTCGTTCCCGCAGCCGCCGTCGTATGACGGCGATTTGCGGGAACGAGCCACTTTGCCGCCGTCAGATGCCGATCGGCGGTCGGCAAGTGGTTAAAGTGAAACCATAAAAATTAGATATAAAAATGAAAAATAACTGTAAATATAATGCCTAGGGGTTCCCCTTAGTCTGTCTTTAAAGTGCCACATCTGTACTGTGTATAGAACCTGCAGCAGCAATAATGACATTTAAAAGCCAAAGAAATTACATTTTCACTGCAAGCTTTCTTTATTTAGTAAACAAAGGCTTGGGGAGCCAGTCTGTATGATGAGGCCACAATTTAGTGCACTCGGAACAAGATTAGAGATCTTTTAGATAAATTCTGATTTCTGTTTGGCAGACTTTGGATGGAAGCAACAGGTGTGGAAAAATTGGTCTTTAAGTGTTGGTGGTGCCTTCACACCGTAACCCTCTAGAGGTACTCTTGATGAAAACAAGAATTGGCTGTGTTGTCAAAAATTTAAATGATATGCACCTGCCAAACAGGGCAGAAAAATTGGTCCTTGGGTGTTGGAAGTGATTTCACACCGCAACCCATTGATGCTTGGGTGTTAATTGTGCCCATTAAATCTAAATCAACAACTTTCATCCAGACATATGATTTTGGAAGATATATTTATGTCATTCTCAAATTTTCAAATCTTACACGGCCAGAGGAGAGGCCTTTGGTTTCTCTATTTGCAACTACAGAGTTTTTACTGCTCCTTAATACCTAAAAACGCTATTCATCGATCGCTTACAGAATTTGAGCAATTATGTATATCTTCATAGCCTCCAACACAAACTATATCTAAGATTTATACATTAGTATCTACTTTTGACTCACCAAGTTTACCATCATATACGGCCAATTAGGCGGTGGAAATCGTCCGTCCAATACAAGAAAAGGAGTGGTACCAAATTTTTAATACCTATAAATTTTCAATGGCTTGTAATACCCAAGAACGCAATTTTAAATTGCTATCAAGATGGTACCACACTCCTGTCAATTTGCACCATATCTTTCCATCACATTTGTATTTGTGCTGGCGCTGGCATGTTTCTATAGGTAACCCTTTCCATCTTTGGTGGGCTGTCCTTCTATTAATAAACTCTGGGAACATGTAACTAGTTTTTATAATTTAATTACAGAGGAGTTATTTCTTAATTCTGCAGACCTGGCCATTTTCTCTTTCCTCGAATATTGCCTAGAGCTAAAAAATCTCTCCTTTGTTTTTTTCTCTCAGCAGTTAGAAAATTCATACCTAGATATTGGAAATCTTCTATCGTCCCTTCAATTCCGGAGTGGATTGAGACTCTTAATGGGATCATGCATATGGAGGAATTGGTAACTGAAAATAATGATACTACTGAGAAGTTTAATGGGGTGTGGTTGACTTGGATAACATTTAAAGACGTGTAAAGTTACTAGAATTTTTTGTTAAGTTTATTGATGCTTGAGTGCAAGTATTATTGTATTGTTTAAAACCAGTAAATAATGAAAAGGAAAATTTTGTATTTTACTTATTAAACTCTTGTAAGATCCCCTGCCCTTCTCCCTGTTCCATACATTTTGTTCTTTCCCTTTTTTTTCTTGTTTCTCCCCATCTGCATTTTAATTTTTTCAGACCTTTGAAAGGTTCTTATAGAGGTGTATTAATACATATCTTATCTTGGTTTGTTGTATAACATTTGAATTCAGAACTGCTATAGATACCTCTGCTTTTGGTATGCATTTAGGTGGATTGCTTTTTGGGATTTTTTTTCTTTTTTTTCAAAATTTTGCTTTGTTTGTCTTATCTCTTTGGAATCTTTGAAAATTAATAAACAGATATTGAGCAAAAGCTTTCTTCCAGATGAAACTCACAAAGCTAGGCAGCCTAGACAGCCTTTCAGCGATTCCAGATCCAGAAAGCACTTAATCGGTGACATTGGCATCAGGGGCTTGATAGCTGCTGCTAACCCATGACTGATAAATTTTGATAAATGTCAGCTGGTCCACGGAGTCTGTAGACAGATGCGCTCTCTTATCTGTCACAAAACCTCCAACAGCACTGAATGCCTGCTTGGAAATCACACTGAATGCAGGGCAGCCCAGCAGCTCAATTGCATACTGGGCTAGTTCTGATCACTGGTCTTTTCTCATGACCCAGTAACTCAGTGGATCGTCAACTGGAAAGCTCTCCGTGTCTGTTTTCGGCCCTAGATAATCTCCCACCATATGATGCAGATGCTGCCGATCGGATGTGGAAGCGGACAGCCCTGGGTGCCGAGGACTAAAAAAATTTTGAAAAGCATCACTGAGGCGGCCCCCTTCTCTACCGTTCCTCTCTTGACCAACAGAAGCCTCAAAACTATGTTTTCCATGAGAGTGTAACCTACCAGAGTCTGGGAAGGCATTGCATAAACTCCTCTTTAACGTGTCCTTAAGAGATTTCATCTTCTGCTCCCTCTGTGGGGACAGGTTCAGTTCCGAGACTTTCCTTTTGTAACGGTGGTCAAGGAGGGTTGCCAACCAATAGTGATCCTTCTCTTTAATGCCACATATTCTTGGGTCCTTTTGCAAGCTTTGAAGAATGAGGGAGCTGCAAGTTTGCAGAGGCATGAGAAGAAGACTCCTCGGGGTCACTGAGGATTACAGTATCTGGAACTGCCTCCTCCCAGCCACATACTACTCCCAAGGGTTCTGGGGATGGCAAACCATCTGGTTAGGGTTGACGTATGTCTTCCCTACTTCAATGCCCTTGCTTCCAAAACTGCCAGAATCCTCCTCCTCCTTGACCTTCTCCTCTTGTGTGCTGCATTGCATCGCAAGAATGGTGTCTGCATTAAGTGGTCCTTGAGAGGAAAGGAAGTCCTCCTCTTGCTCCCGCTGCACTGCCTCGAGTGCCCTGTCCATAATGCCACACAGAGTTTGCTCCAGCAGGAACACAACAAGGATTGTGTCACTGATGCATGCATTGTCATGGCTCACCATCCTTGTGGCCTCCTCAAATTATGACAGTACAGTGCATGCATCCTTTATCAGCAGCCATTGGCATGGGGAAAAAAAGCCGACCCAGCCTGAGCCTGTCGTTGTGCCATACTCACACAGATACTCATTGACGACCCCTCTGCTGCATGTGCAGCCACTGCAGCATTGCCAAAGTCAAGTTCCACCTTGTGGGCATGTCGCAAATCAGGTGGTTTATGTGCAGGTGGAATTCCCACTGAAATACAGCCAACTAAGCATAGGCTGTGTATGACCGCCTGAAATGGCTACAGACTCTTCTGGCCTGCTTTAGCAGAAATTCCAACCCTGGTTACCCACTTAAGAAATGTTGCACCACCAAATTGAGGACATGTGCCAGGCATGGCACGTGTCAACTTTTCCTGTCTAAGGCTGGACAGGAGGTTTGTGCCTTTATTGCACACGAAAATTCCTGGCTCCAGTGTGAACCACCTCTGGGCTTGCCTATTCTGAAAGAATCTCTGCCCCGGTGTGGCTCCTGTCCTGTACACAGACCAGCTGAAGCACTGCATGGCACCTTTTAGCTTGACTCATGGAATAGCCTCTTGAATGCTTAGGGGGTACTTGTGGTTCATAGGACAATTCAGCAGAGAATGGCATGGAGGAGGAGGAGGAGGAAGAGAAGGGGGTGGAGCTGACAAATCTCGCATCATCACCAGTAGCTGAATGGAGATGGGGCAGTACAACAAGCTGCAGTACTGAGCCTTGTCCTGCATCCTTCCAAGTTGCAAGCAGAGTTACCCAGTGTGCTGTGATCTAAATATAGCATCATATGGTAGCTGGACCACATGTCAGCAGTAATGTGGACCTTGCAGCTGATTGCCTTGTCCGATGATGCCACAACATTGCCTCCCACATGATGGTACAGAGCTGGAATGGCCTTACGTGAAAAGAAATATCGACTGGGAACTTGCCATTGTGGTACAGCACATTCTGCAAAAACATGTAAGGTTTGACAAACTTGAATTTAGACGCTGGGCATGTGGGTGGCAGTGACTGTATTTTTTTTTTCACTGCAGCAGATGGGGCAGAGAAATTTGTCAGCTATAGTCTACAGCTGGTGGTGTGCTACTGACAGATGTCCTGCAAGCTACCTGTGCCACCCTTTGCTATATCATCTCTGTCAGTGGAGGCTGTTGAGAGGTCATCAAGTATAGTGGGGGTAGACCGGAACATTGAGGAGGAGAAGAATTGCGTTCCTTTCGTGTGGATTTCAGGTGCTCTTGCCAACGGGCTGAGTGGTGGTAGGTTAAATGCCTTTTCAAGCAAGTGGTACCCAAATGGCTGGTGTTTTTACCACGCTTGATCTGCATGAGGCAAAGTTTGCATATTGCAATCGGCTGCACATGTGCTAAAAAAGGCCCAGACAGCTGAGCTGTGGGAAGTGGGCGAGAGAGTTTACAGCTCTACAATCTGGCGGAATAGGGTGGCTACTCTCTACTCTTCCATGATGGCTGCCTCATGGGTTGCCTCACCCTCACTTTCCTCCTCTGCTCTATCCAGCACCCAAGTTGCGTCAGTGACTTCATCATCCCCTCCATCCTCATCGTCACTTGCCAACTTGGCAATACACTGCAACTGAGAGAGCATGTTTGCAAATTTGTTATTTACCAGTGTTCTCCCCTCTCTGTAGGCTCATGTTTCTACCTTCCTCAACCTCAGAACCAGGATCTGAATCAAGTAATGGATGTGCATTGTCAAGGAGCAAGTGGCTGATGCTATGTTCATATAACTCAGCTTACTCCTTTTTTCCTGATGCTGGGGCTATGGCAGGAGTAGCTGTTGACAAGGAGGGAGAATAAGCCACTCTGGCAGGTAGGTTGGACTGCGCACTATTGGGTGATGAAGGATGAGGATGGTTTAGTAAGCCAGTCCACCACCTCCTCTGCATGCTGTAACTGGATAGCATGGGCAACATCACTAAACAGAGGAAATTATGCCGTGCCTGAGTACAAACCACGTCCATGTTTGCCTGTGGACACAGATGCTGCTGGCCCCTTCACAGGGCCATGGGAATGTCTGCCTCTCTTTATTGGCCTCCCAGTCATCATGCAGAGGGGGGGCTTATTAACACAATGTAATAAAGATGGGCAAATGTGTACATGGATGCAATTTAATCAATGGAAAGTGGTGTTTGGTGCACTTTAACTTGAGTACTCACTATACAGACACACTCCACTGATACACTAAAATATACTGCAGTAAAACTGCACTGACGCACTGCGATATACTGTGGTAAACGTGCACTAATGCACTGAAACATATTGCACTGAAATATACTGCGTTAAATGTGCAATAACACACGGAAATATACTGCGGTAAATGTGCACTAATGCACTGCAATATACTGTGGTAAACCTGCACTAACGCACTGAAATATACTGCGTTAAACATGCAATAATGCACTGAAATATACTGTGGTAAACCTGCAATAACACACTGCAATATACTGTGGTAAACGTGCAGTAATGTACTGAAATATAATTCAGGAAACTGGCCCTGACAAATAAAATGACACTAAAGTAAAAATGAATGGTGGCACTACTCTCACACTGCACTATCACTAGATTCACACTAAACTGATACTTTACACTCACAATAGAATCACAATAGTAGACTATAGCACACTAGCTCTCTAGTAGCACTGAACAGAGCCCTGTTCTATCTCTCTCCATGCTGATATCACACTGCAAATGGCCACAATGGGAAGAAATTTTTTATGGCGTGGGGTGGGATAAGATCAATGAGCCATGATTGAATAAAGTCATCATCACAATGTCCAATCATGGCTCTGACAGTGCTATGTGCCCTGATCCAACAAAGCTTTCATTGCTTCAGCCAATCAGGGCTTCCAGTGCACTGTAAGATGGCGCAGTGCATTGTGCTCATTTGGCGGGCCAAACAAATGGCTGAACACCCTGATTATTCGGGTGTTCGCTGAATGGCCGAACAGCCAATGTTCGGCTCAAACTCATGCTCGGGCCGAACCGTTTGCCCAACTCTAAGGCTGGGTTCACACTATCCGACAAAAAAACGGTCCTACTTTGATCCTACACTGCTGTGCGATTTACGGTCCTACATGGGGTCAAAGTCGGACCGTTTGTCTGTGCACAGGGATCCGACTTTGATCCCGACAATGCCAGGCACTTTGTGCTCTGGGATCTTGAAGGGGAACTCCACGCCATATTTTTAAAGAAAAAGAATGTGACCTCATATGGGGCGGGACCTCCAGGTGATGTCATCTGGTGGCCACGCCCCATGCCAATATAAGGAACAGCACACAGCGGCGAGGGCATTCTTGAAGGAGATCGCGTCGTGTCAACATGGGAAGAAAAAGAAGAAAAGAAGAAGAAGAGAGGGAAGAGGACAGCAGAGAAGACCGGCAAAAGAGCAGAAGACGCCGCAGAGGAGAAGAAAAGACCCCTCAGAAGCTGAAAGACCCCGCAGGCCACAGAAGAAAAGAAGCCGAGAAAACGCCCCAGAAAGTCGAAGACTCCCCAGAAAAGAAGAGGAGACGCCGCAGAAGACGAGAAAACGGCCAGAAGAGACGACAGGAGAAGGGAGAGAAGAAGAAGAAAAGAAGAAAAAGAAGGGTACAACTGTGCTGCGCTAGAGGAAGTTCTTACGGGAGCGGCGACACACGACAAGGAATATAACCGTACCCCGCACCGGTGGTCTACTGTAGTGGACCTCCAGGGCGGGGTATACTCCAGTGTAAGAAAAAGAAATTTTTATACCGCACCTCAAGGGGAAGTTCTAGGGTCTCGTGTTTCACGGACCGTAACAGCCCTAGTTT